>VXAX01004077.1:246073-320914 GCA_013399835.1 Leptocoma aspasia | reverse complement strand
CCTGCCAAAAAAAAAAAAAAAAAAGCAAACCAAAAATCAAAAAAACAAAACAAAAAGCCCCCCAAAAACCCAACCAAACAAAACCCCAAAAAACCTCCAAAAACAAAAACTCGGTCACAAGTCACCATCAGTATCCTTTGTGGTCATAACTGTTGCTGGCAGTCGCTTGTAAAGACAAGCTTGATCCTGGGGTTGAAATGGTCTTTAAACAGGTTTTGATCAAACTATTTAGGGAACAGCTGAACTCTGGAGAAGTTCTGGTTGAGCATGTGCAAAACGCAGTTGCACCAAAGGCTTAGTAAATGACCAAGAGTGGAAAAATTTCCACAGTGGAACCATAAGATTCAGCAGTGACCAAAGAAAGCCCCTGCCCTGAATGATTCACTATGTGAAGCAGATGGCAAATAGAGAAAAAAAAACCCAAATTACTGAAGTTTGGCAAGATTTATGACCAGATTTGTATGACGTCTTACCTTAAATCATAGTTTCACCTTTAATTGTGGCTAAAGGTGGTCTCTGAACTTGGTACTTTATGCATGTCACTGGCTGTTAACCAGGGCATGATTTGCATCCTCAGCAGCAAACTGAAGGTGTGTAAGTTCTGTGGTGGATCAAACACATAGCTCTTTAAATTATCCTGCTGAACTATTAAGATAGAAAGGACATTTCAATAGTCCTGTGTGTTTGGTGAAGTGAATATTACTTTATAACTTTCTTTTGATAACACCTTTCTAGGCCTTCCAGAAAGCTGAAATTTGTTTGATTATTAAAAGTTCATTGTGGGCATATGTTTTGTATAAATTTCTTTCGGGGTGGGAGGAAACCGTGTAGAAGACATATGAAACTAAATTATAATTTGTGGTTTGCTGCCCTTACAACACCTCAAGCCTATGAAATTTCAGATGGATTTATTGATACTTTGAAAAATATGTAAAAATAAATAATCAGCTGTCACTCTCCATATATGTGCTCTGTTTTCTTTAACATTCTTATGCCAGATTCTATAAACTCCAGCAAGACATTCTGTATGCTATGTACAGCTTGGCAGCTCTAATGACACACATTAAGACTTTTGGCAAAAAATCTTTGGAAAGCCCCATATAACAAATCCTTCAGATTTTTGTGAATAAAATAGTTCAAGGTGGCAAATTCCATGGAAAACATTTTCCAGAAGGTTGGGCAAGCAGCTGCAGGCTGTCCTGTTCCTGCTTTGTATAAAACTCCATGGTGAAAACATCTTTCAGTAGTAAGGAAGGTAATACAGTAAATCAATTTACTCTGTCTACATATACAGTTATAGAACTTCATAGAAGTATTTTAATGAATTTTTAATATGGAATTAACTCTTTCCTGGCTTTATTTTCCTTCCCCATTCTTTGTCTTTAATATCCCAAAGGAGAGTGTTCATCTCTGTAACCAAAAACTGGGATTCTTTCTGACCACGGCTATGCTTGTGTGAAATTTCATAAATGACAGAAAAGCTTTTCTGGACCATCAGTCGCTTGTTTGAATTCTCAATGGACTTGTTAGTCACAGAATAAGGAAAATAAGGGAGAAGCCACGTATATTAAAAAAGATCAGATTTATTAATGACTTTTGGCTATGCTCTTTCTTGCTCATAGGTGATGTGTGGAGCTGTGCTGAAGGTCAACAGTCTGAAAATTTGAGTGAAAACTTTTGCGGTTAGAAAATCAGTTTTGCTCATGTACTTGTTTACAAATTCCTTTTAAAGTCACTATAGATAATGCCAGATTGAAATCTATCATTAATTCTGAATTAATATGAATTAAGTTTAGTGTCTGGGGAAAAAAAAGTGAGTGAATATAGCTTCTATAAAATCTAGGTATTGTTTGTGACAGGTGAAATCATAAAAGTACTTTTAAATATGTTAACTGCAACAGCAGTTCCTGATGCTATAAAATATGTAATTCATTATTAAAAGTAAGAATAACTACATACAATTCTTAAATTGATGTTGAAGGTTATAAGAAAATTTGTTATTTAAGAGGCTGTCAATAATACAGCTATCTGGCCTGATATTCAAATAATTATTTTTATACTCCCAATGTGCCTTGTCTTAAATGAATCTGGTGGTCTTCAGCACCTGAACATGGCTGAGCAGGCTGAAGAGATCCTCCATGCCTTTGCCATAGTTTTGTTGTAGTCACAACAAAAGTTACCACTAGTTCTGTCCATTGCTTAATTTTTTCTTTTGTATATTCCTCCCTAACTTACATTAGTCAAAATCAGCTATGTTTGAAAAGCCCTACGTCCTGTCATTTCGAGGAGAGAGGGTTTAGAGGGCAAATACATGTGCAATTCTGATGGCAAATCTGAGGCAGTGCTAATCTCTCTTTATCTCAGATGCACTGTAAAATTGCTGGGCTAAATAGTATTGCCAAGTCTGAACACTGGCAAAAATCGGGAGTTTGAAAATTTGTGACATTTAAAAAAGTAATACATTTGAAATTCTTTTTATTTGACTTATGTTTTTTTGAAAAGGCAGACTACAAATTTCTAAACTTTCTTTAACAATTCTGAGGGCTAGTAATTAGTTCTTTTTTAAAATAAGATGAGGTGCAGTAGTTAATTGTTTGATTCCAGCTGCTGTGAGTCAAGCAAAAACATCACTGAAGTCTGATAGCTGATATTAAATAAGCCAAGTGTGCAGCATGGAAGGACAAAAGATTCAACATGATCATGATATTTGGATGTTTTTCTGTCCTGTTAAAAAATCTAGAATGATCTTATGATGTCTTAAAATTACCATTTCTTTAGGAAGAAGGTCTTTCCACAGGAGTCATCATAGAATGAGGACTTCTGAGGACGCCTTTGCAAGCCAGATGGTACCAAGGACAGAAAGAGCCCAGTGAGGGAAACGTTGGAGTATGTGGTGTGAAGACAGTTTAGCAGATTATAGTACAGCCTCAAGCTGCTAAAGTGGTGAATTGAAGGTGATCTAGGTTAGACTGTGGTACAGAAGCAACACACTTCAAATTACTCAGAGTCCTTCTGGCCTTTGATTTCCTCAATCTCTGCATTCACCCAGCAGAGTCTTTGTGTACTATTTTATCAGAATAAAAACCCCCCAAAAACTATTAGAGATGATGTCCTGGAATACTTAAGCTCTTGATTGTTTCGTTCTCTCTCTTTTTTCTCCTCTTTTGTTTTGTTTTGTTTTTTTAAGGCCAGCATGCCTTTATATATCTATATACAATTATACTCATGTTCTGAGAGATATGTATGACATAGGCCACCCTGAAGGAGGTTTTTTCCTCTTTGGAAGTTTCACTCCTTCAGAAAAAGAAAAAAAAAACATGGATGGAGGCAGGAAACAGGTATTTAAAGGCAACAGTGAAACACATTGTGCTAAAATTGTGATTCTTCTCAGAGCTTCATCAAAATCCATTCTCAGATCATGTACTGCAGCCAAACTGCATCTCACAGAAATACGTTTGGCTTTGTTTCTTTACTGCCCTGTTCTGATACACTAAGAGCATTCTCAGTTGGGGCTGCCAGTCAGAGCTGAAGGAAGTCTTCCTAACCTGGAACTGTTTAATATCTTGCTTCAAAGGTCAGAGTAGCTTTTGTGATAATGTTGGTTGAAGAATGAGAATCAATTTAACTTTGATATATTTGGAAAGAACAAGTGTAACTACAGGCCAGTGTAGATCTGACCACAGATCACCTGCTTGGATCTTACTTGGATCCTTTGTTAGTAGTTTGCAGCTGCATAGCCACACTTTTGGTCTAGTATGAAGGGAGGACCTAAAAAAAACTTGGATCAAATTTTAAAAGACATTTTCTTTATGAATGTACCTGAAGTTCAAATGTGTAGGCCTCAAACAAAATTAAGCTAGGAAAAAATATTACAACTTGGGTGTTTTTAAGAGTTTTAGTGACTGCTGTGTTACTGGGGATACATATAGGAAATATTTTTCTATATAATTATATAAATTCGATTTGGCAAAATTTTTGTCTGCAATGTAAACATTGACCATAAAGGTGCATGTATCTAAGTATGGCTGAGTTGTTTCATTTCTATATAGTGCAGTTTATAACAACCACATTCAAATTCTTACCTTGGAATATAAGCTGCATGAATACAAAAGTCAGAGTTACAGGTTAGATCTACATTTGTGCCTGGAAAATACAGAATAACTGGTTGGCTACAATGGCTACAGGAATATTCCCAGCTATGGACGCTCCTGAAACCAATGACCAGTGTCTCAATTCAGACTTCCTTTTCACTTCTTACATAGGCAGATTATTCCTTTTTTAACTTTGGCTGACAGGTTTGGTAGCGAGAGAGACCAAGCCAAGGTGGAACAGTAATGACCACATACATTTTCAGTGCAAACAAGTAAAAATGAACTTAGCCAAGAGACAATACCTGCTGCTCTGCTAAGACTTACCAAGTTATCATTAAGTTTGTAATGACAATTAAGTTTGTAAATTGTAATACTTAAAAGTGGTGCCTTTGATCAGCAGCCCCTTTTAAAGAGCTGTTTAGGAAAAGGAACAATTCTCATTAACTTGAACAGTATTGTTTTACTTGTTAACACAAGTTCTGTGTTTAAGTCACAAAAATTAAAAGAAGTCTGATATACTATGGATATCTTTAATATTTATGAAAATTTTGGTTCCATATTTAAATATTATGTATTGGACAGCTAAAAGTAAATCCTTATGAAACAACATTTCTCCTCAAGCTGAAACTTTGTAGTGGGAGAGGCAAAATTACACTGTAATTATAAACCTCTGAAAGCAGGGTTTGAAAGGGAAATGCTGACAGACTTCTTACTATTATGTCACTAACAGAAACTATATAATACATGCATTTCATTGGACAGTTAATAAATATTGCTCTTTTTTCAAGAAATTCTGAGAGTCATTCTGAGTGTCTGAGAGAGAAGTGGCTTTGAACAAGAAAATACATAGAGGATGGATAGGATGAATATTATCCACTGAAAATACAGAGAAGGAAGAGAGAAGGCCATTAATAATTCTGTTTGTGTATGTGATGTATATCACGTTACACAGAATTAATGCAATAATAAATATATATTTACAGATACACATTATCCTCTGAAGTCATAGTCAATACAAAAAAAGAGGGTTGGTGCATTTTGTAATAAGTTCATGGTTGAAGTTAATTGTATTGTATTTATAGCCCATAGAGGTGGTTCTCTCTTTAGATCAGGACTTGCCTTGGCAATTTAGTAATAACCACAGGTTCCAAGAGGTGAAACTGAGAGAAATAGAGAAGAACTCAAATCAAAACATGCAGGGGTTCTACATAAAACTCACTGAATGGAACAGACAGACTCCTCAAGATAGAAGAGAGGGTCACACGTGTGTGTTGGGGGGGGTGTTGTTGCTTTTAGCTAATTTTACTTTTCTTTACTGTTTTCAACTTCAGATAACTGTATTCTGGCCATTCTGAACTTGAATTAACATATGTATTATATGTTATTGGATCCCCATCCACAGTCCATTTGAACTTCAGGTGAGGCAGAGAAACTGTAAACAAACATAATTCTTCTTTTTAGAGGAACAGATTTCAGTTTTTGGAATTGGTTGCTGGAAGTTAGATGAAATCTCTTGAACTTGGAAGACGTCTTTTTTCTACATCCTGTTTTAAATTTGATGATTTTCCCATATATATGAAAATGGAACTCAGAAAGACAAATGCCCCTGCTTGCAGAACTGACTCTGCCCTGCTTTGATTGCCTATCACAATATGTTTCTTGCTCTGTTCTGAAGAAATACAATGGATATTGCCCGACTGGCAGAAATCCAGTAATTGCATATGTGCTGGGCAGCCTTCCTCTGTCGTCCAGACTACAGTTTTGCTTGTGGTCTGTAGGGAAATATTGCAATGAACTCATACAGGCTCATGGCTGAATTCTTATCGTGTTACTTGTTTTATTGTGGAGAAATGCCAGTTTACTTGAGAGGGAATTATCCCTGAGTGGGAACTGCATCTAAGGACTTTCAGGTTTTGTGTTTAAAGAGTAGAACAAGTATTAAACCATATAGATATACTTTAATTTTCATTAAAGGAGGCTTTTTTAAAATTTTCTTCACTGAAATTTCTCCACTATACTAAAAGGAACGAAAGTAAAGGATGAATATTTTCATTGTTAGTGGTAATTTCCATGAATTACAATGAAAAGAAAGATCTCCCAGAAAATGAAAAAAATGCCCAAACCCTGAATTTGAGAAAATTCCACTAACAACGTTGATATTGTCTTGAATAAAGTTTCCTTTCCTTGAGCATTCCCAATTTTAAATTTATCTCTGTGAGGAAACTCACATATCTAAGTTACAAGCTGTTTAATTCTATTTTATGCAAGCATAGCATGCTTTAGACTTTTTAATTTAAATATTTCAAAGAACCAATTTATGGCAGAGGTGTTACTTTCCTTCTTAAGTACATATTATGCATTTTTTATTACAATTTTGCTACAGCCAAATGTCTTAAAAGCCTGATTCACAAACCACTTCACTGCTCTTCAAGTCTGAAAAACAAAGAGTGTACACTCATAATGTGGCTTACCTTTTGAAATGTTGTAAAGCCTTAGAAATTAGAGTAATTTAGACCTGGCTCTTATTTTTAGGTTTCAGAGTATTTTTTCATTTAGTTTGTTTGGTTTGATGATTATCGATTGATGTAGCTGTAGTTATTTAAAAATGCTGTCTCCATGACAGCCTTGTAAATGAACCTTTTGACTCATATGTGCTCTCTTTCTTTTAAAAAGAAATCTTATCCAGGAAAATCTTATTCAGGAAAAGCAAGGGAAAATATGTACAATTTCTTTTACTATGGGAATACCATGTGACTTAACCAATGGTTAATGTTGAGTAAAAGTGATTCTGACACTGTGTATTTCCATGTGATTCATGGAGAAAATTGATCCATTAAGTTATGACCCTCAAAACTGATGCACCTTAGGAAATAAAATGTTTTTGTAGAAGAACTGCAAAGGTTCAGAAGAACATCACAGCTGGTGACAGAAAGAGAGTGATTTGCTGTTTGTGACTGAACACTCACAGCCCTCCTGGAAAAATGTTGGTCATGCTGAATGGGCATGGCTTGAATCCTGGACTTCATAAGCAGCTCTCTTGTAGATTTGTTACCCAGGATGCCAGGTTAAGTATTCATAAATCTCTCTGGTCCAATATCCTCTCTCTATCTGGCAGCAGCTGCATCAGTGGAGGTTATAAGGAACTCCAGGACAGCATTGTAATCCAAAAATTTTCAGGCCTTAGGTAGACAGCAACACAAATTTTGTGCTTAGAGAGCAGGAAACAAGCTAAACTACTCCTATGCTTGTCTCCACCAACATGTATAATTTGCTAATTGGCCCACGTTAACTGAGGCTAACCAACTAAAACTAACACTGTGCTTTGGACAAGGCCTTCCTGTTGATTTATATCCAGCAGTCTGATGAAGTATACTGATTGTTTTAATTGAATTGTGAATATTTTATCTGATAGAGATATACATATACATGTACATTTATAATTAACTTTAGTCCTGCCAAACTCCTTTTTTCAGGGTAACAAGTCGGGGTTTTTTTCTGTCATGTATTTGCTATTATAATTTTAAATTTTTTTTTGTTTAATTGCTTTGATCTTTCTTTTGGTTTTGTGCTGTGAGAGAGGGATTTGAATCCGTAAAGTCATAGTGAATGGAAGACCCTTTGCATTTTATCATATATATGCCTGTGTAGTAGTTACTCACTATGTCCAAGTACAAGTTATTTGCATTTTTTACTATATGCACTAGTCCATGTTCAAAGAAACAGTATTTTAGACAGACTGTTTCTCAACCTTTACACTGTGTAATACAAATGGTGAACATATAATATGAACCAAATATTATTAATTGAAATATATTAATTGATCAGGTCTGAAAATGAATCAAAAAAGTGTACCAACAAAACTACAATCATTAATTAACTAGGCCAATCTCAGCTGTTAACAGCTAAGAGAGGTTAAGGCATATTCCCAAGTTCATATACTAAGGTATTAGTAGAAGAGAGAGAAATTTGTGGAAAAAAGCTCAGGTATATGCTTTCATGACAATTTTGTGCCACAAGCAAAGACAAGGCTTTAACAACAAAGGAAGACTTTATTTTGAGTGTGCCTGTGGAGTTTTCTTATGATTGAATGTGCTTATTGGGTCCATTCAGAACATGTGAAGGAAAATAAAACAGACTTTTCTTATTTCCATAGACTACTGAAATTACTACATGTGGCTTTAGCTACCAGATAATTTAAATAATTAGCTTCAAGAAGTCTCTTGTCCATATGACAAGAAGCACAAATAAAATTGTAAATAAAAATCTGAATGGCATGTCAATAGTCAAAGAACAGTGATAGAGGTGGCTCTGACAGAAATCACAGAAACAGAGAAAGCTCAGAAACCATCTGTGGTTTCAAAATTGGCACTCAATAATTTGGTAGTCAAAAATCACAAAACTCAATATATTTTAGGGTCTTACCTAAAACTCCTAATTGTTTAAATTAAGAATTTCTGAATTTAAATTTTTTCACTGATTGTAAAAGATTCTAATACCATTATCATTCATCTGTATTTTGTATCTAAAGTACAATAACAGTGAGAAATGTAGAAGGAAAGTAAATAACTAGGAGGAAGCAGTGGCAAGAGGACAAATGGGGAAATATAAAGTAGTTCTGAACATTAAAATGATGAGATTCTAGAATTGCTCCAAAAGGGCCAAAAAAAAAGTGGGGAAAAAACCCAAATAAATTTAATTTTTAAGAGAAAATTATTTATGGGGGATGTATAGGGAAACTTACAATTTAGGCTGACTCGGGGTTACATTTTTACTTAACACTGTCTGTTCATCTCTTCTTTCAAAACATATATATAATCACCTTGAGAGCTGTTTACCTAAGCTCCAAGATAGTACTTTTCTTAGTTAGCATTCTTAGTTCATTTTTTAAAGTCCTGTATCTAGAAAGACTTTTTAATATCTAAAAACTTTTTGGTTTTCCCTGCAAATTAATAAATCACTTTTGTTGTGTGTTTTGACAAAGCAGTCTTGCTCACTGTCTTCAAAATAATATTTAATACACTAGAAGGATTTCATCATGCTCCTTCTTCATTTTTCTCTATTTTAAACATATTCAGTCCTTTCAGAATTTCTTTACAGCACCTGTTTTCTAAGCTTCTTGATAGTTCTGACACTTCTTCAGATTTGGTCTATGTCTTGGTTAAATCAAGTGTCCTAGATAGACACAATTTATGTTGAAGATATTCCATTTCTAGTCGAGGACAAAACTGTCTCTTCCTGTTGAGATATTCCTGTTAAAAATTCCAGGATGACAGTGGCATTTGTTGCAGTACCAGCTTTGGTTCATTCTCAGTCTGAGATCTACTATCATCCCCTGATCACTGCACGCAGCACTAGCACAGCCAATTATTGCTCACTGTACATTTCTGAACATTATTTTTTCTATCCCTGTATGAAGCAGTACTCTTTCTGGTTTTGGATAATTATTCTAATTTACTGAGGTTGGTTGAATTTTAGGCTCCTTCTTGCTATTCCTCACAGATTTTATAAATTTATTCTTTATTGTATCATCCAAGCTGTCACTGAAAACTGTAAGTATTGTTGGATTTGGAAAAAGCTCCTTAGGGACAATATCCCAAGTATTGAATTGATCAAGTGTTTTTGATCAGTTGCTTTCTTCTCTGTAGTCATTTATTTTGATCATATTTCCATTGGATTAGTCAGTAATTATCCAAGTTTTCTGGATTCTTCTTTTGTGAATTCAATTCTTCCAGTAATTTTTTTTTCTGTTTTTCCTTTGTTTCCTTTGTTTCCTTTTGTTTGAAATGACAAAAGACAGTCATTTCATAGTAACTTTCATATTATTTTGCACATTCAGAACTAATCAGAATTAAATCTGAACTAACTTTCTCCTTAGTTACAGCCTCCATCTAAACCCAAAGGTTTTGGTGCTGTATTCCCAGGAAATGTTGCACAGTTTATGTCCTGCAGCATTGTTAATCCAATAAATGATATCCCTATTTCCAATTTTCCTGGGACTTCCTCCTTCTCCTCTTTACTAAATGTTCAATAAAAGTTAGATCTTTCTATTCAAGTTTTAGTGGCCAGAATTAATGAAATTTGGCCTCTCTGCTGTGTTATTAAATTGATTCATCAGTTTTCTGCATTATCAGTTTATCAACCCTCATCAAACCTAAATTATCTTTGTAATTTCTCCCACTCCATGTCTAAATGATTGGTGTAGCTGCCCATGTTGTACACAAGAACATGTGTACATGGGAAGGCAATGGGAAGCCAATGGGAAGACAGCCAGAGTACTTTGTTCCTTTTAAACATGCCATCCTTCCCACATGAGAAAAAAAATCTCACCTATTCCCTATCACTACGTTTGCCATTTACTGCTTTAAAAGTGAAGACAGGTGGGAAGAACTCTGGAGAAGAATCTTGAGATGTATGTGTTTGCTTCTGAAGGGCAGGTGCAGGCAAACATCTCCCTGGTATGAAATAATGTTCCAGAAATACTAAATAGTGTGGCTTGAGATCTGCAAGATACTGGGTCACTTTCTCACTGTTGAGGTACTGTCTTTCTTTAGGATAGTATAGCTGACAGACTCCACAATGAAGCCTTAAAAAGCATGACTAGAGATTAGAATGAGCAAAGATGATGTAAATTGAGCCCTGGTTTTGGGTGATATTAAATACACATTTTAAAATCATTGTATCGTATTGAAGTAGTAAGATGAAAAGAATATTGAAAAGATTCTACCAACTAAAATTGCTGAATCTGGGCTTCAAAAGATAAATTTCCCTGAAAGTAATCCAACCTTAGACACTTGGGAGCAAAAAAAAAAAGAAAAGAAAACCACTCCAAATCCCCAAATGCAACCTCACCTCCAGAACTATCTAATCTGTTTCCTTTGAAGGGTTTGCAGGCAAACAAGCATTATTTTTGTGCTTGAACAACTACACACAAAGAGTTTTAAACACCCTCTGAACAAAAGTAGACTCAAAAAATATTTTTATTGTCCAAACAAGAGGAAAAAAAAAAGAAAAAAAAAAGACAAGCAAGGTAGAATCTGACTGAATCGCTTTTACTTTACCATACCTTCCTGTATCCTTTTAAAATCTTTAAATTGATGGTTCCCTAAGCAGTCGGAAGTGCAATATTTTGCAGTAACTTTTTAACAGGTATATGGAACATTTACTTACTATTAAGAAACTATTACTTAAGAGGTTCTCTTATTAAAAATAAATGCATGTTTTTCAGTAGTTAAACAGCAGCTGTCTTCATAGAGCAAGTGCATCTTCTTGCACTCATCACCACTGTTGTTTAGTAACAGTGTTACTTTGAAGCAAACTGGAAAAAAGAATTCCCTAAACTTCTTCCTATTAAACAATAATGTTAATTGGTTAGTGTATATAGAAGAAGGTTATATGGCCCATTGACTTTATATAGATTGAAATGCTAAGCAGGGCTAAGTAGAAGCATCAGTAGGGAATAAAGGGTAAGTGCTCATCAGTTTTATGTTCTCTTTCCTATTTACTGCTTACCACTTACAGTGTTTTACAACTACATACACAAAGTTTTCTTGGGTGCTTCATAAATAAAAATGTATTTTTGGGTTTTTTTGGCTAGCCTGTCAGGTCATTTGTGAGGGAAATACACCTACAAATAGGATGCTTATGGGCAAAAAAAAGGAAAGGTATTTGCTAAGAGAAATCACCTGAGAGCATCCAGGCTAAGAAAGAGTATCACTATTCAAGACGTTTTTTGAGCCTGAGAGAAAGCCATTTCAGTAGAAAGGGATTGTAGAGGTTTGTAATGGAGGTGGTATCTGAGGATGTTTGCCAAATGTGTCAGTTTCACCAGAGGAAAATGATGACAAAATTGAGAGTACAATCAAGGGACACCAACTCTCTCTTGCTTTAATGTAGATGAAGAGGTCTGATTTACTGAAAAATACAAAACAAAAAATGGAAGTGTGGTGGTGTTGTCACTGTGTCCAAAGGAGTTGAGTAGTTACTGCATTAATGATTAATTGATTGCTCACAGAATAACATAGCAAAAAATCCCAAAAAACAACTAACCAACCAAAACCCTTTTCTTTTGCAGTTGGGATAGTTTGGAGTACACAAGTGGTGGGTTACCAGGACTCAGCTGGTGGATGGCAATGCTTGGAACCATGATAACTCAGCCTGTATGCTTCCACACTAGTTTCCACTAGATTTATTTCTTCTTTACTTGAGCATAAAATCAGAATTAAGCTTTCTTATCCATACTTGAAAGACACTAATGATAGTCTAGGGACTGATTACAGTTCAGATTAAGATTTTCCACCACCTTCAGAAAGATAATGAAGCTTCCAGCTGAATATAAATATAACTCATCCAGTGTGGAGTGTGGTTATCTGAATACAGGACTTTGTCTGTTGGCTGTATCCTACTGAATAAATTTTGCAAGACATTCTCAGACTTCTAACTGAAAGCTTTTATGCAATATGTGGAGTCTGAGGTTGGAATTTTTCCTGTTATTGTCAACTGCAGAAAAAAAAAAAAAGTATAATTGAAGAACAGCCTTTAGGAAATACCTTTATTTGATGTTTAAAAATTAGGCCTAGTTCTGGTCTCAGTGAAAGTCAGTGATGAAGTTATAAAGGCAAATTGGCATGGATTCTAAATTTTTTACCCTCTTAAATAGAAACCCATCCTCTGAAATCCCTCTTGTCTTGACATCAGCAAAAAAACTGTCTTCTAAAAAAACGTTGGTTTGTGAGATTTGGGGAGGATGCAGCAATCCTAGCTACCCTAGATTCACAGCCAGAATTTCTCATTCTGCAGTCAGTCCCTCAAGAAGAAAGGTTTCATTCAAGTTAATCCGAGGAAGGTTTCTCACAAAGAGCTGGCGCAGGAAGTCGTGAAGGACCTGACACATAATAGCCATTTGCTGTCTCTAAAATGAAAGATACAACTGAGTTCAACCAATACTTGGCTTTTCCCTGCAATCACTGGAGAGAGATTGTGTGGTATACACACAGCTGGTACTAATGGCAGATTCCTCTCTCAGTGCTCTGCTGGGAATCCAGCATAGATGAATCCCCTGGAATTATGTGATTTGCTGGTACAGCATTTTCCTTGCATCTAAGGAAACACTTCCTAAATGTGCAAGGACAGATTGACGGGTGCTGTAATTTAAAAGAAGTCATGATCAAAGAGGAAGCACTGGCACATGGAAGTAACTTTCCTAAAAATTAGTCATCTTATTTTAATCTCTGCTTTTTTTTCTCTGTATTTTTTCTCTGCTTTTTTTCTCTGTATTTTTTTTTCTCCTTCTGTCTCTGTCCCTGCAGTAAGACTTCCATCCTTCTTGGAACTCCCCAGAGCAAAGTTCAGAAATCAGTCACTGCCTCCCCTAACATTTCCTGAATATTTTTCCTCTATTCCTAACTTGAGGCTGGTGTTGTAGTTTTGGGCCATAACTCCCCTAGAGTATTAAGGTGTACAGAGATAAAGAATCAAGACAAGAGGTAATTGATGTTCTTAATAAACTCCTAGTCTTCTTACTATTAGTGAAAAATTATTTTTTTAATTATTTTACTGTATGTCAAATACATAACATGTCGTACCTTGGTGTATAATTGTTGTTTAATTGGTGTTTTATTCCTTGCATTGAAAATTATGTCAGGAATAAAATGCCAATATTTCTCTCATAATTGACAGCTCGTTTCTGTCATATATTAAGGAGGATTAAAACATCAATTTAATGATGATAGTGTGACATTTTAGATATTTGACCCAAGCTTCAAGTGATAGAACAACTTGTGGGCGAAGGAACTCTATTCCTTTTATAGAAATGATGTTAATTAGTTGCAATATTTATATGAGAAGAGAAATAAAAGAGAGAAAGGGAACTTGCCCTGTCAAAATGTTTGCAATTTATTATCAGTGTTTGGCAATTATTAAAAAGGCACAGACACAGAAAAGTTTGTAACAGTGGAAATACAATCAGTGTAGCAGTTGGTACCTGGAAATTGTTGGCTTTTGTCCACCAATCCTGTACTTGTGGAATCCTCTGTTCTTTCAAGTTACAAAGTTTGCAACTTTTAACCCCTATTGCCTCCTCAGATGGAGGAGGTTATGACAGGTAGAACAGAACACATTCTCACATTTCTGCAGAAGGGATTTCATTATCTACTTCCTTGCTCATGGATTTGTAGTGTACCACGATTTGAGTAGCTGAACCTTGCTGTCCAGGAAACTAAACATCTATAAATTATAATCTGTACCAATTTGTCTCTGAAAATATTTGACTAGGAATTTTGCATTTAAAATGTCTGAAGGTAGCTGGTGCAGCTTTCCTGATTAATTTCAATGTTTGCCCAGTGTGAAGGTAGAAGATGAAGCATGGGTGACAAGAAAAAGTTATAGTAGACTTCTCATAGAAGATACTGTGTTGGACACTTCTGATGGGTCTGTCCAGCTGTCTGAGGTTTACACCCAAAGTATAGCTGCTGCTCTCCAAGCCGAGTTCAGATGTGACAGAAAGCTGGAGCTGATGTAGTGATTTCCATTTGCTGTGTTTGGAAGACCTGGTGAAATGGCGAAAGACTGGAATTTCTGCCCTGTGGTACAACAGCATCTCAGTTCCCTTTTGTCACTTAAACTACTTGAAATCCAAATATTTTGCAAGTGCCATCTAGTGATATTTTAGTGTCTTCTGTACTATTCATGTTTTACTTGCCTCTTTATGTGAACTCTTCCTGTGCCTAGATCTTATATTCTCCTGCTTCCTTTACTGTATTTTCTACCAGAGCCCCATAATCACCTCTGTCCCTTTCCCCAGATGGTCTCTGCATGGTACAATCTCACCAGATTAATCCTTGCACATTACAACCTGTCTTAAAGATGTGGGGTTCTGTGCTACAGAACAGAACACTGGAGCCAAATGACCAAAATATCAATTGTCTATTGCTGTTTTCTCTCTTCAGCTTCTGCGGTGGTCTGCTGTTGGATGAGGAACAGTGAGAAAAGAAGACCACTGCTGACCATACTATAAAAGTAACCATTCTCTCACAGGTACCACATAAACGCAGCAATCAGTAACTAATGGTGAAGGTAAGATGAATTTTCTATCACATGCCTGATCCTCACATATGTAGTGAGGTAAACTGCCCTTGCTCATGCAAGCAGCTCTACAGATTTGAACAGAAAGCAACAGCCTTATCCAGAGGTCACTGGAAAAATTAGCAGTCTTTCTGTTGGCATAAATTATTTCTGGTTTATATGAATGTGGATAAACAAAATATAAAGGGCATTCAAAGTTCTTATTTGGTAATTCATGTTGATACAACCAATCTGATTGCCTACCTGAACCTGACTTGTAAACAAATGCAAAGCATAGCTGCATATTTTTTGAGTCAACCTCAAATGCTTCAGTTGCTTACAAACTGAGTCATTATTTGCAGGCCAGCACTGAAATATGTCTGTTTTGAGAATATGTTCCACAGAGTTTAATCTCACTGCAAGCAGTATTTCTGTTACCTAGAGCCCAGGCTGTAAAGGTTTTGAGGTTCAAACAAGAACTTCCATGATTGCATGTGTTTCCCAAAGGCAGGTGGCCAGACTAACTCATTGCAGAGATGCTGTAAGTCTCATACTCTTTAAGAATCACTCTGCTGTATTGCAAATGACACCTTTGTAAAAGACTTATAATTTTTCCCCACACAGAACTTACATTCTGAAGAAAGCTTGTCAAAACATAATTGCAATTATGTAGCACAATATTTTGTAGATTTAAAGATGTTTTAAAACTTATTATATTTCTGAAGCTTCCAGATTGGAAACCACAGAAATGTGTAGCTACATTGCTTTTGTCTTTTTAGTTCTCATGACAATTGTTTAACCTGTTTTGTTTCACACCTGTACTAATCCTCTGATTCTCCTCATAGTACTGCTTCTCAATAAACTCTCAGCTTTGAGTAAAGTCTTGCAGTATAGATATAACCTTGTGAACTCCACTAATAATGCATAGACTAAATCATCCCAGAGTTTAAAGACTGCTAGTTACAAATCTTGCCTTTTCTGTGTGTACATAGAAAAACAAGTGTCTAGATAATAGGAAGCAAAAATAACTAAAAAGAAGAGACATCTCTATAGTCTAAACAAAACAGTGTATTTTTAATTGAAATAACATTCAGTGGAACTGAACATCAAAACATTTAACTTTTTCAAAGTTTTCAGCATTAAAGAATTAAGATGAAACACAATTAGGAAACAGAAAACTGCAACATTGTAGAGGATGGTCACTTTTTGTATGTCATGTGGCTTTAAAAACAAGTCAGATAAATGATGATGCCATTAAAACTGAACTAATTAAAGAAAGCTTCTTTTAAGAACTCATTAACTGCAACCTCATTTGCATAATGATGCATATTAATTAAGTTTTAATGAATCTGAATTTGCACCAAGCCTATTCATGTTGGCTTTGAAACAAATTGAACAAATTAGTTAAAAGCTTTTTGGAATCTACTTTTCACACCAAACAGGATATGAATGCAATCATCTCCACAAAAAAGAAATATTTTTCTTTTAATTTAATTCAAAGGTATGCAGACCCATCTATTAATTATTTTTAAATGCAATAATTTCCACCTTTTCTTTGCAAAATCAACAGTATTACTCATTCTTGAGCGGCATGTATTATAAATGTATGTTGTGGGATAAAATCATTACAGCCAATTTATTGAAAATAAGGTGGAAACATTTGACTTCAGGGTGCATTTAGTTTACTTAATACATGGATTTCAATTTTGTTGGTAACCTTTAGGCATTTTGGCTGTCTGCAGAACAACCACTAAAACTGTATTTTTTATGTTGCTATCAATTTTTCAAGATATATGTAAAATGCTAAATTGCTCTTATAATACCCATTTCCTAATGTAAGATTTCACAGCATCATAAGTCTTATAAGTATTATAGGACAAAAATTATATGCTTTTAAAAGCTGCATGTTCTTGCTTTGGTGTTGTTGGATCTTATTTTTTTTTTCATGCACACAGGCATACACACACAAGCAGCAGAATCCAATTTTAACAAGTTTGCTTTCAGCTCATAATAAAAACCAGAATTACAGCAGAAACACTATTGATTTCCTTATACTCCATTGTGTCTTCATCAAGAATGAAGAGATTTATGTAATTACTGCTCCATCTTTTGTTGTTAGAAAGCACTTTTTTGTAAGTCAGCAGATACAAAGGCTGGAATGCTTTTATTGTTGAGATTAAAAGATCATTTTTTTCTCTTTCCATTAAACTGTTTTTCTGTGATAGGTTCTTCAGGGAGGCTGACAGATAGGAAGATACTATACATTGAAACCTCACAGTTTTAACATAATTTTTCCGGCATTTTATCTTGTCACCCTTTCTTATCAAAAAAAGCAACCAAAACACACTGAACAACCCCCCTTCCCCCTCCACCCCCAAACAAACTCCTCTCTTTAAATCTCTTTTATTTCATTGTCCGTGGTGGTATCCTCTGCCACTAAGCTGATACCAATGCAGATACCCTGCAGTAAAGTACTTTGAATCCTTTTATACTTACTGGTACAAATTACAAGATGTTGTATTATCATCTCCTAATGATTTTATGCTTTAGTTTTCATTCCCCTTTCATCAACATTCATTAATAAACTTAAACTTGAACATCTAATATCTGAGAGATTTGAGGACTGTGTTCTAGAATTTTGTTTTTGGCAGTGCAAATCTCTCCTGAGTGTCCATTCCCCTAGTGGGAACTATCTGTACTGTAAAAGGCAATGAACCTACTGCCAAGATTTTAAGGAATAGCAATACTGGATTATGGAGGCAAAGAAATGCCTGGTTATATTGTGGTTATTTGCCTCACAATTAATGAGGTAACCGTATGGAAAACTTTGGAGCACAAAAAAATATATTTAGATCATAATTGTGAAACTGGGAGAGACTTACTTGGATTTTCTTTACATTTGTTATCAAAATTTAACACTATAACCTTCAAAGTTGAGAATCACATTGTCTTAAATTGTATCATTGTCCAGGATAAAAATGTCATCAAGGCTTAGAGAAATGTTGACTTTTCTGTGATTTTGATGGCAATGATTATATTATAGAGTCACTTTAAAATATTTCCCTTTTTTTTAAAATCCTTGTACATTTATAGTGTACTGTAACTTGAAAACAAAATGAAGTTATTAAATATTTTAAGTACCATCTGATTTCCAAATAGGAATAAATTTTTATGAGATCACAACCTGGAATAAAGAAAAATAATTGCTCTAAGTTATAGAGTCATAATTCTTTTGAATTTTAGGATCCTGGATTAACCAGTGAACATTAACACCAGTATAATAACCTATAATTAAAAAAATAATAGAGGCAGTTGGGACCTTCCATTATGGTCTCTATTTAAGCAGACAGATATCATTACAGATAATAGTTTTATATTTACCAGAAATGCAGTCACCCTAACCTATAGGCTGCTACTGTAACCTGTCATGTAACCCATTGCTTTGTATATTACATTTGAATATTCATGTTTCTGGCCCTAAAGATTTTAAGCTTCTTGGAGACATAAAGCACAATTTGCAAGAGATGTTTGCTTTGTTCAAGATTACTTTTAATCTTATTTATCTGATTGCAGGAGGCTTTTCCTTGGGGAAGTGTTTTGTGGATTTTTTTTTCTTTAAATACAGATTTAGTGTGCCGAGCTGGTTTCTTTTGAGGGAATTTTGACAGAAAGTGTCTTCCTTGGGGGAGGTCAAGAGTCATTGGTATTAAACTAGACAAGCTGGTAGTGCAGTGTTAATGGAAATGGAAAGCAGATGTTTGGTAATTAGGGGAGATGTGAATGACAAGGCTTGAGAGGTACGGTACACGCGCTGGCTGGCACAAAGCAGCTGTTGTTACCGATTTCACTGTCAGAAATGTACACAAGTCAGACCATCCCCTGTGAGTTTGCCATAGCAGTGACAATTAGAAAAAATTGTATTTGATTAAAATAAGTAATATATCATACAGAGTAATTTTCATAACATTTAGGAATGGCCTGGGTTAAAGTCCAGGAAAATGATCTAGATGTAAATGAAGCTTGGTGAATTGACAGTCCTTAAAAGTAGTCAAAGTCAGGATGAGTATTGACAATTGATTCTAAAGCTCTCCAGCTCTCTTTTTTCCTGAAAGAAAAGGAAATAATTTGGTCTTCTGAAGGGTACAAAAGAGAATATTGGAAAACTGAAAATTGAGAAATGAATTCATTTTTCTAATGATTCTGTATTTAGCAGAGAGTATTCTTATTTTATTTAATTATTTAATGTATTTATTTAACAGAATTTTTGTTAGTTTTTTATTCATTTTCTATTAACAGAACTTTTGTCTCTCTTTTTGTTTCTCTCTGTGTGAATTGTTTAATAGAAATCCTATGGAACAATTTTTTACCTTTTTTTTTAACTATCAGAAAGCAACTCAATTGAGATGGACCATCATAAACTGTGATAATAATATAATTATTAAGGCTGACCCTAGATAGCTCTTCCCCATCAATTTAAATGAGAATTTTGCCTTGTTTGCATTTTAGGTGCATGGTACGTGCTGTGCAAATATGAAAAAGTCCTGTTCTCTCCCTATTTTTACTGGATTCAGTATATTTATACCAGGGTGGAAGGGTTGTCACATCCATCATAAAAAAAGACTGGTCTCATCTCAAGTTTACTACAGTTTTCATTCTTCCACCTTTGAAGTCTGGGGTGTTGCAAGCTACATTACAGGAATAAAAAGGTCCCAGCCTTCCAGACATTTAGCTATGTCCCATTCAGTCCATCAGTGCTGACTGCCTCAAATAAAGAAAAAAACCCTCCTTTTTCTTTAATGTTGAGAGGGAAATTTGATTCTTCTTTCCTCTTGGCAGTGTTTTCCTCTCATGATAAACCAAGCTATTATTTTCAAAGCAAAATTCTGGTGATAATAATTTCCAGTGTCCACATATGCCTACAGTACTGGTTTATAAAACACTTTGGGGAACACTGGATGTGGCAGATACAGCAATAAAAGATACATCTTTTTATGAATAAATTCTATTTCAAGAATTAATTTGATAATTGTAGAAATATAATGGGCCAAAAATAGTAGAGATGATTCCTTGATGTATTGTTTTTAAGTTGGTACTTGCATAAGGAATATCTGAATGAGATCTCTTTGTATACTTGCAATTAAAGTTAATTATGTTTAAGTATGTCTTAATTCATCTGCCCATTTGTGAATGAAACTTTCTTCCCATCCATAGTAAAGGCTATGAAAAGTACTAACTCTCATAAATGGGATTTAAAGATTTTAGAGTATTTTTTATTAACTCTAGGAAAAAGTTTCCTCTCCCTGACACATGCACCTACATGCACACATACTTCCATATTACACATGTAGTAATGTTACCATTTTATTTAAGAGATCTCCTGGGAAATAAAAAGAACAAAAAAATTCAGTTTAAAGAAACAACCTCTTCTTTGAGGAAAGGTTCATTTGTGAAGTTTGTTATAGCATAAATTTTTAAGTGGCATTAAAATACATTCCCTGAGTTGAAAATAATCACTTTTCTTTGGACCTGTCAAAGAACATAACGTATTTGCAATCATAGACATTCAAATTCTGATAGAAATTGTAACCTCTACTTTTAAATTACTTAATTCTTTATTTTAGTTTTTCACCTTCTTCTGCTGTATAATTTTATATTATCATGTAGGGGAAAATTCTGCTTTTAGATGTGCCCCTGTAGCTTCCATTAACTTGAATGGTGTTCTGTACCTCAAATCAAAGTCAAATTTTGGTCGATACTATGTAACATTTTTTTCTTATGCGCTCACCAAAATGCAGTTTTAATATAAAAATAAAAGTGATTTCAGTATGAATGAAGTATACATAATTTCAGACTGGTGAAAAGCAAATGGTCAAATGCCTGGTGAGTGATAAAAGCACTGGTTTATGTTCAGTTAATGACAATTTTGCCTGAAAAATATTTCACTATTGGATGTTGTAGGACTGCCTTTAATATGGGTATGCTTTGTTAAGCCAACTGAACAATGGAATCAGAGATTACAACTAGAAGGGATGTTAGATCATCTAATCTTCAGTGTGCCCTATAATCCCTTTTTAAATATATCTACAGATGGTATTTTAACACCTCTTCTTAGTGGTGGTTTAGCTGTTGGATTGTTCTTACTGCTGACTGAGCTTATTTCCTTTTAATTTTGAGCAGTTTACTTAAAGAATTATTGGTCAATTTGAAATTAATTTTAAATAAGAATGAAATCAAAGCTAGAATACGGCAAATTGGATCCAAATCCTCCCTCTCTAGTCATGAGAGCAGAAATTCTGAGATCAGATCCTCATGAAGTGTAAATTGCAGAGTAGTGGCACTGCATGTGAAGAAGCTGTTGTATGATGACAGAACTGGAGAAACTCGTTCCATGAAAGCAGCACAGCTGCTGGCAGCTGGGTTTGCAAAGACATTGCTTGGACATGCTGTGTTAGCAGTGTCTGCTGTGGGAGAAAAGGCAGGGACTGAAAGAGAGTGCTTGGGAAAGGGGGTCCATGACTGATCTTGTCCTGCCTAGAGAGCTACGAATGCTGCTTACAGGTTTTACTTTAGACTGTAGCTTTTAGTATGACCTGATCTCATGGCCAGCTTGGGTTAGGAAGAAGGTAACTCAGTTTTTTAATTCCCTAGGAAATTTCTCTGTGATCGAGGGTAATTAGTTTTGTGAAGATGCACGGGACATTATCTTTTGGCATCAGCGTATAATGTAGTTTTTGGTTATTTAGACTATTTGGGTACTGTAAAATGAGCCAGCACAAAGGAATGAAAGCTGATATTTCAACACTGCCAGTGGTAATTCTTAGTAATCTCCCAAATTAGAGAAGTGCTCAGACTGAGTAGTTAGCTTCTGTATATGACATTGCTTCTACATCTGTTTAATACAAAAAAAAAAATTGGAACTAACTCAGACATACAGTCAACATAATTTCTAGGGGAGGAGCAAAACCAGGGGAATTGAAACCTTCTGTTTTTCACATCAGTGTTGCTGGTCTGTAACTAAGTGTTCAGCTGGTGCAATATGAGTCTTGAAGTCACTGACTGAAGATCCATTCCCTTACTTCTTATCCTTATAAGGGCCAAGACAGGCTTTGGGTTTTTCTGTGAAAATAGGACACATGGATTAGGATCTTAGTGCTGTGGTTTGGAAAGCAGCAAGTGACGAAAAGGATTCACAGTGAGACAGGTGCCAGGACTTTATCCATCACACATTAAACAAGTCAATGAAAAATACTGAAATTAATCATGGGATGTTTTGTTTGAAGGATTTGGGTGGGAAGTGGTAAGAGGATGGGGCTAAGCTGAGCATATGGAGTGAGATGTGCCTTACTATTGAGAACTGGACTCTGACCCTGCTTGTAGTTGATGAGTTGGAAAAAGGCCAAAATGAATATACTGAATTTTGAAAACAATTGCTCTGGTCAACTATAATAAGTGAGAGATTATTTTCAGTACATTATCTGCCTAGCAATGTTCTTTTTAATTGTTGCTTTGAATTCATTCTAGCTACTTTTAATTGTGTGTTGGTTCAGTTTTTATTGGAACCAAGCATACATACATTTCTTGAATTTTGGATTAATGTCTTTCTACCCAGGGGGAACCAGAAATAAAAAAACCTAATGTATTTAAAATGTGATATGTAGAAAGGAAAACATAAAGAAATAATTTTCAGTTGGCTCCTACTGCCATATAAATATGGTATAGTTACTTGATTTCTATGAGAATTAAACTCAAATGTTTTAAAATTCATGCAAATTCTTGCAGAATATATATGAAAAACTCACTATAACTGTAGAGGCACTTCTGCTCCCTTGATAAATGGGACTTCTAGACCACACTTTATTGAGTCTCAGATTTTTAATAATTTGAATCCTGCAAGATTTAATTCTGCATAATTCTGGCTGAAATCAGCTTTTGATTGAGTTGTAATGGCTGTGTTATTGTAAATATCTCTTCATGCTAATGTTGTGCCGGAATTCAATAATATTTAGATGAAATTTCTAGCCTCAAGCAGTGTGGAAGCTGGATTTAGAAAGCCTGAAATTTTGTGTCAAAAAGTCATTTATTTTTGGGAGTCCATAAAATGCACTGTAATAAATGGTCATCCCAAGGTCCAATTTAAATATATACAGTAGAGGAGAGAACAGGTGATACGGTGTACTTTTTACACCCTTGAGCTGCTGGACTGAATAGTGTTGATTGAGCAGGGTTTTGTAACCTCAAATGATTTTGTACTGTAATCATCCGCAGTGAGGGTAGAGTTGGTGACACCAGATGAGCAGGAATAAATCATGCTATCAGAACAGGCAGCCCACAGCTTGCTGCATTGTACTCTGACGTTACAGCAAACATAACCTGTCTCCCAAAAAACCTTATTCCAGATGTGGCTTTTTGGTCACATCTTTTTGTTTCTCAGCAAATTCTCCATAAATGCAGGGTAAATTTTTTTTTTTCTGCTTATATAATTTCTATTACTATGTTTTCTTTCTGTGTATATGGGGAAAACCTTAGGACTAGCAAGGGAGGGGTAGAAATTAAATGAAAACAACAAGTTCAGAAAGTCTAATCAAAATCACTGAATATTTTAAGAAGTATTTATAAGGGGGACAAGAACGAAGCCTGAAAATTGGTTAAAAAAGAAAAAAAAAGGAATAGAGATATAACACGACATTCTAGAAAATTGGGATATTTTACTCTGTGGACACATATATTCATTCTCACAGTGCTTTGGTGTTTTGTGTCCCATCATGAACTATGGGGCTCCAGAGGGGCCTGGTTCCCTGACTGACAGACAATGGTCCCCCTTTCTGTAAATGGAGCCTAAGGAATAAAGATTTCCTACCACAGTCCTGAGTTTTGAGAACAATAAATACATGTTGTGTATACATGAATACTGCGAAATCTCACCATTAGTATAAATACAAAGAATAATAACAATCAGACATGTAGGAGCAAAATATGCTTACCAGGTGGAATCCAGCTGACATCAGTGACACTCCCACTGATTTTTCTGGAGTCAGTCTCTTTTGTCCCCTAAGTTCTTATTCTTAGTGTTTAAAGAATAAAGTATTCTGATTTAAATGGTTGAGTTTTTAAAATTTTTATAAAACAAAGTACAGATTTCCTGATGCATTTTCGTTGAGATTTGCACTTCATCGCTTCAATCAGGACCACATATTTTTGTCATCAATAGTTTCAGAATATATATTATGTCTCAGTGCACTCTTTACCAAGTAGCATTTTCTGGTTTTAACAAACTCTCAGCTGTGTTGGTTAGTTCAGATTTTAGGCTACTCAGTCAAATACAATGCATATCTATTCATATATGTCACATATATGTCTCTGTTGGCTTGTTACCCATCACAGAAGTTCATATTTACTATAAAAAAAGAGAATTCTCTAAACATATCCTCAAGTTCTGATACAAAACCTGACTCAGCAGCAATATTCAATACCATCAAACGTGGGAAAAACCTGGACATTTGTGGACATACCTACCCTGAAATCACTGCTCTGACATATCCACTCAGCTTCAAGCTGGCTGCTTTGGCTGCTGCTGGCTGTATAGCTGCAGCAGTGTGCAACTTGGCATATTCTCTTCAAATCTGCCTTGCAGACCTCCAGGCTATTAGCAGCATTGAGGCTTGGCTAGGTAAACCAGATCCATCTGAAAGACTGTCAGAACAGGACTGCAGTCCAGATCTGTGCTTCAAATAGCAGCTAGCTTTAGTCCAGGCCTTTTTACTGGATGAGACACATCTTCCATGTGCAGTTATTTAAAGGGCTTAGAAACTATTGAATTAGTTGATGCTCTTGCCCTAACATTTTGATTGATTAGATTGAAAAGCATATGAAGAGATGAAAGGCAAATTTATCTTCCTTGTAATGGGTACAAATATCTCAGATTAAAACTGCAGTTAATATTGCAAGGCATCAGGAGAGAGCCTGCCTCTGCTGTGAAACTTAATGGTAGGGAAGAAAAGTCACTTCTGTTTATGTAGTGGTCCTAGTATGGAAAGAAAGAAATGATACTTAGAACTTCTGTAGACAATTCTAATTTAGAAAGATTATCCTTCTTTCCCTGTTTTACATGGACTCCCCTTCTCCCCCTAAAACCTGAGGTGAAATTTAATTGTCAGCTTTGGTGGTTTGCTGGGGGTTTTCTGAGCCAGCTAGTATCTAATTTCCTTCTTTTTGTCTGCAAGCAAAAGGTGAGACTCTTTACAAGACTTATCCTAGTTCTTATTCCCTGTATCTGTTAGTTAGCCCTTGCTGATTATTTTTGCTGCATCAAGTTATAGTACATTAAAAGTGCTCTTCTCTCAAATGAAATGTCTTACAATTTAAATCTCACTAGGAGTGTCAGCATTGCCATGGGACATCTCCATCTTCCCAAAGCAAACAAAATTGACACAGTTGATTTGGTGTATAAATGTCTGCAGCTTTATTAAATATGCATTAAAGTGCAACAGTCATAAATTACATGCACTCAGTTCACTCAGAACATAATGTGTACAGCTAAATAACTTTCTGACTCTACAGCCTAAGCAATAAGACCAACCTAAAGATGGACGGGATGCTGAAAGTCAGTTCCCTGAAGTGTTTGCCATTGGAGTATCATTTTATCATGCTGTTAAGCACATCACCTCTCTTGTGTGGTGTATATATGAGTAGAGGAGGGAGGGGAGGGGGAAAGTGAGATTTCTGTATTGCTTTTAGTTTAAATTACCCATTTCATTTACTTACATGCACCTTCCTTGACATGGAATAATGGGCAGTTTGCTTCTTTGATATTTCTGTTTGTTTCAGAGAAAGAAAATCCTCTCAAATAAAGAAACATTTGCTGATTCTAATAATAATAATTTATATCTTATATTTATATGGCAATTTTATCATGTGATGTTAATATCTTTCAAAAGCTGGACGTACATAGGAGTCACCCCTTTCCTTTAAAAATGCTCCATTTTCCTGTGGTATAACACAATGTAAATTGTATGTACTTCTCCACCAGAGTGTATTCTAGAAAAGAATGATTTCTCAGCATGAAACAAAAGGGACACTGTTTTAGAGAAGACAGAATATAATTACTTGCATTCCTGAATACATGCCTATTATACAGTGAAGTGTCATGACTTGTTGATGTCTGCGTGTACTGGGGTACTCTTCCAAATTTTATCTGAAACCTGACTTTAATGGTCTTTCTTCCTCCCAATATCATGATTTTTCAAGGAGGATGCAAATTGTACTGATAACATTAACAATTACACTTTGTAGTACCTGTGTTTTTCTGAACTGCTTTCTTCTGATAACTGACCAATGTCAGCCCAGATCACTTTCTGATAATGCTCAATACTACATAAGCATCAGTTGGCCATGGAGAGAACTTCCCATTATCTCTCAATTCAGGTTTTTGGTAGTTTGCTGCTTGACTTTTGTTTGTTTGTTTATTTGATTTTGTCTGGTTTGATTTGATTTTTTTTGGAAACACAGTATTGGGCAGAAAGAAGATTTGTTGCCTTTTTCTGCTTCTTCTGACTGAAGTCCTCTCAAATGTCCTTAGGATCAGTGCCATTAAAAAAATTCCTTTGAAAAAATAGCTGGAACATTTATAAGGAATTAGCTTGTATTATGAAAAACAAGATAACAAGACATTAACTTTCTGACAATATCTCTAATTCGTGTTTATTTTATTTCTCATTGATTTATTGCCATAAGTCTCTTGGCTCTCTCCCAAACATCTCCTGGCAACAAAGTCAACCAAATTAATTTTGTCCAAGAAATGATCTACTATGGTAAGTTAAAGTCTGTCTTCATCATCTGCTTAATATTCTGTGTGCTGCTCTATACTTGCTTTATTTTCCCTTGCTTGATAAATACAAAAGAAAAATCTTGGGGTACATGTTATTGCTATGACCTATAGCTGCCTTTTGAGAGCACCTTCAATCTTCCATGAGCTGTCGTGTTGGAAAGAGTCCTTTCTGAGGAATTTTGGCTCTTTATCCTCTATAGATTAATTTCTTGTCTATTTCTGTTTCCCAGCTAATCCTTGTTTAACATTTACAATTTCCTGATATACATTGCATAATATAAAGTAATTTTTTTCTTGTGGCTATTACTAGCTGAATTTAGATAACTACACTGTTCTGAAGTGTGAGTTGATCCTGCAGCTTTAACTATATTTCCTCAGTAGTTTACTTTTGACCTCTTAACATTTAAAATGGTGAATTTTTTCCTTTCTAATTGCAAATCAAAAGAAGTGATCCCCATTTAAACATTAAGGGAAAAGTTTTAGCCTTCTTTCTTGTTCTTCTGACCATGTCTAAAATGAAGAAAACACATTATATCATAGCATACATTTCACATCTTGTGCTGGAAATATGGATAGAGTTTATTTTAAGCTCTGGTTGGCTGTTGAATGGATAACACTACTTAAAATAAAGTCCTTACCAGTTACTCAGTGATGATAACTATACTGATGTAAAGTTTTTAATAACTTCAGCAATGAGATGTCATTTTAGCCACCTATGCATTATTCTTTGCATGATATACCATCTCTGTTTCTATTTGTCCAGACTTAGCAAAGCAGTTTTCTCTTCATGAAACATAACTGATAATTAAGTTTCTGGAAATTTTTGTCACTCCACTAAAACAGATGCTCTCTTCCCAGTGGCTGGCAAACTGAAGGAAATATTCCAAAGACAGGAAAAATAGTCTCTGTGGCTTCTGACTGTTTTCAAATTCTTTTATTGCCAGCGTTGTGCTTTACAACCCTTCAGCTCATAAAAGTCTATCTGTAACTATGTGAAGAAGGCATAGGGTAAATTATTCTTTAAGAGATGACCCAAGAGACAATTTGTAACCATGATAATTAAAACTAATCCTGAAATACGTATCACTGAACTCTCCACAAAGGACATGCTCTTATGGAGAGTTTGTAGTGGCAAAAAACCCAAACTGCTGTCTAAGAAACAGAATTTTTCTGAAAAAAGAATGGCTTATGGATGTTTATAAGAAGTTTCCAGACCAAATCTTTTCAGACTTTGCCTTTTGCCAGAAGCCTCACAGTGAGGTTAAATATACATAAAACATTGAAAGAATTTGCAACAGACCTTCCACAATTAGACTGCAGCAGATGATAGCCATTGCTGTTCATATGATAGCCATTGCAGTCAGTGATGATGTGACATCAGAAGGTCTGAGAAGACAATGACATCCTTTAGGACCAATAAAGCTGGCAGTCACCTTTTTATACTTCTTTACAGTGTGTGCTTTGTGGTGGGAAGAGGAACAATATTTGACTAAAAGTTATATCTCCTATATGTACTATTGACCTGATTTTTTTCTTTTTCCTTGAAAAGTTTTTGTCGGATGACCTCTGCTGAGCTCTGTAACATTCTGACCAATAAATCCCTACTGTCCAAAAATCTGAGAGAGAAAGGGGAGGGCATTCTTTGTATGCAAGAAGGTATAGCTCATGTTTTATCAAACTGTTGAAAATAAAGCACAGCTGCTACACAACTGTTACGATTATCTCCTGGAAATATATACCTTTTTTTTTTCCCTTTTTGACTCTTGTAACAATAGCATTACAACTTACATGATATTTTCCAGAAAATCTGTGTGCTCAGACATGGCAGAGTTGAATTATTGTCTTGCTCTTTAAAGAGCTAATAAACTAGTTTCATGTATGATGTAGCAGAAAATGAATTCAGGAGGGAGAAATACATGCAGCTACATCCAGGCTGTTAGAAAGTCTGAGTATGATTTTGGGCCCAGAAGAAAAAGAAAACTATCTTTCTCCTACTATTTTAAGATGCTAGCCAGCTACCTAAGATGAAAAAGGAAAGTATAAAGTTTTGTAATTGCATATTTCAGTTTTGTAATTTGGGTGTGCATGAAGGAGGCCCTGAGGAACATAGTTGCATATATAATACTATTTTTAGCATGGTTGTTGACATGGAAGTGAGCAAATAATTCAAATTGGTGAAATTTGCAGAGTGACAGATTACTGATGAAATATGCTTCAGATGCAAAAAATAAACAGGTGTAAAAGTTAACTGCAGGATACATTTCAATGGCCAAAGATAGTTTTGTGTACCTAGGAACAAAGAAGTGTAGGACAAAGTTGTGTGAGAAACAACTTCAGCAAGGATTTATTTGTGAATATTCCTATGTGCTCTACTCTTAGTGAAGTGCCATGGTTCACCATGTTAATAGTACCTTCAGGGGCCAATATAGAAAGTTTCTTAGAATAAGGGAATACATTCATTTTATATTTGATACAGAAGCAATAGCTCCTGAAATAATGTGTCCACTCCAGATATTCAGGACTAGAAAGAATACTGATATACGGAGAGCTTGAGATAAAAACCACTACAGGAATGGTTAACATAATGTAAGACACCTCCTACAGAAAGTAAACTTGAGATATTTCAGGTTGGTTTGGATACCTGTTTGGGGAATATGACAGGAATTCTTGATCTATTGTGTACAACTAGAAAAAACCCTGTAATTGTTAATAGCTGATGCTGGGCAGAAGATGACAAGGAATTGCATACTCTTCAGCAGCAAAGGTACTCAATCACAAAATAATTTTCATTATGGAAGACAATAAGCCAAGGAGGCATATTTTTTGCCTAAAGATTATCTGTGAATCTATATCAGCAGCTATGTAGCTAAAGTAGAATTGAATATTAAAAGTGCATTACTATAAAAAATAATTTTTTTAACTTGGAAAAATTCTGAAGCAAAGATGATAAGCAGAACTGATATCATAGAGTAGCCTTTGAAGGTGATTATTTTCTTTTCTTGAAAATATTAAACTACTGCCTATAATGCCAAAGCAAGTCACATATCATTAGTGAAATACTGAAACCTATGTTAATGAACACAGTGTAGTTTCTGTTTGTGTAGGCCTTCCACTGATTTATCAAACCAGTAAATTCATGCTCATCACGTGTATTTAATGTTTGTTATATCAGTGCCAGAATATCTGGATAAACAAATGAGAAAAAATGTATAGTTAATAATAATTTTAATTATTTAAAGGGGCACAGATATGATGAGAAACAAAATTATTATATTTGTTTTGTATCTGGGACAAATTCCTGGATTTTAACTAAGAACCAGCAGTTTCTTGAAACCACTTACACCTAGCTTCCACAGTTAGGTGTTACAACACCTAAACACTTTCAGATTCTTTTCTTGAATCCTGCTGAATTTCCTGAATGTCTTACAATTATTCATTCCTTGAGTTCCTTGATGAATTAGTGCAAGATGCTTAAAAAAGCCTAACAGATTTTGGAAGATTTTCTTTTCTGATGTGTCATTTTAAACTAAGGATTAATTTTGCCAAAATACATTCTTGGGTTTGAATCCTGTCTCAGCCTGGTTCTCTAATTTAATCCTTCTAATTTAGTCCATTCACTAACTTCCATTCTTTTCTGCTTAACAGGGATGATTACAAGGTGGTTTTTTTGTTTTTTTTTTTTAATATCAAAGGCAGCTGAACATTTTTCTGTGCTATTTTGGGGGGAAAGTGTCCTTGGACTGCATCTTTACAAATAAGATTTCCCATAAAAAAGAATGCTGCCCACTTTTCACTAAGGCTTCCATGTTTGTATTCTTTAAAAACATAGTTTAATGTTTGTGTGTTATCATAGGAAATGTGTAATGTGTAGCATCTTGTTTCCACAAAGCCCCTGTGGAGACAATAATAAGATATAAAGTTGCAATTACATGTATTATATGGGATCGATTAGACTAGCTGGGAACACATACCTGCATATAAAACAGCTCAACCTCATTTTGATTGCCCTTGATAATAAAATTTCTATCTTTAGCATTTTTCATCAATTGATTTCAGTGTACTCTATCATTTAGGGTTTCATGTTCAAAAGTGTATTAAGAAAATGAGTTTCAAAATAATAAAATCCCTGCAGCACCGGGTATGGTGAACACTTCTGAAGCTCATGTCAAGGGGATCCTCAGATGGTATCACAAGTCAGCCCCATGAACTTGCTGCCAAGAAAAACAACTTCTTCACCTACACAGGAAACAAGCTGCTCTTGCATTCTGCCTTTGTAATACTTTCCTCTTTGTTTTCCCCTTGTAATGCTTTCTCGCTCTGCTCAGAGTTTTGTGGGTTTGTATGCCTTTCAGGTAAATCTTTCTTAGACAAACTGAAAGCAATAGAGATGCCCCTTGCGGTGGAACTGCCCAGAAAATCACCATTCAGTTTTAGTCAGAAAACAGTTATTTTTCGGTGTTAGAGAGAGATATATTCCCTTGAGTTTTGCTACTCTGAGTAATATGGGAGAAAACATTCCAAATAGTTGTAATTGGAAATAAGAACAAACAAAACATAGGAACATTTTGAGTGCTGATTCTCTGAGATACTTGATGGAGAAAAACAGACATAGGGCCTGGTGATCTGGATCAGAGATGTGAACATTTTGCTCCCAGGTCTGTTGCTTACATATTAAGTACAAGGGAATCAAACTTTGGTGAATGTTTTGGTGAACATATATTTTTGTCAGCATAGCCTTAAAGGACTAGAATTATTCTGTGGATATATTTTCATATATGCTAGAGATACTCATGGACTAGATCATAATTCAAAATATCAGTGGACAAGTAAAGAATAAAAACAGTAACATCAACAAAAACAGCAACAGTAAAACACATGCACAGAGACATCTTAAATTAATATCTTAAAGTGTTCTGTTAATCTAACTTCCACAATTATTTTTTCTTGCGTCTCAAGGTTTTTTCTTTTTTTTTGCTTTTTTTTTTTTTTTTAATGCTGCTAGATAGACAAGCTATCAAACAAATCCAGTACAAATATTTTTGTGATGCTATTTGGTGCTTTTTCAATGGATGCATCATGTATGCTTTCTTTGTGAGAGAGAATAGAAGAGGTGTCTGAGGGAAATTTCAGTCATGTTTATAAAATGAGTGTAATGTAAGCCAAAAACATGTTGTTGCAGACTAGTAAAAATTTCAGCCAGAACTGGCCCAGGTTTCAGATGAAGGACTAGACTAACATTGTCTAATTATACCTTTTAAAAGCTGAAAAGAGGTAATATGAATTATTTTGTATGTAGTAGCTGCAAACAGTGTTCCTGCTCTGTATTTTTATTTCATCTTGAGCCAGGATTGACCACAGAACAGAACCTTGCAATAAATTGTAACTTCTACACATAATTTTGGTGTTTTTTTTTTTTTTTAATTTTTTTTTCAAGAAAAAAATTATTCTGGGCAGTAATTTTATGGACATTCTAAGTGCTTTGGTTCTTGATGTTGTGGCTTCATAAGAAATATTATGAATCTATAGGTTTAAAAATAATGTAGAAATTTTTTTTTATTTGTCAGAATGCAATGAGAACAGGCTATTCCTTGATTTGTTGGTGGTTTGTTTCGTTTGCCTGAAATATTGCAGTTGCAAGAGTACCCTTCAGGTCCAATAATTTGTTTTACAGAAAGACTGTCTTCTTAGCTGCATAGTGCACAAATATGCTATAAATGTGTCTGATTATTTTACAAGATAGATCAGATACATTTGCATCATCTAAGTGATAAAATGTTTGGTTTCTAAAAGTAGCATAGCATACTGTTTGAACAAGAAGTTTTACAGGCATTGGTAACTAATCTGTCACATATAACTGAATCTAGAGCTATTGGTGTGACAGACAATTATAGCAATCTTATTATTGACTTTACAAATGAAGATATTTGAGTGACTTATACAGGATTTTCCTGGAAAAGCAGAATTTTCATTCTAAAATGGGGCCTGGAACTAACTGAAGGAAGACAAAAATATTGGCTCAGAGCTGGGTGAAAATGTTTCTTACAAAGTATAATAAAAGTCTAAAAACTGAAAGACCAAGAAAGAAGTGTATTGACAGAACAGTTATTTACTCATCCCTATTCTTTTAGGCCCTATTAAAGCACTAATTTTAATTTATAGAATTGTACTTGTTCCCAACCTGCTCATATGGTAACATCAGACTGAAACCTCTTGCACCTTGATCTCCTACAGAGAGCACTATGATAAACGAAGCATATATTTCTAATTAAGAGTCAATAAAACAAACTGCTCAACATGTCCCTCTACCACTGTACTGGATGTAATTGTTTTTAAAATACTGAGCTTAATCCAGTATTTTAACATGATCTGGGGTTTAATCAAAACCATGATTACAGCATATTTTATGATAATGTCTCATTTACTCCACATTTCAAAACACAGTAGGATAGTATAGGAATAAAGGCTAAATGACTGCTTCTGTCTCTACCACAGTTTCCCTGTGTCCAGGGAAAGATGTTACCCCTCTGAACCTCACTTTAAAGATGTGTGAAATATGGATAATTACACCCTTCCTGAACAGTTGCTTTGAGTTCTGTCAGTGTGCCACATATTATATTATCATCTACTTCTATTTTGTGATGTTATTCAGTAGAACTTGGAATTATTAAGCCAGCTATTAGGCTATAATTAAGGAAGTGGTGTCTGAGTATGCAGAAGTCCAAGTGAAGACTTATGCAGATAGCTAAAAGTATTGTCTAAAGATTTCTAGAGTTCAAGCTGAAAGTCTGTCCTGAGGCTAAACAAGCTCAGGGAAGATTCCTGGATGGCTTTGCTTTGAAAAGAGCAGAGAGATGGCTTTGACAATTAATGAGAGTAATAATTTGGCTGGTTACTGAAGTAGCTTTATGCTACCCAGCTGTAATATCTCTCTTGCCCAAGTTAAGCTGAAGCCTCCTATTTCTCATCCATAATTATTTCTGATGCCTAAAGACATGCATGTCAGGTATGTTTTCTATGGAAGTATGTCGCAAGCAGTGTGCAACCATTTTTTCAGGGACAGTAGTATTTCCCCCATGTGTGGACAGGGACTGGTTTGCCTACAGTATCATGGTCATATATGGTCAGTTCATAATCATTCCATAGTATGATTTATCTTGTGTGAAATATATTAATCATACAGGGAGGACATAATTATAAGGCATAATCATATAATGAAGAACAGTGTATGTCTGAACCTTAGAGCTGGCATCTTGTGAGCAGTCATCAAATTATATGTGCTTTGTTCCTGAGGAGGGAACAAGTTCTTAGCACTGTTATGTGTGCTCTGGTACTCTCCTGTGATCCACTTTGTTTTAAAGACAGCTGATAGATCCCACAGTGTCAGTGCTGATGTGAGTCTCCTTCCCCTGGCTGTAAGGACACCATCCATCAGTGCCATCAAAGCTATCATCCTGCTTCATGTTTGTGAGGGAGTTGTGTGAAGTGTTTACACCTCATAGTTTCCCAGTAAATGACAATAGACATCAGTTTGTATCTATCTCATGAGTTTGAAACTTTCATGAAGATGAATGGAGTGTGTCACATCAAATAAGCTCAGTGCCCTGCAGTATTGTATTGGGATCCTTTCAGAGTTCTGCCTTTGTGGAGTGCATTTCACCTGTATTGAGCACAGATATTGAAGCAGTTGTGTTGTTTCAGTCAAAACATTCATTGTTAGGAGAACATATTGGTGTCATTTACTGCAGGCTGGTGTGCTTTTTATGGGTAATTTTATTTGTAATTTTTAAAAATATTTGTATTTAATTGTATTTACTATTTTTTAATATTTTTAATATTTGTAATTTATTTGTAATTTTTAATCAAGTGGAATATTAATAACATTGCATTCTTTTATAGTCCTGCATTTGCAAAGCTTATACGGTTTACCTTTTCCAAAAATAGAAAAGGCTGTATTGAGTTAATTTTCTTTTGTATGTATGCAATTTCACACATTTTTCTGTCAATGTTACATAAGCAGATTTGGGTCAAATTTGTGTTAATTTGCAGTATCAGAAGTGAACTTTAGGATGTTTATACAGTGGGAGCTGGTGGGAACATATCTACACACAGTGAAACCTATACTACTTTTTTTAAACCCTTTTACTTTGGTGTAGCTTAGTTGACCTCATTTGTAATATAGAACACCATTTTGGGATGAGGGAAGTAGTGTGTGAATAGAAACAATGGTTAAACACTGTTTCTGAGTGATTTTCCTCTTCTGCATAAAATATGCACATAGGAAACCTAGGACTATATATGCTGTTTCTAGCCACATGATCTGTTAAAGTTTTCCAGAACCAGTTTTCTACAAGTCCTTATTTTTAAAGCAGAAATACTAAGTAGTGAGTCCTACACTGAAAACTGAAAATCATTTGGCTGGTAGCATAAACTGAAAAAAAATGTTCCCCACATAGTATGGAAAGCTCGCTAGCAACTTCCTTTCATTCAGAGCCTATCACCCTTTTTCATAATGGATTCTCAGAATATTTTAAGAACAGATTATATCTGCACATTTTCTATTTCCTTCTGTGGTGCATCTTTCCTTTCTCAAAGTACAACTAAATCTTGCCCTTCTGGTTTTGCTAACCCTTATTTTGTCTCACACTTGAAATTGTATTCTGAATTCCATGTGGCAGAGCCTATTCCTTCTTATGGTAGTCTCAAATGCCAAGAAGAATTTCATGTTGATAAGGAGGTGATAAATGGTTAAAGACTTTAAAAAAATCTTTTGGTTATATGCAATTCAGTGGATGGCTTTGATGCTGCAATGCATGGTTTAAATGAACAAGCTGTGTGAGACATTCACATTTTAAATAATCCTAGGAGTGAGCTTTTCAGGCCAGTATAACAAGCCAAAAGAAGGTAGGAATGAAATGATATATTTTTAATATAAATAATAGCAAGACAAGTTTGAATTATGACAGTGTTAACTTGCTGATGGAGTGACATGCTTCACACATAAGAAAGAAGCAGCAACGTGTTTATTGATATAAACAAGCAATTTAACAAACTTTGATAGTAAATGCAATAGGGGTTTAACAAGATTTGTTAGCAAGTTACACATGATTTTGTACTGCGTAGAGGATAGGGTCAGGTAAAACTGTCAGGGAGAAAGTTTTATCTCCTGTTGAGTCATGAGTTTCAGAGTATATTTTCTTGCTTCCCTCCGAGAGTAGTCTCGGTGCATCTGAATCCACTCCTAGTCCCAAACTTGGTCAACACTGTAGGTTGAAAGGATTATACATGCACAGGGAATCCTTTAGACTGCTTAGCTAAGAAGTCAAAGTTTATCATGCTATTAACCACTCAGTGAGGATCTGTTGTGGGAAGGGATCTCTCAGCCTGGAGGAGTAACCTTGAGAGGTGTCCCTGCTCAAGGAGAGATCCTGGCGTGCCGCCCGCTGCCGCACAGGAGAGCTCCACGGGCCCTGGGCTGCCCGCTATTTATAGAGGAAGACGAGTGACTTATGGCCATATTTGCATACCAGCAAGACGTCTGGGTCACCATTCCAGACAGCCCCTGGCTACCATGTCCAGAGTAAGATGGATGCAGCTATCACAACACCCACTGGTGGTTATGGCTTAAACTGGGAGGCAGGAGCACACCATGATTAAAGACATTTTATAGCAGAGTGAGGAATAGATCTCAACTCCTCTAGATTTCAACTAAGGCTTTAATTCTTTGTGCCTCATTCTCTGCTTTTCTGTTTTGTACAAGGGTTTCACTCTTTGAACCCTCTGGTCTTTTAAGATACTTCTACAAATGATTTCAGTTGCTCTTTTTCTGAAAGACAGAAATTTGTATGATATTTTTCTTGTCTTTANTCTCACACTTGAAATTGTATTCTGAATTCCATGTGGCAGAGCCTATTCCTTCTTATGGTAGTCTCAAATGCCAAGAAGAATTTCATGTTGATAAGGAGGTGATAAATGGTTAAAGACTTTAAAAAAATCTTTTGGTTATATGCAATTCAGTGGATGGCTTTGATGCTGCAATGCATGGTTTAAATGAACAAGCTGTGTGAGACATTCACATTTTAAATAATCCTAGGAGTGAGCTTTTCAGGCCAGTATAACAAGCCAAAAGAAGGTAGGAATGAAATGATATATTTTTAATATAAATAATAGCAAGACAAGTTTGAATTATGACAGTGTTAACTTGCTGATGGAGTGACATGCTTCACACATAAGAAAGAAGCAGCAACGTGTTTATTGATATAAACAAGCAATTTAACAAACTTTGATAGTAAATGCAATAGGGGTTTAACAAGATTTGTTAGCAAGTTACACATGATTTTGTACTGCGTAGAGGATAGGGTCAGGTAAAACTGTCAGGGAGAAAGTTTTATCTCCTGTTGAGTCATGAGTTTCAGAGTATATTTTCTTGCTTCCCTCCGAGAGTAGTCTCGGTGCATCTGAATCCACTCCTAGTCCCAAACTTGGTCAACACTGTAGGTTGAAAGGATTATACATGCACAGGGAATCCTTTAGACTGCTTAGCTAAGAAGTCAAAGTTCATCATGCTATTAACCACTCAGTGAGGATCTGTTGTGGGAAGGGATCTCTCAGCCTGGAGGAGTAACCTTGAGAGGTGTCCCTGCTCAAGGAGAGATCCTGGCGTGCCGCCCGCTGCCGCACAGGAGAGCTCCACGGGCCCTGGGCTGCCCGCTATTTATAGAGGAAGACGAGTGACTTATGGCCATATTTGCATACCAGCAAGACGTCTGGGTCACCATTCCAGACAGCCCCTGGCTACCATGTCCAGAGTAAGATGGATGCAGCTATCACAACACCCACTGGTGGTTATGGCTTAAACTGGGAGGCAGGAGCACACCATGATTAAAGACATTTTATAGCAGAGTGAGGAATAGATCTCAACTCCTCTAGATTTCAACTAAGGCTTTAATTCTTTGTGCCTCATTCTCTGCTTTTCTGTTTTGTACAAGGGTTTCACTCTTTGAACCCTCTGGTCTTTTAAGATACTTCTACAAATGATTTCAGTTGCTCTTTTTCTGAAAGACAGAAATTTGTATGATATTTTTCTTGTCTTTAAACAAGGGAAAGCAAAGAAAGAAAACTGCTGTCATGTAAAATAATGCTAGTGTTCATACATTTATCAGCAATGTAAAAATTCTTGGTTCATCTTCTGCCTACATATGGAAATATGGTTTGGCAACTCTGGAAAGCCCAGACAAACACATAGATTTGAAATGCATCTTGGTTACGTGTGTACAACATGGGTCTCCTCTCTTAAAAACCTGGGGTTTGAGTCTTGCTGCACAACAAATGACAACTCCTGAGTTAATCCTTCTGCAAAATATGGCAAATGATACTTGTCTCTTTCTTAATGAGGCCTTGCTGCATAATAAGGGTTCTGTAGTGTGCAGAATTATTAACGTCAGATGAAGATCTGTAACTAGAACTCGTGGCTCACTGCCCATCATATTTCTGCTAGGCCAAAGGGTGCTTTACAGATGTAATTTGCTTGTAGGCTCTGGATCTCTATATAAATTTTTGCTAGGCATGGAGTATAATGGACGTGATTAACATATAAGGAGTGCCACGGAGCTCCAGGCATGCCTAATGCAGTTAGGAGCTTCAGTGTGCCAGGAACAAAAACTCAGTTGGCGTGCCAGGAACTGTGGGGCTCGAGTACCCTTTGTGCTGATTTAGTTCATTCATGGGAATGACTGACTCCTGCTGAAAATGTAGTAAGGATAGAGAAGGGGTTACTCTGAGACAGTTATTGGAGGATTGTAGACCAAAGTAATCATGTCTAGCAAAATTAAAAATAGAGATACTGAATTCTATGAGTTGATGGACATCTAGTGAAACAGCTTATTCTGAGGCATTTTATGTGATTTCTTTGTAGGCAAAATGTCCATGAATGTCAATGGGATTTTTTTCTGTGGAAAGAATGATGGAATACATTGTAGTTAGTAAGAACTGTTTTGCATCAGAGATTGTTGAGGAATAGTTTTGATGGGCAAGTACAATTTCTAAGGACACTCATAAGTGGTACAAGTCCCTGTTAAACAGATCCCTTGTTGATATGAATTGTCAGAATTTTGGCAAAGCTGATGGGAGATGCAATGTACATGCCAGCTGAGGAACTACTCCCATGAGAAAGATTCAGTCTGAACTCTGCTAATGGGGGTGGAAAGAAAATGGGGGCAGCTTCTACTTACGTCTCCCTTGCATTACTTCTTGGATTCCTGACATGGTTGATGGTCAAAAGAAATGTGACTGACACTGGATCACTTATCTATGGAGAAGGCAGGATAAGAACCATTTATATCTGCTCTCATTTGTCTTCATGAATCAGTGAGTAACTGCCTGGCCTTTCTGAAGATGTAGGGTTAAGGGGCATTTAATTAGTGAGCATTCCGTGTAATTAAATATCTGCTAGTATGTTGCACATATTTTGTTTTCACTGGAGTTATCAGTAAAGGCCCACATTTCTTGAGGCACTAATACAGTATGGCAGAGATTAGTATATCATAGAGGGAGGAGGAGAGCTAAAGTATTATCATATGTAAGCTATTAGTGTAATTATATTTTTAAAGTGGTGCCTCAAATGGGTTACTTGAAGTGAGTTTCCAGTTTGTGTAGAGACAGCAGTAGAAAATAATTTATATATTAAGGCCTCAGTCTTTTGTTTAAGTCAACAGCACATAAAGCATTTTAAGTTTGCTTTTTTATTGTTGAAGCCCCATAATCTATGAACACTTGGTCATGAAGTAGCTTGTTATTAAAATATAATATCATGTTCATCTGTGATTATTATTTTAATTCAGTGCTTGGTTGACTTATACAAAGCTGCCTGAACTCTTTCAGTAACCACTCTCCTTTCGCCTACATTACATTTAATTTATACCACGATGATAAAAAATTTGATTTATTTTACAACAGATCAGTAATTGTGCTCTACAAATAAGTCCGTAATGATAATCAACAGCATTTTCAACATAATTTAATTTGTCTTCTCCCGAGAGGTAGTTAAATGCAGTAATAATAACACTACTGTTATGGACTCTGCTGCAGTTAATCATGGCCTGAATATGCAGACAGCCCCAATATTGTATTGACAGAAATTAAATTAACCATCAGCTTGGGCAATCAGTGGCTGTACAGCTATTAAAAGTAATAAAGGCAACAAAACCCAACCATAGCCAATTACATTTTGACATATAAATGAAAAAAGACAGATGTTTTTGATTTGATATTTTTATTTCATTGGAAGTAAAGAAGATATATCTTTTCATATACATTATTTCCCATGCCTTAATTAACCCATAATACACATCAGAGCCTAAGAATCATACTGATATACTGTAATATCACAAGTGTATTCTGCGTGCCTCCTAACCCAAACATTTCATTATCTCCATAAAGAATGGCTTTGTATAGCATGTTAATGCAAAGGTATATATCAAAATGCATGGACAACTCAAGGTGCAATCAACATTCCAAAAAAATTTCAAGAGATGAGGAAAAAAACTGTCTCTGTGGGCTCAGTGTGGCATGTTTTGCTTAAACTCTTGCTGAGGTGAGAAGCAAAACTTTCAAAAATTCTGAAAAAGTCAGTGACTTGGCTTGGGATTTGTAGAGGACAAATTAAGACATTATTTTCACTATATGTGTGATTAGCACTTCATAATTTTTTTCCTTGTGCAAAATGAAGCATCCATACATTGGTAAAAGTTAGTTTTATGCTGTGTTCTCTTAATATCTCTTTTGTTTAGGAAAAATCAAAAATGTATGTGCACTCAGAAGTGGCTAGTTACTTATATATTAAACTACAAGGTAAGGTTTAAATACTTGCATCTGTATATATAATATTAAATTATAAATCTTATGTATATTTAGTGGGAAATACAGTAGATCACACTTAAGGTTTATGGATATTTTATCAGGGACCAATGCTTTTACTTAACAAATCAGAGGAGTTGCTAGGTAATAAAATCTAAATGTATGAATTTGTTTTTAATTTACCTTGTAGTAGTTTCTATGGGTTTACAGCTTGAAAAGTATGTCTTTCAGTTTATTGTGATTTATATCTTATGATGAATACAATATGTCAGGGTACAAGTGAAATAAAATAGCATAATATGCCATTATTCTTAATCAAAATCAAACCAAGTGTATATAAGAAGAGTATTTTGAGAATTACAGTCTTATCTGTCTCTTTAGACAGTGTTTCATAATCTTGCATAGCAGTTACCTGGTCTATCAATAACTTTCTAGAGAGTTTGAAAAACGGCATTTTTACAGCCATGTCATGAGTTGACTTTTTCAGACTGATGACTAAAGACATTGCATTTTAGAAGGCTTCAGCTTTATAGATCAGAAAGGAATTCAGTTGCCTAATCTCATAGGAATCCATAAGCTTAGTTCAGATCCATTGAAAAGCATAAATACATGTTTAATTTGACACATACGATTACCCAATGCATATGACTTTTCCAGTTCCTGAGCTCTTCTCTGGAAAGGGCCTTAGCCAGGAGAAGAAAATAATCTTTCATCTCTAAATCTTTTTGCTCTGTAGATTTATTAAATTCAATCTAGTTCACTTAAATGGGAAAGGAGAATAATCCTGCAGGAACTAGGAGATAAAATTATGTGGCTTATGTTATGCAGGTCAAGCTAGGAGCTCAAAGTTTTTAGAAATTCCCTTCTGACCATACAACCCATGAATTGAAGTTCTTAAAAAGAAATTTTCCTAAGACAAAGGCAGGTTTTAGCGAATCTCTGACTGTACAACTGGAGTGACAGTGAAGATGATTTAATTTTTTAAAAGTTGAAGTGTCTGTGAGCAGTAGAACCTGTAAGGCCAGGTTTCCCAAGGCACCTGTTGGATGTTATTAGGCCCTAGTGACGCCTCAGGTTCTCACTTGTAATGCTCCTGCAGACTTCAGATCACCTCTGTGGCAAACCCCTGTGCACATGTAATAGCCAAATTCCTCCTGCTATTCCTAGACAGAGAGTCACGAGAAACATTCTTTCTTCAGCTACTGAATTTCACAAAACATCTAGGAACCTAATGATCTTTAAAAGTTTTACTCTTTCAAATATAACTGCAGTTGGCCAGTGGTTTGAAAAGGTGAAGAGAGAGACTGACAGGTATGTGGGAGAGATTTCTCTTATTCCATAAGAAAGCAGCCAGCAGCAATCCTTTCCAGCCATTTTGAAGACAGTAATTTTGTAGTACATGTGACAGATCACAAAGTTATAAAGGCTTAATTGGAGCTATTGTGCAATCTTTGAAGACAACATATTCTTGCCTCACCCATTCACAGGGTAACTATAACTAAATTTCTTCAAGGACAACATTTTGGTATATAATTTTGGTGTATATAGCATCTGCACTTCTAAATATGAATGTAACAATATGCTGTCAGATGTTAATGTTTATATGTAGGTTGGATGTAGGTATGTCATGTAATGACAAAATTCTTTAAATCATATAGGATTGAAAAATTCAGTTTCTAGCTGTATTTCTGAGCTTTAACTTTCTTAGTCTTTATAAATAACTTTCTTTCCTGAAGAACAACGATTTTGCAAATAGGTAGCATGTGAGGGCCAATATCTATTATGACACTTCTTACCAGGAAAGAGAGATATATCATTCATGGCTATTTCAGTGATGAGTTATCTTTCCCCTCCGTAGCCATGAAGATACATGTCATAACAGAGATCAACTATCATTGTAATGCAATTTTCCTTTATGCAGCATGTGTTGTAAATGGTGTTGATTGCTGACAGAAACTCAGAGGGTGGGAGATATGACTCCTGATACTCACAGGGCAAGAAATACAGCTTAGGGAATAGTGAATATTGTATTTGATGCATATTTGCTTTCATCCTATAACTTCCAGGTTGTCTGCAAGTTTCCATAAAGAAATCTGTTGCATTAAAATGCAGTCTGGAAATTTTGTTCCTTCAGACACTGCTATATGTTCACTCATATTTGTTCAGAAGAGTGAGATGCACATTAAGCTAAGGAGCAGGTTGCCACTGTATTAATTGTAACTTGATTCAGCAGGATTCAGGGAGTCCTAATATAATTATGAGGGTCTTTGGGAAAATAAAACCAATCTTTAACTAATAAGGCTACTTTTTGCTTACAAAGCATTAAGTTAAATATTTCAGTCCTTATCATCCCTGTATTTCTATAAAGGGAACAACTTATCATCAACAAGATAAATCTAGAAAATCCATGTTTGGTTACCAATGCCAGCAGCAAATGAATTGTTCTGTCTTCCTTCTGGCTCTTAAATTGTAGTAATTTAGGCCAACAGGGATTTTGATATTAAGAGCAACCAAGTAAATTAAACCAAACCCAAACCTAACCTGAACTTAAACCAAAAGCCTTCTGACATAATTCTGCTAGTTTTTCTTTCTGTGAAAATTTTCTCTTAACTGTTCTTATTGGACACATTACTTTTCATAATTACAATTTATAGATAACATAAAATGAGAAAATATTGACATTGAACATCCACTGCTTTCAACTGTTACCTTCATTCTTTCACTTTGATATTGACAATCTTAATATTGTATTATGTATTTTTCTATCTGAAGTTGTCTTGGACAATAAGTAACTGTTTTAGAAGAATTTATTGAGAGAATACATGTTGAAAATATTATAGATGTACGCCTTTTATATACAAATGCACGTATATGTTATGTAACTTTGCTGTTATTAAATGTATTTGAATTAAAATATTTAAATTAACAACAGTTAAGAGTATACCTATACAAAAAACAGAGTTTAGTGTGAAGTGAAATGTATCATGAGGTAATTGTCAGTCAGAACATAAAACTGTTTAAAAGATCTGAAATTTTCACTGAAATATAAAAGCTTTTCGTGTTCCTTCTGTTCTTATTTTTTTCTAATAGCTAAGTTGTAAAAGATACTTGATTTTATTTTGAGAATATAATGAGGCCCAATTAATATGCCGTCAGTAAAAGGAAGGATGTTTTTTTGTTCAAAAGACCTCTAAATGTTCCTACACTTCATAGTTTTATGATTTTTTTAAATAAATTATTTCTTTTATTTCTCCCATCTTTTGTGAAGTTGAGAAGTATTGACCACATATTTGGTCTATGCTTTTGAACTTTGACACTTTCTCTCAATTCAGTGGCACATGAGCAAAGTAGAATCTAGATGACCTTCCTGAATACCCTGGTAAATTGGAGTCTGGAAAAAACATTTGCTTCAGGATGTATAACTTGTTCATGTTACTATTTCTGTTCAACAATTAATTTTGGTCTAAGGCAGGTGTGTTAGGAAATTTGAAAGCTGTGGACACAACCTGGTACTGGTATTTCACATTGCACCCTCTCAGAGAGACAGGACATAAAACCACATGAGTGAATCTGTAGTATTGGAGTAAATCAGTCAATAATTTGGGGGTAATTCGCTTTCAATAAATAAAGAATCTTATTACAGTTTCCTTGGTGGTGAGTTTGTTAAGGCAAGTGCCACAGCTGCACTTTCTGTTGTATAGACTGCACTTTTGAGATATCCAGTTACTTGCATTATTATTAACAACTACATGAATGCATCTACCTTCTTGCTCATAGAACATGCCTTAGGAATGGGAAATGGCAATTGACTGGCTCTAGGTTTGCAGGCTGGCTGCCCAAAAACACACATAACTTAACTAGTGGGAAGAAACAATTCATTTGTAAGCAACAGTTGAGCACTAAGCATCACCCTTGTTATGGTGGTATTGTCTAGAAACCAGAGTGGCAACTGATCAAAACAGAAAACCGTAACTTGAAGAAACAGCATGTTATTTTGATAGCTCTTGTTTTAAGAATGCAGGCACATAGCAGCTTGATTTTTCAGTGTGTTGTTGCTTTAAAACTATAACAGTTGAATGAGCCCTTCTCTGGACAAGATTTTTGTGTTACCTGTCAGTTCTGTGACTTCTGTTCATTTCCAAAAAGTACTAATGGACATGCATCCTTAATAATTTTTATGGCCAGGAGTTGCTAGACTGAAGCACCTGATAAAGGAAACGGATCCTTCTCCAGTATAAATTTTGCCATAATTGCAAAACTGTGTTTTCCAATTCAAAAGTCACAAACAACAGATTTTTCATGTAAACTATGGAATCTCATAAAGAGGGATGACAGAATAGAAACCAAAATTTTAAAGGTAACATTCAATATAAGGTCTTACGTATGGTTTCTGAGTATGAGACTTCCCTGGGGAAAAGAAGCAATGTAGAAAATGTTATGTCAAACTATTTAATCATCCTTCTTGAAACCTTTTATTCTTAAAACAATTAATGGACATATTATAAACTGCTGCTTTATTGTTCCCCCTTCTCTCTCTGGCTTTGTCTTCTATTCCATTGCAGTATTTCCTTTCCGTCCATGACATCATCTTAAATCTCACTAGGGGAAAGGGGAAAAGAGACAGAGCGAGAAAGGGAAAAAGCCCTCACAAGACTCCCCCCCTCCCCACCCCCCCGCCCATCCCTTTCTTGGCAACAGAAATACCTTTAAGTGTAACATAATTGCAATCTCTCTGCCCTTTCTCCCCCCTCTGGGACTATTCAGCAAACCCTACAACATACACTTAAATCTTCAACTTCTTAGAGACACTACACGCAGATGGGAAAGATTTGATTAAAATTACAGTGCTTTAGGTTCAACTTCACCTATTAAGAAAAAAAAAAGGATCTGGTGGTGGACTTCTTTCCCTGAGAAATAACTAGGCCACAGTAATTACAGACAGGGCCCTGCTGTGTACCATGAATAGGATCCCTGGGGTGGTATTTTCCTGTAACCTGTCTATGCAGGGCTGTTGACATCAACATGAATGATAACTGTGCCAGGCTTCCTTTTTTTATGTTGTTTGTTTTACTTTTTATTATTATTATTATTCTTTTTATGCCTTAGAAAAAGAAGGGGAGGAGAAAGAAAATGAAATAAGTTATAAGTGTTATGATTTACATTTTTTGTGTCAAGGATGCTTTTATGTACTGTTCTATACATCTGTGTGATTATTTTCTTAGATTATTTTTCTTAAAGTTGCATTTTGGCCCTCAAGCAATGAAGAGACCAACATGAGGAGAGTAATAGACACAGAACACCAGACACTGTTGAAATTTAAGCGTTAGCACTTTTTCCAGAACCCAAATTAGTGGAAGCTTTCATTTTTAAGCACTGCTCTACTTTAGTACAACTGACTCATATTACTAGATAATGTCCCCCAAATTAATTTTATTTGGATTTCACATTGTATTAGACAGCTATACTTTGTTATTGTTTTAGCTGCTAAAAGCCTGAATTACCCAGAGAAAGCTTTACTTTGCATTACATAGCACTGGTGAAATGGAGACTAGAATTAGAGCTCCTAGCACACCCCAGATATTGAGCAGAATCAGTTGAAAGTCTATTGGAAGAGAATCTCTAATAAGAAAGGCAGGGAAACAGAACTACACAAATTATCAATATGTTAGGATGGGTCCAAAGAAAAGTAATGGAAATTTAGGTTGAGCTCTGATCATAATCAGAAGTGCATATAGGATAGTCACATGGAATTTAGAAGAAAAGGTACTGTCTGGAAGTCTTCCAAAAATGACAAAAGCTAAAGAATGAAAAGGAAGAATAAGAGCAGGAGCTGGAACGGAACACCTGTAGTATTTGTTGGAAGAAGTAGACAAAAGGCAGCAGAGCTCTTCCCCTCTCCATTCATACTGAGTGCTTGAGAAATATAAAGCACTAAACTGACCAGCAATCTTGCCAAAATCAAATGAAGCTCAGACTCTGCTAATAAGCAAAAGTTGAGGGACTTCTTGGATTTGATGCTCAACTCTACCTTCTAGAAAAGTCTTCATGGTTTGGGAGACTGAGAAAAAGGCTAGATAAGTGAATCTTTTTTCTACTGACTCTTGACTGATATTTGCCTTGAAAGCATCTACTCTTAGCAGTTGTAAGTAAATGCATCCCTGAAGGAACCTGTCTCAAAATCAGTTGCTGGAATCAGTACAGGTAGCTCAAGATAATGTGGGAGATGTAACCTATTCCCTGACAAAAAAATCTTTATCCTGTCCCAAGAGGATCTTTGAGCAGAAGAGAATCAGAACTAGTACAGCAGTGAAGTAGTTTGCTCTTGTAAATATCTAACAAAACCAAAATGAAACAAAAAGCTCCCAAACCAACCAATTAACCAAACCAAAAAAAAAAAAAAAAACCAAAAAAAAAAAACCAGACCAAAAACTCTCTGAGAATACTAATAGCATGCTAATACTAATAGTTCATGCTAGGACACCTGATAAGCTTGAGAAGGAAGCCAACATCATGAATCAGTCACAGGTGAGAGCTGATGATTGAGAAATGACAGATAGACTGAGCATTGACTTTGCTAGTCCATGCAAAGATGGAGATGTTTATGTTTAATGTAAAAACAACGTGGAGCCAAACAAGAGGATGCAGAAAGTAGGATGATGTGGTAAAAGGAAATGCCTGAGACAATGATATTTTCAGCACAGTTGTGAAGGGATTTGGGCATGGCCTGGCTGTTCTCATCAAGATTTGAGAAAAGGATGTTGCAGCAATTCAAATGAGAGATGGGAGTCTGGATATGCTTGCAAATTTCACTTAAAGCTCATACACAGAGGGTCCTGTGTAGAAGAGAGCTCTCACTTTATGGGCCTGTGTGGTGGACAGGCTGTGGATATTGTCCACATTCCCAGTGATTGGGAAGAATGGGGGAAAACAGCTCTTTCTCTCCACATTAAGCTCTAGCTATTTTATATCTGCAAAGAAATGTGTGAGAGAGAGGCTTAGATTTTACATTGAAGAGAGATAGACTTGTAACAGCTGGATGCATAAGATCTTGCAGCTCAGTCACTAAGGGATGCTGTTGGGTGGCTGTAAAAATCCAGTGCTATAAGTGCAGAAACTCAATTGTTTTTTATTTCCTATAACCATGATAAAGATGAGTTTTGCCGTTACCACCAGCTAAAATAAGGAAGAGATGACCAGATTACTATGGGAATTATAGTATTAGCAGTTAAAGAATGAAACTTCATTGTGTTAGAGGTGATGTGTGAAATTCTTCAGTGCCTTCCAGGAATGCCAATTCAAGGGAGGGTTGTAGAGCAGGGCAAAGTTTTTGGGTGAGGCCTAACTTGCTATGTGCCTCTCATGTGGAGTGGAGATTAATGTTTATGACATTTTCTCTCTAATTATGGAAAGGGAGGGGACTGAGAGAGCCATGCTTGGAAGTCTTGTGGGAAGGAGTTCACCTTCAGGCATGCTGAGGTGCCCCTGCTTTCTCATGTGGAGCAGCTGTGAAACTGATCTGCACAATTTTTCTCATGACTCACATTCTCCATTTGCTGTTCTTTTACCCATTCCCCTTATACTTCCATGGAGTCTTTTGTTACTGTTTTTATTTTCTATTTATTGTCCTGAGTCCAGTTCTTTGGTAGTATCTTTGTGCTGTTTTCTGTCTTTTATGAGATTGTTCAACTTTCCTCTTCCTTGTTTCCTCATTTGCCTCAATGGCTGTTGCTATTGCTCTCTCAGCAAATGAACAATCAGGTTCTACCAGAGCAGGGCCTTTTCTGCCTTTTTGTCAACTGAGAGAGTGACTTCTGCCCTTTGAGGCAGTTGACATACGCAAGGAAGCGCTTCTCCAGCGCAGGACTTCTCCCATCCTTCTCTCTTCTGAGGTCCCCCAACCTCTGCAATCCCTCCTTAGTTTCACAGCAGTAGGTTCAAATGTTCCTGGAAGTGAAAGAACTGCTCCTGCAGCTCTTGAATCTCNCACAATACACCTTCTTTGACAGAAAGTCCTCAGCACAGTTAAGGCACCTTTCATCTCCTCACCTTCTCCAGTGGTTTTTACAGCTTAAGGCTGGGCTTTTACCAAGCGCTCTCACAGTTCTAATGATAATAGATTTGTGTATATAGCAGAGTGATGCTGAGCTGATCCAGTTGTATTTACTTCCCATTAATGACACCCTTTTACTCAAAACAGTACAGCTCTGATCTAAACCAATTAAGCTACTGATGTTTAGACAAAGAGATTAATATGGCTCAGAAAAGCATAACCTTTGTCCATAGAAATATCTTAAGATAATGAGTTTTATTCAGTGGGTAGGATTTATAGAAAGGTGTGTTTTGGATGTAGACATCTAATTGTACATCCTAAACCAACAGGAAAATAAACTTGTGCAGGCAGAGAAGTTTCATCTGCATACATGACGATGTAAAGAATGAATTATCTCATTTTAGGACTGATGCTTGAGATTATATAGGGAATTAAAGACAGAATCCACAAAATGAAGAGATGACTAGACTAAGAGGCGAAGCAGAAAAAACAAAGAACTTGCCTTGTATTTAAAAATTCATTTTCTCCTTCATGCTGTCTTAAAAAAAAGAAAATCTTCCTTTAATTTCTCAAGTTATACTAAAGACAAATATTTTTATTTATATTTGGAATTTCTAAATTGCAGTACAGCCTCACCATGAACAAATTTCTGAACTGTCTGCATCTCTAGGATACCATTTTTAGTTCAGGGAACATATGAACAAGATTAAATTATTTGTAATATTTATACATAATATACTTAGGATGCCTGACTACAATTGATATTAGATCAGCTATGAATTTTTAATTAATTAGAATTTCAGTTAATTTTTGAGTTAATTAGATATAAGTTAGATAGTAATACATTAGGTGTTAGATTTGTGTTCAAATTCAGCTCAAAGATCCAGAGGGTTCAGAAAAAGGTCTGTTTTCGATAGAGTGTCATACAGTGTTAGGTTATTATTATTTGAAATGATCCTGATTACCTTAGAAATTTACTTTAAAACCAAGAACCTCAGCCTATAGGACCTAGTGTGATAAACAGGCACAGAAACTGAAAGGCCACTGTGCACCAGTACCTAAGCTCCTGGAAAGGGAGAAAAAATGGAGGAAATTGCACCTACTCAGGCTGCAAGAAAATGAAAAAAAATTCTGAGTATCCTTAGCAGTTTGAGTTATTCAAGAAAGCTATATCAATCAGGCATCTGTAAATGAAAATTCACCTTAGATATATATTATCTAGTGTGCTTGTCTCCTGTCATAGACAGTCTATGTTGATTCAGAACAAGGCAGTTTTCTCCTGCTGCTGAGCACTTGTGCATTTAGAAGAAATAAATCTTTCCTGACCAACCAAAGCCCTGAAGTATGGGTTATGATATTATTGTTTGTCTGAATGCAGAATTTGCAGCAGTTTAATAGAACTCCTTTATGGATCATGCAGATGTAACACTCAAAATGAAAGTCACCTACTGCATTCGTGTCTGCATCCCTGCTGGGGTCTAAGATCCAGACCATGTACTTTGCTCAGCAATGGGTTGTTTCCACTTGAAACGTCCAAGTAGGTCAAACAAAATATTTTCCTCCCATCAGGGACTGAAGGACTCTTCCCCCCAGGACTACCCCACTCTTCCCTTGACCCAGGACTCCATTTAAGCCCCCTGGGGCCAGCAGTCCCTTACCAACCCTGCCACAGCAGTGCTGATCCCCAGCTCCCCACAGCCATGTCCTGTCCCAGTCATATTCCTACCAAACCACTTGTGTGCCACATTCCAACCCAGATTTAGTCTGTCTCTGGGTAGGTGCCAAATACTGGGTGCTGGTGCTACCCTCTGTGCCCCCTCAGCTGCCCTACTCCTGCCTGAGGTAGTGGGATGGAGGCTCCATGACCTGGGGGATCAGTGGGCTTTTGCTCTGCCTCCCATACCCACCATTCTTGGGGCACTTTCTGTTTTGAAAGAAGTGATAAAATACACAATCAATACTTTGTCTTATAGTAAGATACCAGCGAGGGCTTTTTTCCATCTGTCCCCTTGTGATGGAGATATTCTCCCTTTCAGGATTGCCATGGCTCACACAGAAGTAATTCAGAAAACAATTTCCTCTTTCCCACATCAATAGGCTGTGGTTTCAGAGTGTGAAATGTCCACATGGTCAAAGGCAGGGTGGGAAGGATAGCATTGTAAGACTTGAAGTTGGTTCCTATCACCAGGTTTTTTCCCATTTCATTTAAAAACCCCTCACCTGTTTCTAGCAGACAGAAATCACCAACCTGGCACCTTCTATCCTGCCCTCTGATGCCACCACACCCAGAAAACACATGTTCTCTCCTTGCTTCTACTTCTCACTATGAAAAAGATGTTCTGCTTTACTGCATACTGCATAGTTCCTCTCCAGTGTTTTGGCATCCAACCACTTCTCACCCAGTGACTTTGGAAACAAATTCCAGCTCAAGGAAGTTGACTGTAACCTGTAATTTGTAGTGGCATAACCAATGTAAGTAGGAAATGTCCATAGTTTGATACACACCAACAAATACCTTGTGTTGTGGTGGTTCTATGCCTTGGAATACCACTTCCTAAACTTGTTTTGGGTAGATTTCTTCTCTAAGGGCTTTTCTTTCCCCATAGTTCCCTCACTGCCATGTAGCATCCAGCAGTCCAGGCTAGGCTGGATTGTGCCAGTGTGAAATTTGGTTAAGTATTTGTCATCTGAATTATACAAGCTGCTTAAAGAACAACTTAGTGAGGGCAGAAAAAGAAAATTTCAGCCATATTTGCTTTGTCCATGTTACCTAGACATCGCTGACTTTGTCTTTTTATTTTGGTTGTAATTCTCTGACTTAGTGGGAGCTGCCTCATTAGCATTGTGTGTTTTGGATCCACTGGGAACTCTGTTCAATTCCTCACACAGAGCTGCTCAGTGAGTCTTACACATAATTCTCTTGGTTACACTACAGGTTCTCAGTGAAGGTGCTGTTCACCACCAGGACTAAGTGGTACTCAGTCTGGTCAATAGCAATCCTTTGCTTTAGAAATGAAAACGTGGATTTTTGCACATCAGAGGTATTTATTAACTCAGTACTGAGAGTGAAGAGTCTTGTGAATGTCCACATTTTTTGCAAATGAGCTGTAAGTTGGTAAATTTGAATCTGATTTGTGTCTAATGAGTTTAACTCAAGGGAAAACTAAGTATACTTGAACCTGGTGCTTGAACTAAGAATGTATGCAGCTGGATTCAGTATAAAAATAGTATGAATCCATTTTACATTGCATGTAGAAGTTTTTGCACAACTTTATGCAAAATAACTTTTTATTATACTACAGTTCTATGCAGTTTACTCTATAATAGCGTTTTCAGAGGTAAGAACTTAAAATTGGAGGTCATGTTTGCTCCCCATTAATATTAAATATCCCAGGATTATTTTCATAATCATACAGATTCATAGCATGCCCTTGAGCAGAGCTATCTTTCCATCAGGACTGGGTAGCTCCTCAAGCCTCTGCAATCAAATGACTGTCTATAAGCTGAGAAAAAGCTTTGAAAAGAGTCAAATTAGAAGCATGATATTTGTACAAGGCTACATTTGAAGAGTGGAAAATCCATTGCAAAAACAGTTGCACAGCATAAATCTCTTGGATTCTGATTCCTCTCTCCTTACCATTTGTATGCAGAGGAGTTCTGTATCCTTGGACACATACCTGCTCATGAACAGGTTATGGAACTATATCACACAATTCCTTCTCCTCCTCTCACATTCTCAGGAAGGATTATCTGTGCCTCTGTGGTTCCATTATAGTGAATTGGAGGGTTAAATACTGGGATTGTATTGGCATATTCTCCCATTCCTTTTGGTTTCATTCTGGGGTTGTTTTCCTTAAAAGCTAGGCTAATAGGGAGCCCCATTCTTTCAGCTGGCTAAACTTCTGACTATACAAGCAAATATGCTTGAGATCACACTGTAGGAAAGGAAAATGGGCTTCCTTTCCTCTATTGTACAGGCATTCACGAAAAAGAGGGGTGTGGCTCATGCTTCATCTCTTCTTTAAACCTTTGTTTCTATAGTCGTTTTTGCTGTTCTTGTTGTAGTGCAACATAGGAAGAGGAACATGGGTCACAAAGATTGGGTCTAGACTGGACTGGTTCTAGAGCCATGGTCTGAACAATTCTGAGGATACTTTTACATGTAAATAAAAAAAGACTCTTCTGATTAAAGATTAAAATTATTCCTTGGTGAGCAGGACAGTCAGGAAAAATGCAGAATTGTTTTCATTGTAGCAGAAAAAGAAAACCTCTTTGCAGAATGGTTTCTTTGTAAATTCTGTAGAGACCTGTACTATACTGTTTGCTACTGAAGTTGGCAGGCTGCAGGATCTATCTAAGATACATTCACAAATACTGTATTTATAAGTATTTGTGAATATGTCTTAGATATTGTCATGGTTTTAGCTGGGAAAGAGTTAATTTTCTTCCTAGTGGTGGGTACAGTGCTGTGTTTTGGATTTGGGGTGAGAATAATATTGATAACACATTTTAGGCACTGCTGAGCAGTGCTGCTCTTACCTCAACATGTGTGTTTTTCTCCTTTTACCCTTCTGATCCTCTCTCCCATCCCACCTGGAGGGAGTGAGTGAGGGGCCGTGTGGTGCTCAGTTGCAGAGTAGGATTAAACTCTTAGCTTGCATAGCACCTTCATCACACCTCTGCATCTCAGGAAATTTTGCAAAACTTTTTGCAAAACTAAAAGCATCTTCTATGATGTATGCATATATTTCTCTCATCTCCTCTCTGCCAACCAAATGTAGGAATTGCAATACATTAGTATGCATTTGGTTTGTATACAATCAGCTGCCTATGAACATATATACACAGAAAGTATTTGGTAGCTTTGTGACCTTGAGATATGAGCCATTCCTCATTGACTAGCCTAAGAATACACATCCTGGTATGTTTTATTCATAACCCTATATGTGTGTGTAAATATACACATATATGCAAGTAAATATTCATTTTGTACATATTACACATTATAATGAGTGTGATTTATAATTTGAAAAATGAAAGCTAGTGGGAAAAAATCTTGCAAGTGACTACTATTTTCTCCTTTGATACCTCTCCAAATTGATGTTTCCATCTCATTGTTTTTGTATTTGTTTTTAACTTTATCTAAAAGATTTTTAAAATGGGGTATTATTTAACAAAGAGGAAAAGTTTCCCACTTTCTCATGTAAAGCTAATGTGACAATAAAACTGTCAACAAGGAGGCAAGATGCATCTCACAAAAATCTTGAAACCTCTAAGTGGAATTTGCATAAAATAGTTCTGGTATTATTATTCACTGTTCTTTCAGTGACAGATATGTCAAGGCCTTAAAACCTAAAAGAACAATTATGCTATTGTATCTCTCGGAGGATTCAAGGGGTGTGTCTTTGGTGAAAAAGTGCTATTAGAGCTTTGAAAAGCAGTAAAAAGACAGCCCAAGGGGCTCTTTAGCTAGTCATTTTAAAAAGAATGCCTGGGCTTTAAGTGTCTTAAAGTACATTTATTCAACTCTTACTTTGTGCTTTAAAAAAACTGCTAATAATTAATGGCTGTAACATTTTTTTAACATTTGCATTATCTATAAATAAAAACTCTTGATAAAGCCTTTATTGATTAACTTAAACTGTGATTCTCTCATGAATGTTTCTGTATTTCTGTCAAGCATATTGCAAAGAATTATATATAAGCTTTTTGGTTAAGCTAATATTGAGGAAATCATTGAACAATTATAGACCAAAACAGGAACTAATCAGTAAATCCATTACGTGAACAAGCTAGCTTAACATAACATGTCTGACATTAAAAATGAGGGATTGATAAGTAAAGTATCATTATAGCTGGATGTGCCACAGAAATCAGCAATCCAAATGTAATTTTATATTAAACATGTTCTTGATTTTAGATTTAGAGTTGTTGGATTTGGTGTAAATATATATATATTTATATATTTTGAAGTTCTCAGTAGAGAACAAGTTGGAACAAGCCTGTAAAGTACAAAATCACTAAGCAAAGAAAGAACATGCAAAATAAGTATAAAAAATGGATCAGACCTGAGAATATGGAGCAAAGAAACATCAAAAAGAATTTAAATAGGGAAAATCAAGACCTGAATTAGCAAGCTTTAATTGTTGTCAACACTAGCCAGCTAATAAATGTATTTTAGTGTGAGACCAAAAATAGCATGAAATTAATTTATTTCATACCCTTCACTGTAGAACAGTGTAATTATGAACTTGGCAGCCAGGTGCTGGATTGGCCAGAGACCAGGTTAATATACAGTATTTGATTATAAAATTATTCATTATAAATATGGCAGGTCTATCTCTTTCTTATCAGGATTGTCATATATCAATATAAAGTAAATGAGGAAAAAGTGCTGGCCTTAGCCAGCTATTTTTTGTTATAAAAGCATACATTGCTGCTAGATCTAGAGTACAGTGAGGTGCTATTCAGTTCTCACAATAATAGTCTCTTTACAAGTACCGGTGGTATGTGGAAACTCTTATAACAGTCTATTTAATACAGAGAAAACAAGTTACTACACTGTAAATTTTACAGCAGACAGAATACAGGAACTTCCATTAAAACTCTTATACATAACATTGAAAGTCAGTAACTTTATCTTAATATTCTTTAGATATTCTATACACTAACTGTAGAAAATACCATAAAAAACAGAGTAATGCTAGGTATTGGATAAAATAAGCTCTAAACTTTTTAATGGTGACCACTCTAACAGTGTGTGAGTGGTTAGAAAGTCTGATGAGATATATATATATAAGGCCCATATAATTTCAACTTTGTCATCCAATATTTAGGTAAAACCAGTAATAGTCAATTTCTGAATCTGGATATTAATCTAATTTTTATGTGATATTCACTTAGTGCTAGACTACTTATTCTAATTGAACTCATGAGGAATATTGCAGAATGTACTATGAGGTTATGTGTGACTGGGGTTTTGCACTATGTGGTTTGCTTTACATTTACATGGCTGGAAGTTTTGTCATCATACAGACATCATACAGTTTTGTTTTGTGATGTTGGTCACATGTTTCCTGTATCTGTGCAAATGCCTAATTGTGCATAGCAGTACAGCTATACTTCCATATCAGAACTTAATTTATTGCAATGTTCTGATGGTGGCTCTTGAGCCAACATGCATTTTATCACACCATTAGATGATTTAGGATTCTGCAAATATATATTATGCAAGTGCAGATGGATAACACTTTATAAACATAAGACTAAACCATACCTGTGATCCATCCTTGAATTTTAAGATTGTCACTGACTTTGCATGAAAAATTCTCCCTAGCTTTCCTCAATGTACAGTAGTGTTGTCTTTTAAAGATTAGGATTTATAAAGCAGAACATAATTGTCAGATATTAAAATACAGTTGGGCTTTCTTTCCAGCTGCATTCTTTGTTAAAAGCTGCTTAAATTCCCATATATTTAATGATGTCTTTTTTAATGACTTTTTCTGATTTAAACCCTTTCTCCATAATTTAATTTTTCTTCTCCTTTTCTTTTTGTCCCCAGCTAATGTAAGAGCTTTCTGACAGGACCATATTTAATCAAGGAAACAGGCCAAATTCTGCCCTCACTTAAAACCCATTCAACTTAAAATTTGATGGGCAATGTGGAGATGGACACTGAGCTGACATTTGTCTTGGCTGATAGATTTTGTAAAGCTGCAGGCAACAAGCTTGGTCAGAATGGGACAGTGGTCAAGCACACACCTTGCTCTGCAAATCCTCAGTGAGCAGGAAGGAGAGGAAGCACCTGCAGCTTTTGCTCTGAATGTTTTAGGCAAAAGTAGTCTCTCAATCTCAATTCCTACCCCAGCATTTTTACCAGCCTTCGCTGCACTTTTTCACGTTGGGCATTCCATTAGAAGAATATACTGACAAGGAATTTAAAAGAAAAATAGGGCATTGGCCTTGTTATTTGGCTAAAAAAAGGGTAGCAAAGAAGAGACCATTATTAGTTTGACAGAGAAATAGGGAGTCAGCTGTCAAACCTGGAATTGGTGCCAGAGTGGTGGGGAGGAGGTTCAATAAGGGCCAACTTGAGCGAATAAGCAGAGCAAAGCTCTGAAACAGGGGGAACGAGCTTAAATGTCATAATCAGGGCATTGATGGATTCAAGGTGTAGGAAAGATACATCAGGTCAGACTGAAAGGCAAGGCAGATGTTCCTTAGTTGTAGAGGATTGTGGAGAGAAGAAGGTGATATGTACATGTGGGAGGCTAGAAAAGAAGAGCTGTAGTGGACAGAATATTTAGAGTAAAAGAAAACAAAGGCCTGGCCAGGTGTTTCAGAGATACAGTCAGAAAGAAACCACCTGACTATTGAAGACACAAGAAAGGGCAGAATTTGGATACAGGCTGCTTATAGGGGGAAAGAAATGAAAGGAAAGAAACCAAAGAACCTATTGAACTGTGGGGCCGACCAAGAGAAAAGGTAGTGATTTTATTATACACAATGAAGGATGTCAGTGTGAGAGGCACTCATAATAGCATTTCTGAAATGTGACAGTGCTAATGGGTTTGCAGCCGTGTGACTCAGAGAAGTTGGCCCATTTTTTTTTTTCCTGAAAGAAGACAGACTTATCCAGATGAGAGAAATAACTATTGTCCCAGATGTAACATCCTTGCTCCCACAGAATTCTTTGGGAATGACTCTTTCAGGCATAGCATTTCTATTCCCTGGAAGAATAGTCTTCCATTCTCTAAAAGTCTCTAGAAGTCAACACACATCTTTTGAATGGGTATATATAAGCACAGAATTTTTCCTTATGTGTCAATAGGTTTGTTTGCTTTGCCAATAGTATGTTTGCCATTTGTTATAACCTTTTGTGTTAGCAATAGAGACACACATGGCAGTTTCTTCTCTCAGCCCCTCAATATCCAGTCCTCTTAAAAATGAGAGGAAAACTGTGAGAAATATTAGTTTATATTCAGACTACTCTTCAGATTACTACAGTATGAGACATTGGTTTGTATCTTGTAGCATCTTGATGTAAGTGAGGTATTTATGTCGGTACAGAAAGTATATTGAATATTTACAGTGTGTGTCAGTTTACTAATTTTGCAGCTTTGGGGACTATGCCTTACTGTTTATCATGAACAAAACCAAGTACAAGAAGGTCTTGACCTGCTGGTCCTCCAGGAGCTGCTCTGATAAATAATAGTACTTGGGAAACAGTCTGTCATTGTAACACATTGCTGTTACTGTTGTAGTTTAAACTGAAATGGAAGGATCATCTTGACAGCACTACAAGTCCTGATCTTTGGTGGTAGATATTGTCTTTATTACAGTGAATTCAGTAAAAGATACTATGCCAATCCCTGAACCTGGCAGTTGCTGAAAATCCTAAATTTCTAATTTAGAGTGCAGGAGTGCTCCAGGTGGTTGTCATCCTTCACTATCAACCCCTACTCAAATACATTCATGCACACATGCCCCTAGTGTATATTGGGCACAAAACTTGATCGTCTCTTAATCTGTGAGAAACAATCTGTGGGAAATCTGAACTGGGATTATACCACCACTTTCAAGAGGGGCAAAGGCTAAACAGTAATATGAAAGAGAAACTGAGAATGTTGTGGCATAGTAAATGTGCTGTTCTTCTCTATGCAGTCTTCTGTTCTACCCCTCATGGAATAAATCCACCTCACATTGAATGTCTTGCTGTGCCTCTTTTCAGATGTTCTTTACAGAACTGGGCAGTGCACCCTGATCGTGTTTGGTTGGTGTAGGACCTGGAGCTGCTTTCCACAATCCACCTAAGGACACTTCTCTTTCTCCCACCAAAATGAGAGAAGAAAACAGTGCTGCCCTGACCGTGGGCTCAGCTGTGGGTCTAAGAGCAAGTTGTGCTGCATTAGCAGTACTGCAGGAGAATTCTGGAATTGGTGCTAACTCCCAAATAAAGTTCAAAAGGAAAGCGACAAGAATGGGATGAAAACAGGCCCCCAAATTTACCTTCTCCGAATCCAACCAAGTCCTTGCCCAAGAGGTTTAGTAGTGTGTTTTAAACTTTCTGTGTGTCAGTATTTTGAATAATTCAGATGGTGTCACTTGTCATTAATCTATGCCTCCTCTGCCAGTCAGGGTTCTGACATTGTCTGTGGGTGGGATCCAGTACCTGAAAAATTTCATTGTGTTCCCTGCTGTTTCATATCTGAAGAAGGGTTTGCATGCCTGAAAGCTCATCTGTTCTTTTCTAACTAAGTCAGTTGGTTTAATAAATTCTATTACCCTTCTGTACTAACCCTGCCTCTAGTCCATTGCTCATTGCACTGTGCTTTTCCCTCAATTACCCTTAAATGCAACTCCTTCCTCTTCAGTTTTATATTTTTTCCCTCTTTTCCTATTTTCCCCTCTATCATCCCTCTATGTACATTTATTTCCTGTATTTGTTGCCCTGTTTAATTTTGAAAAACAGAACATAAAACACATTTAAAAATTAGACTTCTCACTATGCTGCTTATACTGTCTTGGCCTGAGTTGCCTTTCACATCTATAAGGCTTTGTCTTTTTTGATCCATTAATCTTTGCTTTTGAAGGCTTCAGCATTCTCCTAGGAGCAGCCTTTTTTTTTTTTTAATGAAAAGCAGCATTGCAGGACACACTCAGAAAAGCTAGTTAGAGTAAGATTTGTTTTGACAAAAATGACAGTCAGAAGAAGTTTGACCTGAGAGTATTTTCATTTAACAATTTGGAGGCAAAAGTACTCTTAAAATTTTAAGAGAGCAAAAATCATTCAGGTAGGTAAATATTGAAGTGTATATATATTTTTATCCCAGTCATTCAGAGAACATTTCATTATAAAACAAGGAATTCACAGAAATTACCCAGTCCACAGTGACTTGTCTCTTATAGTGTTCCAATCCACTATGCAAACATTTAACTAAAAAACATTTTTTTATCAGAACTGAAGATAGGAGTGTGCAACAAATTTTATAACTGGATATAACTCTGTAATTATAAAAAAAAATTTAAAAGTTAAGTTTACATTTGAAACTACAGAAAAACACACTCCAGGAATCTAAACACTATTAACTCATTCTTTTGTAAAAAAAGGTCACTTGTTTTGCCCCTTTTATATTCCTTTAAATCACTGTGATGAGGGCTTACAGAGGTGACTTTTAGCTATGTCTTTCATCAGTGTTTACACTCTGACCATTAATTCAGATATAGTTTGAATACAAGTCAATCACCTTTTCAATACATCTTGAAAAACTTTCTGATCATTCTCTTTCCTGTGTCAAAATTGTTCTTACCCTCTCCAAGACATCACAGAGAAGTTAATGTAGAAATGACCTGTTGGTAGATTTCTAAGAAGCTGTCAAATCAGGCACATAAGTGAAGGCAAATTTCAACTATTACTGTAGCCTATCAGTTCCTCATCATACTGGAAATATCCCCCAATAGTGTATCGAAAAAGAGGCATTCAAACCGACTCGTTGTACTAAACAATACTGCAGCAAAACCAGTATTATAAAACTTTTTGTGACCTTTTGGGAAAAGTGATAATTTCATGGGGATCTCTAGAAAAAAAAGGTGCCATTTTAATGCAAATTCAGGGGGGAAAGGTAGATTGGAAGGTTTTTCTTGGGAGGTACAAAAGCTGTAATGATTGTAAAAGATATACAAACCTAATAATCATGAAAGCAACACTCTTTTACTAGTGTATATTAATCGCCTCATATCATGCTGGAGATATGTAGAAACATGATGTTTTACCACAAGTATGATGAAATGCATCTTTAAACTAATTTCCAAACAGTTCTAAAAGTGGATCCTTAAATCAATGTCTAGTGGAGTTCTCTGGGGGCTCAAGTAGCTCTTCCTCCTTACTGAAGCCCAGAAGTATCAAGGTCATCTCAAGTTTAGATGTCTAACTCATGTGACTAAACAAGCGTGGTTGATTATTTGAACAGATTTTATGAGATTGAGCCTTCTGATATTGCTCTCCCGCTTTTACTCTGAGGTTTCTGGGGGCATTGTATGAAAGCAGAACATGCAGCCAGTAGTGGCATGCATGTTTACTGTTGAATTTGAAATGAATGTAGAATAAAAGGTGAGAAAAATCAGAATTTTGTGATTATTTAGATTTTTAGTGATTTAGTTATCTGCTATAGTGCAATCAGTGACAGAGGTGAAAGATACACCATATGTCCTTCAAAAGGTTAGAAAGTGTGGAATTTGGATTTGTCTATTTTCAAAATTTCATTCAGTCTTTCTCAGTAAGTATTGTATGCTTCTAGTAGAGAATGCTAATAGCCAGACTGAAATTATCAAAATAATATAGAGTGCTTAATATAATTTTCACAAGACAGGCAGTGATAGCTGCTGATATGTGGTATGAGCACTTTACCACCCCTTGTAGTTTAACAGCTGATGTTGACTCTAGAGCAATGGTTGGACTTCTGGTATGCTTTGGCAACTGTTTGAGTCCCCTGGTCCAGATTTGAGAAAGCTGCAGATCTGTGGTGTCAGCATCAATCTATTAAAATTTCTGAAGTCTTAATCATGTTGTTTGTCATCTTGAGATGCAATTGCATAAGAATGAATGATGTTGCATTTTATTAGCTATGCTGAACTAGAATCAGAAACATTGTTTTGTATAAAATCAAAATAGTAGAGTTACCGAATGAAGGATGTTTACCATCTCTGATATGATATCTATCTTCTTTTGAAATTTGTTGTTAAAGTTCCATAATCTACACTTGCTGATTATTAATCTCTCTATGTCAATTGGATTATGAGTTTCTTAAAATAGCCACAAATTAGGAGAATCTTTATGGCATTCTTACAGAAGTTTCTCTGGAGTCAACAAAACAAAACAACACCAACAACAAAAACAAAACCAACCAAACAAACCCAAAACCAGCAACAAAAAAAAAAAACAATCCAAAAAAGTCACAGTCAAAAGTATGACCTCAACTATCCCCAAAGTAGTGTGGAAAGCACTTCCAGAAGAATGAGGAGATGTACTACAACCTGGGTATAGTGTAGAAAGAAACTGTATACTGTCCTTTATACAGAATGATTAATAGAGAGATAACTCTTTACAGAGTTGCAACTTTAAAAGGCAGTTTTATTGACTTGCAGAATACCTCTAAGTCCAGCAAAAGATTAAATATTATCTCAGAGAAGTCCACCATAGTTTAGCAAGAGATCAAGGAGTTCCATTAATAGTGCAGTAGGAGGCAAAATATATATATATATAGCAAAGCTTTATATAGCTCTGATGAGATTCCTCTAGGGAACTGGAAGAGACTCAATAGGTGAGAAGGAGATAAGAGGGGGGGAGATGGGTGGGAAATTATTGCCAGTCTAGAAGGAGGAGGCAGAACAAATTATTCTAATGTCAGTTTTTAGGAATACATCTTGAATGCACAAGCTGATAGCAATAATTGAATGTGATAAAATCCTAGACAGTGAGCTTTCTTTTAGCACAAACATGTCAAGACAAAAATATCAAGTCACGTAAAGACCCTCCACCCCCTTCCTGACATCATGGTTCAACATTAGTCATGGTTGGCAAACTTACCCTGAACTTATTGAAACAAAATTTAAACAAAAAAAAATCCATAATGGGAAAACAGAAAAAAAACTATCTCCTGTTCTTCAACTACTTGTGGTGGGGAGGACTTCTAAAGGTGCATCTTTTTTGTAACTCTTTAATGGAGAATGAAGAGATAACATAACCACAGTTCTAAAATCCTGGAAATAATGGAGAGCATAGGTTAAAAGTCCAGCTGAGGCCATAGATAAACACATAAACACTACAAACAACCATGCTAAAACTATAGAAATAGTTCAAAATTAATACATTTTGCCTTTCGTGTTTGTTGTTAATGAAATCTGAAAACATTTTCAAATAGAGCAAAGAATATGATCATTCTCTTTGTCTGAAGATGAAAGAAAATAAAGAGTGCTGAGAAGCCAAAGAAACTCACCTTGAGTCACACTGAAATTTTGACAGTGCTTTAAAAGAGTTTCTGCTTTCTTGTTCAAGTCTTGAGAGCTGGATGGCCTTCTCTGCACTCCTCATACTGCATACTTTCCTCCGGGATCCCAGCACAAATAGTTTCTGGCCCATGGCTGATGATGCCTGTGGATTTGAACATAAGAAATAACAATTACAGAGCATGATTTTGATGTGGACCCTCAGATGTGACAAAACTGTTCTAAAAAAATAGCAAGAAATGAGAGAAAAATAAGTAAAATAAATATTACACCAAATAACTGCTTTAAAATTTGGAAGTGACAGCTGGGGGAAGAAGGACAACCAGGGTCCACTGAGGGTTTTGTAGTCACCTGGGTAATTATTTATTTACTGTTTGATATAGTGAAACCAAGAGCTACTGGTCACTGCAGAGCTGACATCCCAAACTCATGGTTGGTCACTGCAGAGCTGACATCCCAAGCTCATGGTAAGCTTACATCTGAGGGGAAGACAACACACATCATTGCTACAGGCCAATGATGAAAAGCTTTGTCAAACAGCAATGAAAAGGGTGAACACCATCAACTGTACTTAGCTCAAGGCAGAAACGAACAAACTGCACCCAAAATAGAAGAAAGAAAATATATTTCCTTTTAAATATGCTATAGACAATTTTTTGGTGCTCATAATATTAAACTGCATGGTATTAACTGAACATCAGGGTGCAAGATCTGTACTTGTTTTCTGTGGCTTTAAAAAGTACATTTATGGGAAATGATGCCACTTTAGTCTCCTCCTCCCAACTCTAAGAAAAAAAAAAGGGAAGAAAATTTCAGTAGCTTTCTTTCTGTATAAATTCGTATATGTTGAGTTTTGTTTGTTAGAGAGAATTAGATCCTTTGGCAAATGAATCATCCACCATGCCCCATCTTTCCTTCCTCAAGAGGGTAGAGCCTTAGGCTTTGCATCAAATTGTACAGTACACCATTTTTTAAGTTGCTGGAGTTTATTTCTAGTTCGCAAATTATTTGATTGAGTCAAGCGCAGTCATGAGGTGGAAAAGTGGTGATAGATGAGTATGATAAATGCACTTTGAAGAAAAGTGCCTCAAGAAAGCTGTGCAGATGTATTCAGCTGCATAATATCAGATTTCCATGGAAAGGGTAGCCATTGATATACTAGAAGCACTCCCACTAATGGAACCATAATTAGTGCAAGATACTTGCATCCTGTGCAAAGTTAACTCTCCCTTGTCACAGATAAGAGAGTAGTAATATTTTAGTAAATCTTGATGCTTTCCTACTTGCATTTTCAAATGCACTTCAAATTAAACCATTTCTCGGATGATAATTGGTGATTGGGATTGCCTACTAGAGCTGTATTTGGAATTTTCTTGCTGTATATGTCACTTATGAGATACTGAAATTAAGTTTTGGTATCCAGTGGTGTGGGTTTTTAATGACACTGGGCTTGGGTAAGTACTACCATGGACTGTTGGTTCAAGTGCTGCTTCTGTCTTATCTGAATCTGAATTATCTGCACCAAAATATCGTGGGAACTTTATGTCTGATGTCACTTTCCCATTTGCAATCTGGATGTACCCACTGAATAATGAAAGCACAGAGAAAAAATATCGAAAACTAGTGATGTAAAGGATTCATTCTGGAATTTTTTTTTTTTTTTTTTTACTTTCAGTCATTTCAGACAATTTCTGTGTTAGATTTTGGCCTAAGAATTTTCCTTGAAATCTAAGGCACTTTAGGGTCTTCAAAAAGTAAATAAAATCCGGAACAGTTTAGAGTGAGGATATTATCTCCCCCTCTAGAGATTGCTTTCTAGCAGCAGATGGCTGTGAGTGGCTACGTCTCCATTCAGGGCAATGACTTCTGAACTCCTTGAAGCACTGCTACAAATGAGAAATCCTTTCTACAACACCAAAGCAGACCTGGTCTTTCATGTGCTTGAAATTATTCAGGTTTGGTTTTTATGATTATATACTTAGGTCCTAGCTCTGCTACTGCTGGTTATAGTGTCACAGAAGACTGTATGGGCCACAGTATCAGGGATGATGGCTAAACAGAGTGGTTGCAACAGATTCAGCAGAGGTCCTTGTACAGCTGCCAGGTGAGAAATGGGTCCTGTTTGTCAATACAGTATGAAGAATGCAAATAATATGGGGTCCTTCAAGCTTGGTATGATGCCAGTGAAAGCAGTGGAGCTTCTCTGATTTATAGAAGAGGAGCCCCTCAACTGCAATATTTTATTATTGTATTTTAGTGGGTAATTGAATATGAGGAAACTGTGCAGATTGTATAGATTTTTTCCTTTTTTGTAACAGCAAAATGGGATTTTACCAAACTTCAAATGAGAAGTCATTTTTAGTGTGTAAATTTTGTTATTGTCAGAGGATGCATAAAGCATGACTGATTAAATCCCATAGTGTTTATTTTAAACTGTTCTATATTAGTTATCAAAACATTTTCTGTAGTTCACTACCCTGCTCAGGTAGAAGGGTTTGTAGAAATATTACTTGGTAAGAAAGGGTTAAAAAAGTGAAAGATAAATAGCCCTAAGCGTCATTGTTTTAGTAACAATAATGTTATGTCTCTGCTACAGTGCATAAAGAAAAGAAAAAATGCTGACAAGAAAAGAAATATCACACTTTGAAAAACTTTACTGAGTCTAAGGAAGGCACTTTTAAATTTGTGCCAGTTACAGTAATTAGTAAACTTGTTCTTAATAGTGTTGTTAAAATGTAATTTTTTCACACTTTCTCTGACTTTGACACTGCTGCTTTTTAAACTTCATTTTGCACTTTGTTCCATTGTTCTTTAATCTTCTGCACTTTGCATTTAGTATCACTGAAATTTCGCACTTACTATGTCAATAACATCTGGCAAAATTGCCACCTATTAAGAGTAAGTGTTCTTTTTTCTCCTGTGAGAAATGTGATGGTGTATTATATTGGTTTCCCTTGAGAGGCTAAGGAGACAATTTTAAAGCAGATAAATGCATTAAAGAAATAACCTGAACTACAAGAGAAGGTTAACGAAAGTCAGAAACTTTTTACTTTTTTTTTCCCATCCTATTTTTTGCCTTGATAAAAGCATCCTGTACATGTGGGGAGTTCAGTCATGCTATGTTTTGCACATTTGGATGTATGTTACATTTCACGATGCTGCTGCAGGATACGATATGTTCTCATAGATTTTTAACTACAACTTTTTCTGGCCGTGTTGGATATGTGTCAGTTTAGCGATGTATTGCAGCAAATGTGCTGGTAAACTGAGCACTGCTAGAGCACTGTGAAAACACAGGAGTCATTTTCCAGAGATGATGTAGCTAGGAGTAGGCCTGGCTTTGAGTTCTCCACTTCCATGGTCAAGCACTATCCCAGTTCACTTGTGCATGGAGTGATCACCAAGTTCCTTCTCACAGCAGAAATATTCTACTGAAGGACGATGTGATGGATTGGAGTGAAATCATCATCCTAACTTCCTCTGTATTTACAAGACCAGATAGAAAGTTCCTGACCTTTGACCTTACCCATAGCCAAAAGATTGATCTACTTTGTACGTGCTGTCTTCAACAAGTGAAGTTAGGACATACACATGCATGTCTGCATATAGTCTGGCCTTTAAAGTGTACAACCTTTTCCCAAACTGTATAAATATCTTGAGTATGCATGTGATACTTATATATACCATGCCTGTAAATGAAGCTGAATTTAGAGAATGAAGTACAGCCTAAGTGACAGATTTTCCTTTGCCATGGATAGTATCTGGGTGAAACTGAGCCCTCCATGCTATACAGATGCTGAAATTATGATGAAATTCACATAGTTGCACACAAGGCAAAAAACTTCACAGGAGAAAATTCTGTACCACTGTTTACACTGTGGGGTCAATTTTCATAACACAGTCTCCCGTGGCATTGCAGGAATGTGAACAGCTAAGGAAAATGCAGTGTGCTCCAGGGCCTGTCAAAGACATGGGGAATCTTTCCATTGACTTTGGGAGAGCTTTGGCCTGAGTCCTTATTATAAAAGCAAACTATATAGTTTGATTGAAAAAACAGGAGGGATGGGAATACAATGAATTGAGACACAGGGATTTTGGTACTTAGGCGGATTGTGGAAGGGCATTTCATATCCGCAAAACCTCGTGTCAGGACTCAGCGTTGCAAACACTGATATCTGGCTTTGCATGAGGGATGTGAATTTTGCACCCAGCTACACACACAGCCCCAGTTAGAATAATGAGAACTGTGCATATATTGAATCACAGAGAGAGACTTGAGCAGAAGAAGGTCTGTCCCCATGGAAAAGTGACTTAACAATTAGAATAAAGAAATGGACTGTTCTAAAATTGGTACACTTGAGCTTTATTCAGCATATTGTTAAAGAATAAATAGATACATTTTTCATCTCTGTACAGATATATGTATGAGACTTAAAACCATAAATGGCTTGAATTTGTATGCTTGAATTCAAAAGAAGTTTTACTTGAGTAAAGCAACATAGGGATGAGTTCAATGCCTTGGTGACTTTGATATATACGATTGTTATAGAACACATCTAATCTAAAATAATTTGAACCAATAATATTACAGATTTTTTACAGTCTGACTATAGCACAATGCATATTTCTATGGTTTTCAATTTGCACATAATATTTGTAATGGCATTTATTGGCTTTTTTCAGTAAAAATCTACCCAGGTGATATGTTGCTGCTTAAACTTTAAATGTTTGCTCAAACTTTGAATCTTGGAGGACAGAGAAAAAGCAAAATAAAGCATGCTTGAATATTTTCACTCCTTTCTTTCTTCCATGTATACAATTAAGGCTCAGATATTTGCATCTCAATTGATCCTGTATTATAATATGAAGTTTACATATCACTGGTTACAAATAATGAGGTGGTAAAGAACAACAATTGTATTTCTCCTCTCAGATTTTCCCTTTTCTTAGATTTCTCTTCTTCATTCTTTATTGACTTCAACTTAAAAATCTTTTCCCTGACGTGAATGCATTTTCTTCTGACAAACTGACTCTTCCGAGGTTTTTTTATTTAAAACAATTTTATATCCAAAGAATAGTATTCTTAACAATACACAAGTCTCTGATGTGTACAAAAATGAATCAAATGCTTGTGTTGTCTAGTGCTATCCAGCATGATCCTGCAGTGCTTATTGTTAGTCTTCCTTCTAAAATTGTCATCTTCAATTTCTTAATTTAGAAAAGATAATTTTTTTTCCTTTTTCTGAAAATCCACCAAGTATTTGCAGTTGTGATTCATTAGCTTCTAGCTGGAGTCAGAACTGGAGACTCAAGCAAGTTCTTAAGGTGACTGCTTGACTAAACTGCCCCAAAAATCAGTTATTTTTCCGTCTGTAAAGACACATTGTGATAGATTACATGCAGCTAGCTCATGTGAGCCTTGTTCACACTTTGTAATGATTTTCTTGGTAGGTAGTTCCCATGATTTCCTGGGGAAGATTCAGAGAGTAAGTCAAGGTTTGGCAACTTTTCAAAGTTGAGGTGCCAGATGGTATTTTTCTTTCCCAAATTAGAAGTTAAGCATGCTGTTTGAAACTCAGCAAGAGCTGGGAGATACTGCTTTTCACAGAAGCAAGATGCTGCCAATCACCTTTTGGGAGGTATCATCTCCCTGCACAAAGCTGTAGTTTCCCAGCCCCTGTTGAGTGTGGAAGGTGTGGGAGCCTCTGCCTTTCACAGGTGCTCCTCTAAAGATGTGCTTTGTCTCCCAGCTCCTGAGCCCTGCTGTGTGCCCTTAACAGACTGCCTGTGGACCATCCTGGCCAACCAAGCTGAAGGTTCATGATCCTTAGAAAAAGACTTTTCTTAAAGGAGCAGAGATGCCTAATCTAACCCTAGTCAAGGGAACTGGTTTGGATTGTCACAGTGGTGCCCCCAGTTGTTTCTCTGTGTGCTATTTTCATTGTCCCCATGCTGCTGTTTTTGAGGTTGTTTGTTTTTCCTCTAAATTCAATTTTAAATAAGTGACTAAAAGGTCAGGCTTCCAGCTTATAGTATATATCTTTAGGCAGTTATGCTCACAGTAGGTACTTCAGGGAAAACAAATTTGTTTCAGGTAGGCAAGTGATTTAGCTGCCAGCACCCATTTTCTGGCACCTACACGTTGGCAAACATCATAGTCTACTTCCCTGTTCAGCTGCAGCCCATCAGATGAAAGCTGCTGCATTTTACATTTTTTGAATCTCTTTCATGTCACCAGAGGTCACAATCTCTTGTCTGGGAATCACTGAACTCGTGAATATCCTCATGGCACAAGGCCCTTTAAGTTATCTGCTTTGTGAACTAACAGGAGCAAGAAATGTTAGAAAAATGGTGCATTTTATAACCTGTTTAGCTAGAGATTATCTTGTACTGCTGTACTAGTGCCTCCACTCAGTGAAAGAGCAACACAAAGGTACTAAGAGAGAGGGGGACTTTCTGAAGTGAGTAAACACAGATCCAGAATGGTGGTCTGGCTTGTCCTTCAGTCCAAATGCAGGCTCAGCACTCAGCTGTTTGCATGAGGTGAGTGTAGCCAAGCTGTGGCTCTTGAGAGGAGCCTGAGTAAGTCAGTGCATGGTCCCAGTGCCAGAGTCCTCTCATACAACTGGTAGGAGCCCTGCTGTGTTATCTGAGTTCACAGTGGCAGGAAGAGCTTCGGAGGACAGCATCACTGAACTGCTTTGGCACCTGGGCTTTTGTTACGCAGCACAGTGGCTCACTGGTTTCATGGGCATGAACATGGCATTTCTCATGAGTGTGAACATCAGCAGATTCATATCTGACTAGAGGCTGACAAGTCAGAGGACTATCAGAAGTCCAGAATCTCTTGGCTTCTAACCAACTGATAGCTCATCTCCTGCCATATCAGAAAAAAGACTGCAGAAGCTTATGTTGATGCTTTCTCCATCAACCTACCAACTCAACACCACTTTTAAACAAAAAGGAATGAAAACCAGCTTGACATTTATCAAGATAGCTCGGAGACAACAAATATGTTGCAAGCCTGAAGACAGGTGCATTACCACTAAGAAGGATTTTGTTATGAATGTTCTCATTACAGTGTGTCAGGGATAACTAACAGCATAGAGTTTGTGCCTTGAGGTTCAGCTTTGCTGTTGTTATATTGCTGTCACATGATTTTATGCTAATCTTTCAGATTAAATGGTAAATATAGAAGTTCTTTATTCAATTAACAAAGAAGTAGTCATTAAGGGATGGTGACTGAAACAAAATGGTGAGAAATATTATCCTCTTAAATAAGAAATTACCTCATGAGTGGACAAAAGCAGTACAGCAAGGGATGGAATAAAACTGGAAAAGTGCAAAAGCAATACTGAGACATGCCTCAGCTCTCTGTTTAGAAGGTAAATGTTCAGAATTTACTTAAGCTTTTTTACCCACTCTGCATGATACATGTAATGTATATCCTAAGTTTTGCATGTGAGTGTTCACACATATTATGTTTGGTATTTACTCTCTCATTGGTTTCAATGGTTTTAAAGTTTGCTGCTGGCTATAAATCTCCCACTATAGCTTTTATCTGAAGTAAAATAATGGACTCTTTTAATGTGATTATCTGTCTTCCTTATAGTAAATGTCTGAGTTGAGGGATGTGTTTTAGTCTTGGACTTTTGTTTTAACCTGTATTCTGATTAGATCTGACTGTAATAGTTATCCTTATTATTATTATTGTTACTTAAGTGATTTCAATAGACTTCTGACAATTACCTGGAATAATATAGCATGTGTATGACAGCCAGCAAGGAAGAAGGGAACCTGCCTACAGAGCCAAAAGAGCAAACACCCACCACTCTACCTATTAGACAGCTAAAAAATGTCTTCTCTATCCTTATAGCAGGTAGGCAGATATGAAGTGTGGTAATTACCTGTCCCTTATCTTATCAATAATTAATACTTTTCACTTTCATTATATTCTTTTCGTTCTGGTTACTACACCTTGCTCATCACCACACTTGCTGTGTGTCTTGTTCTATGCATTTCTACACCTGTCACATGTTAGTTTTCTTGTGCTCTTCTTGCACAGAAAGTCATACAGAAAAATTTTGATTAATTTTTATAATCAGTATGCCTCTACATATATATATATGTATATATATATATTGCTAAATGTTCTGAAAGAAATCAAGATTATGATTATCATGGAATTGGAGGGCATGGTTTTCTCTGCCTTACTCTGCCAACATCATGTCAGCTACAAGTAAAAAACAATAAACACTAGAAGCAGAAGTCTATATTGTTTTGCAGGTGTTTTGGTTATATTGACATTTTTCTTTTCATAGTCCTCCAACATATCAACAGTCATACATTGCAGTTGCACTGTGCAGGCGTGTGCAATCTTACTGTAAATGCCCAGCGGGGCATTCAACTGAGCATTTTATTTGCCTCATGCTCAGAAGAACTGAGGGTCTTTACTTTTATCCTGGCTGTGACGGCAGGACCAGCACTGACAGAGCTCAGATTTCCTCTGTCTTTCCGTCACAGACAGAAGCCGTTGAGGAACCTCTACGACCAGTGTAACTTAGCATAGCTTGGCAACAGCTCTGTGCTGCAGTCAGACAGCCTGTTCTGGCTGCAGATGGTACCCTGATTCCTCCTGCTTAAGCATCCCCTCAGCTCACACCCCAGCTCCTGCTGAAAGTTACTGCCTCCTCGGGTCTACTGCCATGAGTCACAGAATGACTTTCTAGTCCAAAGCAGCCAAACTGCTGCAGCTTAAGGAAATAGTTTTTATTGAATCAGGTTAGGGAGCAACTAGGTGAGCAGGCAGTGGCAGCTGTAAGAAAGTGGATAAGAGGTGAGCAAGTGAGGGGGTTTCATCTGCAGTGAGAAGAGGGTGCCTGAGCACAACATAAGTGATGTCAGAACCCCTGCCTGTCTTCTGATATGAGAAAGGGGAGAGACTTTTTATGCCCTTCCTTCCTTTTTCCAAAACCAAGTCTATCTGTCATATAGAAGTGCATTATACTCAGTACTAAAACTCACTTATTTATTATTTTAAGGAGTTGAACACCTGTTACCCAAGTCAGTGAACAGTTTCTCTAATGTTTTAGACACAGATCAAGTGTAGAGAGTAAAATAAACTAATTTCTCCCACTAGCTGCCTTTGTTTGAAGTCTGGCTTTATATACTAGGTTAATTTATTAGATCTTTTTCATTTTCCTTTAGCTGGTTAGTGTCTAAGGCCTAGATGTGTTACAGATAGCTCACAAAAACTCCATTTTGAACAGTGATCGGCTCCTATCTCATATGAAATCTATAAATAGATCTGGTCAGAACTTCAGCAGTAACAGCTTCAGGAAAACAAATTATTATAGGAAGTGATTGATGTAGTGACTAAATAGGTTGCAATCTTCCCCTGCAGTAGGTGGTGCTCACTGCTTAAATAAAATTAAATAGTGACAGTGATGGGCATACCAGTTTTTGGTTGTGTCCTAAAACCAAGGATGGACAAATTGTGAGGAAAAAAAAATAAAACCTATGAGAGAGCAGAGCCTTGTTTCATAGGGTGCATATTTTCTAGCTAACCTTTCCTTTGCAGTTTCGCTTTTAAGTACTCTTGCTAAAAAAAACTCCTCTGCATGCTTTCTTGCTGCAGAGACACCTGGTATATTTTAGTGTACAGTATACTTTAGGAAGGTGTCTGAATACCAGAAATGTTAAATTTTTATATAAGCAGAGCTATTTTTGGTGAGAAAAATTGACGTATAATTTATATATATGCTAACTTCACCTGTTCAGCTGCTGTTTGTAGGGTCTCAAGGCAAATTGAAGTCAATCAGAATTTGGCCAAAATGCATTTGAAAACACCTATAACTGTTTGTATGTGTTTTAGGCACCAAAATACCTTCAAATATGTGTTCTGCCCTGCGTTGCTTGTGTGTTGCTGTGGAGATTTAGTTTGTCACAGATGCAGCTACCTGCACGTGGCTTTCCTCAGCCCTGATGCTGCGGCAGGGGTCCTGCTTGCAGGTTTTCCCTGCACTGCTGCTGCAGGTGCTGGACTCTGCGCCTTGCCCTCCCTGCCTTTCCTGTTCCAGCACCCTCTGGGGTCCTGACAGAGCCTGGGGCTTTCACCAGCACTGCAAGGACATTGCAGATAATGTGTGCAGACTCGAGTGGGGTGGTGAGAAGCCTGTCTCCATACTTCCGTATTGAACAGAAGCTGCCACAGGAACTAAACCAAGCCCCACACGTTCCTTTATAATAAAATTTTGGACTTCGTACATTCATAAATTCATTCAAAAATTCATTTGGAAATTTTGATTCAGGCCATTTTTGATTTTTTAGGAAAGTTTGGACCAAGATCTGAATTTTACGGCTTATTTTTATAACAATTTTGAACTGGATGCCAAATTTGAGAGGTCTCCTCTGTCTAAGTACTTGTATATTATTGCCTTAAAAACTAAAAAAAAAAATTCTCAGTAGTGAAAACCTCTGTTTTGAGACGTTTTCAAAACAGCTGGTCTGACTACCCAAGCAGAATAAAAATGGAAATTACAGGAAAAATGTGTGCTAAAATTTTTGTAGTTTGATTTACTATTTGTATATTTGCAGTTTATTATTAATGTTCCATAATAATACTTCACCTGGTAATAATACATATTCATTCCTTCATATTTCTAACACCCTTTGAGAACCTAGAGAAGTGCAAAGTGTTATTAAATGAGTTTTAAATTCCAGCTGTTTTCCCTGCACTAGATTTCATCTTAAGTAAGAATGAATATTAAAAAAAAATATAGATTTTCCTAAAGTGGATCTTCATGAACTGCCTGACAAAGTACATTTATTGGCATGCTTTCCATCTCTTTTTCTTGGTGATATGTAATTTTAGTTTGATTTAGCTATTACTTCGTTACTTTAAGAATAAAAGTTCATTGAGGCTGACACTTGTCTCACAAGGTAGACTTCCACTGCAGTAAAAGTGAAGTAAACCTCTCCTTTCCAGTCAGAAAAATATTCTTCTTTCATAAATATTGGTGCAGTGCTTAATAATGTCTTATGTATAGAAATCTTGTCTCTCTGGAGAAATACATTGGTCTAAGAGCCCCAGAGACAGAAAAGTAAAATTCTTAGTTCACTGCCTTAAACCTGGCATTTTCTAGATGCAGTGTTCTGCATGGCTTAATTTTGGTTTGTTTGAAATCATAGTATTTCTATTACTATAGAACCTGTTGAAATGCAGGCTGTTAGTGTGTTAAAGTAAATTCTGAAAAGAAAACTGATTTGTACTGTTTTCTTAGGCTACAACCAAGATTATTTTTTTGTATTAAAAAAAAAAATTCGATGATGTAAAGGTCCATGAGTTAAACTGCAACGCTTTGTGTAACAAGGAAAAAGCCACCTGAAAATATGTGTAAAACATGTTTTGAGCTGCAACAATGAACTCTTTCAAAACAATGCTGTCACTGTTTCAGTACTTTAAAGTGACACTGTGATTTTCAAGTATTAATAAGCATCCAGGGGGAGCTAGGGAGTAACAATTTTGCTTTTTCTAATGGTATATAAGGAAATATGAATACAGAGAGAAGTAGTATAAATGACTAATTCGTATTTTGGGGTTGGGGCTTTTTTTACTAGGAACTTTTGATAAGAAACTGGTCAGCCATTCTGAGAGTGGTGGGAAGCCTGTCAAGGTCACTGCCAAGGACAAGAGAGTCAATTAGTATGCAGATCAGAGCCAAGGAGTTCAAAGGTATTGTTCCAATTCAATCACATTAGCCAGGCCAGTAATGAACAAACGGCATGACCTTAATCAGGGAGCCTGAACCACTCATTGAAGGGTAGTCTGTGTGTCTCTGTGTGTATTTGGGGGGGACCAGGAGGAGGGGTTAGGGTGGCAAAAAAGGATGTGGTTTCTTTTGTTGTTGTTGTGGTTTGGCTTGGGCTTTTTTTTTCTTTTTTTTTTTTTTTTTTTTTTTTTT
>VXAX01004077.1:225194-242978 GCA_013399835.1 Leptocoma aspasia | reverse complement strand
TAAAAAAAAAAAGCTTTAACAAAACACATCTAGCAGAGACAGATAGAAGCGGATTATTTAAAGTTAGGTTTGGGAGAATATTTACATCGAAATATCTGTTCACAGAAGTGAAATTCAGTAGCTCCTGGAGACTGGAGAAGTTTCATTATTTTTAACTTGTATGTACTTGCACTTTATGTTCTAACTTAGGTAGGCCTCAGGGAGGGGATAGCGTGTCTTTATATACCAGAGATACATGAGATTTTTAGCTGCCGGTCCTACTGGCTGCACCATCCCCATCTCAGGCTTGCCAGCAAGTAACTTCCAGCCTACAGACAGGTGGCTGAAATAAAGGAGTAGAGAGAAAAAGGGAAATTGAGAGCCACGAGGATTTCTGGAGCTGTGCTTTTTTTAATCTTGAAGGACACATGCCTATAACTTCTGCTGTAAAGCACATATTATTATTGACAGATTTCATTTACATAATTACAAAAAAATGTTAATAAATGGAAGGGGAAGGACTGATTCAGGGACCTGATGCTGCAGCCCCTATGATTCACAAGAGTTTTGCTTGTATCTTCAGTGACCACTGCATCAGGCCCTAGAAATTACAAAAAATCAGGAAATTATAAGTTAAAACTGAAGATTAGGTAACACAGCAAAAGAGCATGACTGGTTGCTAACCATTGATTAATGAAATTATGAGGTCTGGAATTGCAAATATCCCTGTAATATTCCCCCATGTGTTTGTGTCCATAGAAGGTGAATTCTTTCCCCACCAAGTACATGCCTTCAGGCTCATATTACAATTATAGGTTAATTTTAGTTTGTCATTTTTCTGGGGATACCTGACAAAGTTCCAGTTAAAGTAAATCTTGGTGTGACAAAGGTAAGTACTGCAGATGTTGGATGGAAGTGGAGAAAGGAAGAACTGGCACTGTAAAATGAAACATAGTTCACTGCTATCTCCAGGCAGCTGCAACAATATAATATTTCTCTACAATTACTAAGAAGATGCACCCCAACCAGCTCAAGTCAAAAGAACGTCAAAGTTTTCCACTTTCTTAGCTCTGAAGTCTTGCAGAGATGTGTCTGCCAAATTATAGTAAATAAAAAAGCGGCTTGCACAACAGTTACTGAAGATTTCCTTCTCCCACTCTATAAAAAAGAAAAAGAAAAAGAAAAAGAAAAAGAAAAAGAAAAAGAAAACCCTCTCATGTTATTGTAGGAACTCTTGGGAAGCTCATACTTCTTTCTTTCATTTACAGGTGTGATGGCAGATTAAATCCATAACAGGAAACAGTGACAATGCCCACTGTAAAGCTGTGTGAGCTACAACAACTAAATTTCCCATGCTGGTGCTTTTTCTTTCTATTATCTAAAAACACCCTGTTAATTTTTAATGTGTTCATACCCTCATTCTGTTACCAAAACTGTTACCTTTCCCCCCACTTCCTACTTCAGAAATAGATTTCACTAAACCTGGCTGCTGTAAACTCATTATATGATTCTATCATTTATTCTATCCATTAGAGTAACCAGTGTTAGTGCTTTTCCCCCTACTTGAGTCTGTCAAGTGCTGTTATTTATGCTCAATGGTATTAATATCTCTGGTTGTATTATGGTTGTGCACTCAAAATCTCTAATACAATCTAAGCTTGGCAATAGTGACTGCCTCAGCTATCAATAATCAAAAAGTCTCATGCAAGTTGTAGGTATTAATAAGAGTCAATATCACATAAATGTAATTAACATCTTCTGCTTGCTATAAAGAATAATCAGTAGTACTTATGGTTTTAAAAAGATCCTCCTCTTCAGAATCAGAGAGCATGCCCATATTATGAACAAGAGAATTAAAGATTTGACAGTATGATTTTGACTGTTTCATTTTTTTGGTTACCTTTGACAATGACTCTGCTGTAACCTGGCTACATAATGTTATCTGCTGTCTTTAGGTGGAAGAGGGCTTAAAAGTTGATTTTTTTCTTTCCTGCTCAATTTCAGTGGGTTAATTTCACTAACAAAAGGATTTTCTGTTTTTCTGTAACAAGAAAACCTCTTAGGTAATTTGTGACCATAGAATTAGAGCAATACAGCTAAACTAATATATATGCAATGGTTTCATTATGCATAAGAGCAGGCGCTCTTTACTTTGCAGCCCAAAACACACAAAGCACCCATTAGAATGAAGAGGCCTGTGATGTCTCTTCATGTGCAGAGTGTAAAGGTACATGAATGTCCTTGCTTGTTGGCATTTAATTTACCAGTTGCCTCTGTAGTGGAGCCTTGGCAGATTCAGCTTGAATCTGAAAGACAGGCTGTCATACCGAGAGTCTGCTGCCTACTGCTGAAATTGAGAGGCTTGGCAGATATGCAAACAGTAACTGGGTTTGAGTTGTTTTGATTACAAGTTAAACAGAAAGTCATTGGCAGGGCCAATATAAATCTGCTGAGGTTTTTTGGCAAAATCTGTGGAGGTATTTCTATAGATTCTGCAGAATTCTGTAGCACCTTGATTTCACATCAAAGAATGTCCACCTCTGAACCCATTCTGTGGATAAATGTGTCAGAAACGTGAGTGAACATGTTTAAGTCGCTGAGAGCTTCCAGATTCAGAAATATAAAGCACATTAAAAACATGCTGTACCACACCACCTTTGTACACTTGATAAATTGTTAAACCAAATGTTTCACTGAAGTTCAGGTGGATTTTTGGAGAAGTAAATTAAGGCAAGTTATAAACAGCTGGAACAGGAAGGCAAAATAGATTTTAATGGAAGTTTCAGGTGAGCAAATGAAAAAAAAAGGATTAGACGATGTCCTGAACTCAGCTATGTCGGTTGAAATGCTGAGATATTTCACCAATACGTTTTTTATCACATTAATCAAGATTTTCTGAAGCTGCTTCCTGCATGACATGCAGTGCTTTAACAGTGGTTCGACTTGGTACAATTCAGTCTGCAACTGGCTTTTTTCTCCCCTTTTTCAATAACTTTGCCTGAAACACCATATTTGACTAAATATCCAGACCTGATAAAATCCAAATGCTCATCCCAAATTTATTTCCTTTGTCTTCCTGCCTAATCCGCAACGCTGAGTTGATAAAAGTAATACAAACTGACATTGTATAAGCAAAAAAAGGAGGCTGTACACTTTAGTTATATGCAGTTTTACAGTGCAATCTCTGCTGAATTCTAACTTAATGTTTGAACACTAACACATCCTTTAATAAAATTGCAAGGGAATTTTAAGGCAAAACCACATTAATTTTGGAGGGAGGGAAAAGAGTACATATAATTGTCACTCCCATTGTTTCTGTCTGACTGGCTATAGACAGATTTCTGCAAGGCTGGCTAGCAACAACACATTGATTTACAGAGGCAAGAATATCTCCACAATTCAAAGGGCTAAGACACCTTTATTTGAAAACTGAGAATCTGCAAAATGTGGTAAAGTTCTTGGAAAGGACCCAAATGTATGGAATCTTTTTCTCATCTTTTTTTTTTTTTTTTNNTTTTTTTTCTTTTCTGTCTCTACTTGTATCAGCTACTTTGCCTATTACAGGCAGGAAAAAAATGCTACCTTTGAATTTGCACAAACTATTACATACCTCATGCTAAATTTTACAAGAACCTAATTTGGGCAAATTGATTTGAATATGCTCTTTATTTTCAGTTCTGACAAACTGAAAAAGAACATTATTTTCCTGTGAGAAGTAAATGTTTGTTTTCTTTGGAAATTCCTCCACTGATATTCTCTTTCTCATACTGAATGTCCTTTTCCCTTGAGCAAACAGAACGAAAGAGTTTATGTGAATGGACCATACTTCACTCTGGTTAATGGGTAACAACAGCATTTTAGGAATTTCATTTTCAGATGCAGGTTGAAAATATAAGATTTTTGTCTTTTTTTGTTGCCTTTCACTGTTCCATATACTTCTCTTCAAAAAAAGGTGAATTTAGGAAGCTTTAAGCAGCATACTCACCCAATACTGCAACCCGATGCAAATTTTTAGAGAACGCTTACAAATGTCAAATCCCTCTGAAAGTGATATACTTTATTACTGTTCTTTCTTATAATACAAACATTTCAGTGCAGCTTGGAGCTTATTTTTCAAAATATACAGGATTTTGATATATGGACAACAGGAGAATATGTATTTTAGATATAATGCCATAAGTGCTCAAAAGTTATTTCTGAGCTGATTTAACATGGAAAATCTCCAGGTAGATTAATTTTATAGGCTGCTTTTATGGGTGTAACATTTCAAGATGAGAAAGCCGTGCTTCTGAAATTTAGTTTCGGCAGATTTCATTGGCACCTCCATCTCCATCTTTTATTACCTTAAAGTTGAAATTTAATCTCTCTCCTTTTTTTTTTTATCCCACTGATTTTTACTTAATTCCTTACTGAAGTGGCTGGGCCTGTATTTTTGTTCTCAGGTTCTGTTGTGTCTATTGCTGTCTAACTATTTACATTCTGAAGGAAGGAACAAAATAATTACAAAAGAGGCCCTTACATAACTATGCTTAGAAATTACAAGACCTGTGATGTAGAAGATTTTTATTGGGACAGGCAGTAAAAATCTGCCTGAAGGAGGTTAAGCAAATGTTCCCCAAAACCCTCTTTTCAAATGGCTGAATTAATTACAGTGGTAAGAGCAAGTTGCCCCAAACCCAGCTGTAGTATTGTGGTAAAGGGAGAGCTTGAAACTGCAGCCCTTGCACACAAAAAACTTCTGAAACATGACTTTTTAAAGAAACACCTATTTGTAACATTGCCAACAGGGGCTGTGTTGCAATGACAGGAGAATGTGGGCTACACACAAGCATGTTTAGTAATGCTTCTGCACAACTCTTAATATGGATTCAATACACACTTCATACACGTGTCCAGAAAAAAACCTATGAACAATAGTGCACATTTGCATAGCATGTATGTTTTTCTATTTCTGAAACACAGTACTGAATGCATCGCAACTGCATATGGAAAGTGACTTTCATGCATGTGTTAAGGATGCTTTATAAACCTCAATCCCTCACACATTTGGTTGGTTGTTGTTATTGTTATTTGTTTCTTTGACTGTAACACAGAAATAGTCAGTATTCTGGCCTGATGACCTGCAAAAATTGCTAAAAAAAGGAGGAATGTATTTTTTAGACTTTAGGAGTGCAGGTTAAGGGAAAGAAAAAGAAGCATTTAAGTCAGGAAATGTGTGTGTGTGTGTGCGTGTGTGCGCACGCACATGTTTGGGAATTCACAAACTAACACTTTCAGGCTTTGATCTCAGTTTTTATGACTGTATTACATACCTTAAAAATTGGTCTTGTTATTATAAATGCTAAGAAACTCTCAATAATTGTGGTGCCTACTGTAATAAAATTCTCTGTGAGAGAATGACAGAGATACAAAACACTAAACAATGATGATTTCCTTGCTACCAATGCAATTGCATAAATTAGGTGTGCATTAAATTCCCAATGATTTATAGCAGTTGAAACTTACAAAAAATGATTGCATTTGATGTTTCTTTATAAAATACAAAAAAGCTGATGTTTACTCACAGAGTGGTTAAAAGAAGCAGGAGCTAAATCTAGATTATAGAATCTGTCTTATAGAGATTTTTGTATACCTTTCATATAATTTTTTTCTGCAAATTTTCCTTAAAGATATATTTCATTAGTCAAATTTGCATACAGTATTTGCTGGTTTGGGAAAAAAAATCCCTCTATTTTTTCTCCTCTTGCCCTCCTCACTGCTAGCCTATTAGTGGAAGTAGTATTTTATTGATTAGACATTTAATAAAAATATTCTTTTATATTTGCTCAAATGTTTAACTGTTTTCATTGTAGCTGGTGTAAAGGTCCCTAAGAATGGTACAAGTGAAATGGGAGAACGAAGAAATGTATTGGCTATGACAAGAAGAAGTAATTGCTTTTCCTCAAAGGATCAGATGTGGTATAGTTGTTTGAAAAACAATCTAAACAACATTTTGTTCACCATTGATTTTAAAAGCATTAAAATTAGTTTTTATGCAGCTATACTCATTAAGCTTTTATGTATACTGTGTAGGGTGAATAGTTAAGAAGCAATAAAGCATTTTGCAGTAAAATATACTTTGCCAATTGTCAGAAGAAATAAAATACATAGATTGGGAATGTTTGTTTCCTGTAGAATATTGTGATATTTGCCATGTTAATTACAATCCAAATAAAGCTATTTTATCTGTGTATTTTAAACACTCTTGTAGCTGTAGATGGCTAATACAACTGTTATTGAAAGTGTTGTGTTTGGGGATTGTGTGTTCATACTGATGAGAAACAATCACCAGCTACATATATCCCAAGAATTCTTGCATTTTAAAAATAAATCTTCTCTTAGAAATTGGTGTTCCAAAGTCTAATTGTAAATTTTAGCCTCAAAAAACAAATGAAAGTGCCATGCTGAGCAATTTTCTTCTGTACTGCCTTTAGTTCCCCATGTCAGTATCTGCATTCATACACAAACTAGTCACCCTAATTTCACTGAAGTAGTTAACAATTTATTCAAAAAAGAAATAGTCTGGAAAACAACAACAGTCTAGTGCCCAAGGAAAGGAAACCTATTTGGTTATTACTTGGAAGAGCATAGACTTTTATTTTGTTTCTCAAAAATGAAGAGAGGAGTATGTGTACAGTACAACAACATGCCATCAGAGAGAATAATGCATATAGAAATGAATTCCTGTTATTGTGTTCGGGTGTGTTTGTGAAGAAAAAATGGAATTTTGAAAATTCAATTAAAATACGTTTAAATCCTTTAACACCAGAATTCTTTAATGTCAAAAATTTTTCTAGACAGTTTGTCAGTACCTCTGTAAGCACTGTGCTGAGATCAGAACTGGTCTCCCCCACCTATGACTGTTAGATGGCTCAGAAGTGCATTACACCTTCCTGTCTCAAATGAAGAGACCACTCTTGAAAACATGGAAGTACTTATAAAGTAAATAACCTTTAATTAAATATCATTGTCTAGCATTAATCTTTATGGCTCTGCTCCCTATGGAAATAAAAGTGGATATTCAATTTGTTTTGATTATGCATGAATTTTAACAGAAGAGTTACTTCTATATTGCTGTGTTCTTCAAGAAAGCAGCATATTTGTGTCGGCATAAGCCATTAAGAAGACGGTTCCTCATTAAAGTGAAATAAGAGTGACTCATTTCTGTTGTATATAAATAGATTGACATTTAGAAAGATTAATTATTATTTTTAAGAATAAACATCAACTCATATGTGGCTGGTGTAACCTTCGCGTTCAGTCTGAAATCCCAGTTATTTTCAGAGTTAAGTGTGAAGTGAAATACAAAGTGTTTCTGTTGTTATATAGGTATTGTTTGTGGTACCTGCTGATTTCAGGGATGTTTAGTTGCACAAGTCTAGATACACTTTTCTCCTAAACTAGGATTTGCTTAGTGGTTCTTTATGTACATGCACCAGACATATCAGGAAGACATACTTAAATCCTGCTTCCATAGTATCTTGGAAAAAAGTTCCATTCAAAAGGGTGTCTTCAGCCTCATACAGTTTCATTCATCTTTTCCATCTTCACTTAGGAGAGTTTTGTGACAGCCAGGTCAGAAAAGTCCTGGAATTCTATCTCAGTGCTGGGTCACAGTGCCAGGGTGCATCCCACTTCATCAGACTCTTGCAGCACTCACCAACAGATCTTCTGCTCTTGGCAAACAGAAATTAATATGATCTTGGTGAAAATACACCCTTTAGTGCTGAGCTAATGCTGTCTCCTGTGCTAACCATGGATGAGGGATAAACAAAGAGGAAAAGGGTGGTTTTTCCAACTCTTCCGTATTGGAGTACAGTTTTTGCTCTGGCCTCTAACAGTGAAGTGAGGAAGGCAAGTTTCATGGTAAATGAGGAGGTAGACCATAATCTCTGTAATAATGCTCTGCCTGACTTGGTCTGAGGATGATTGTCCTGAGGATGCAGTAAACACTGGATTTTTTTGTAGCTGTGCGGCAAGACACACTTTGCCACTCCACTGTGGCTATGCATTTGCAGGAGACGTCAGAGAGTGTTTAAATAATGTGTAATGGTGTGTTGCTCTTTCATCATTTAGGAAAGTGGCTCTCCCCTGTGACAGTCATTATATGCTCAGTGCTGAACCTTGGAAAACACTTTTAATCCTGCCTGTTGTGCCCACACAGCTAGGCAAATGCATACATTCAGCTCAGAAGCATTATCCCAATGTATAACATGATGTTTAGTGATGAAGCCTGAACAAACTGAACCAATGCAGACCCTGAGAAACTGCAGAGGCAGAGCTGTGGGCAGATCCATCAGGGTAGAAATTCCCCAGGAGCAGAATTCTCTGCACCAGGCAGGGATCCTCTCACAGCCTGGCTTTCTACTCTGCAAACAAGGTGAAGAGATAGAAATAAACAAGAGAAGTGAAACAACACATAAAAGGAAGGTCACAGCAGAATGTTAGATTTTGAGGAGAAAACAGAGAAGCAGCATTCCTCTCATTATTGCACGTATAACCTCCATTCTGGTTATAGGAAAGAAGTAGGGCTGCAAAGGCAGAATGCTTTTGGATGACTGTCCTGCCATCCCACTATGTATAATCAGGATCCCAGCCTTCAGTCAACAGAAAGACACAGGTTTTTAATGCTGCTGTTTTGAATTATAATTCAGAAGCACTTCTGACTACATAGGAATCCTTGACACTGCCAGAAGAGAGACAACACTGGGTCTTGCTGCATAGGCATTCAACAATTACATTCTCCTGAGAGTCCCTCCCTTTCTTTCACTTAATGGGAGGTAGAAATCTGTTGTTGGGGATGTTGGCAGTGCAGTGACTAGGCTGGGAGTGTCACAGCCAAAGGGCACAAGTGTGCTCTTCCACAAGTGTGGGAAGAACTGCAACAATTCTTTTTAGAAACAAAGTAGACCAAATTAAAAATTTTATCTGCTTATCTCTAGGCCTTCTCTGAATTACCTCTTGCTTGAAATCTAACAGCTGCCATTGGATAAGTATCACCTTTTTCAACTATCCAGTAACATGTTTGATAGATGCAGTGGCGAATAATCCACCCTAAACCTCACTTAGGGGTTTCAATGCTGTTAACACTGAGCATCTGGAATACAGCTTTAGTTTTTAGCTGTTGATTTTTGCAATTTTGTAAAAAATTTATTTTTTTTCCTTCTGGATGAAAATTCCCCTAGTATTAAATCCTTATATATCTCTACAGATGTGCTTAAACCATAATCAAGTTATGCTTTGCATTACTCTAAACTAAATAAATAATTATTTACACCTTTCACTCTAAGTTCTCCTCCAATTCCATGTCTGAAGTCTTTCCTGCTCCAAAGTCTTTCCAACCCTTCTAGGACTGGTACCATTGCTACAAAAAATGCATGTAACTTTTCTACTTCTACTCTGTATTCCCCTGTTTATTAGTCTAAGGACCAAGCCAGTCCTTTTAGCTACAATGTCACACATTAAGCTCCTGAGAAGGAGATGAAGGGGATTAATGGATATAGAAGTCAATTTTTAAAAGTTTACACCAGAGTGAATGCTATTATAAAAGCCTTTAATGAGAATGAACCTGTGCAAATATCACTGACTGCACCTCTTCAGCATTTGTTTTACAGTAGAGATGGTTGCACATTAAATATCTTTTGGCAAGGGAGTTAAGGATTCTGTTGGGAGCACTTTTAACATCCACTTTTTGGTACTCTGCTCCTTGGGAGATCACATTGTTTCCTACTTGAGTAAGTCTATCAAAACCTGCCCTTGCACAGGAAAGCATCATTTTTTTAGCACTCAAATCTTTCAATCTTTCTGAACTTGCCAGTATATATTTCAATGGCCTTGTTCAATGCGGTATGAACACAGACAAGAAGATAATTAGCTGTGGCTGGGAAAAAAAGAGGTAGAAACAGAAGTTGAAGGTTGGCCTGAAAATATTCTGATCTAAAACTCACAATGTTGATTATTTGCCATAATTTCTTCTCTAAATTATAACCAACTGCTTCTATTACAGATGCTACTTCCCAGTGTAAGTGAAACTCTCTGAGAAGTAGTGATAAGTCAGTAAAAGTGTATGGAGGAGGGGGTGAAAGAAAGTCAAGAGGATGTGGTGAGAGGAAATGATGAAAGGGCATATTAACATAGCAGGAAACAGCAGAACATGTGGCAAACACACTGAGGACTGCATGCATTTTATGTGTCAAATTGCCTCCAAAGAGGTTTTTTAGGAATTTAAAGCGTAGTAAGAAAGTATATTGCAAAGCTCTCAGGACCTAATTATGTGGGACAAATTAGTCTGCAAGACCTTCATAATCTGTCTAAAGATGTGGGTGTAGAAGTAAGTTAACGAGCAGGTTGTTTTGAGTGAGTGTCTGAAACTCCAGTTGTGCCACAAGTAAAAAAGCTTATGTGCAATAAACAGAAAACTGCAGGAGGTTTTAATGCACACCTGAAACAGCAGAGTGACGTAAGGGAGATAAGACAAAAGGAAAGATCTCACAGCGGCTTGTTTGGGCAAATGGGCTCAAATGTCTTTGAAGACTGGCAGCAAACATTATAGAGCTACTGTTTAAGTATGAACAATGCAGATTCTATATCGTCATAATGAAACGCATTTTCCATGGCTTAGATGACTCATCTACTACCTCTAAATACCTCAAGGTATTTAAAGATCACAACAGAATTAAGATCTGACAGATGCTAAAACAGACACTATTCCTGCAATTTTAGCCTTCGGCTGGGAACCAAGTGGCAGCAAAAGTTTGTCTTTTGTCAGAAATTTCGGATGAATGGGGATAGTGGTGTCTTTGAAACAGATTTAGCAGGGACCCTTACAGCACAGACAATATAGTTGAGGGGATATGATAGTAGCTTTAAAAAAACCAAATTAAGTATATTAGCGCTTATATAGGTTGTATATTAGGAAATATGATTCTTACCTCAAGCTAAAAAGTGTTAATAACAAACTTTGAATCATGAGAACTTAGGTTAGTGATCAAGCCAATCATCTGTGTGGAATACTTAGTGTGTTTGAAGTAATCTTTACCTCAAAAGATAGTGAAAGAGAGTTGAAAACGTCTGTTCTCATTGTGTCTGTCTTTTTTATCCACTACCTATTTTTAATGTTTCCTTTAGTTTATGCACTTAGAGATGTGACTGAAATGTGATCCTTCAGTTACTCCAAGAAATTTTTATCTGCTGGGTCAAGATGTTTAGCTAGTTTGATCTAAAGCATAGTTTTTAATTCAGCCTGACACATTTTTACATGTCCAGAAAAGCTCATATGACAGAGTTTTTGAAGAAAAAGTTTCAAAAATACAGGGATTAATCCCCAACATCAGTCCCTTCCTGGCTGGTAGCATAGTAATGAATACAGTCCTTTTTCTAATTAAGAAAATTTCGTCTTCAATAACAAGTTATAGGTTTGTGTGAAGCAGTAGTGTCCAAAGAAGAGGATATACCTTCAGAGGAGGACTGTAGTAATCTTTTTTTGCCTATAATTTTTCTTTGCTTTAAATACACAGTTATTCATAATCGCCTTAGAAACAATTTGTACAGTGTGTAACAATGTTCCGCTGGTTCAGAAAAATGAGAACAAAATTTTCTTTACTCAAACAAACAAAATGTTAATCTTTGTTCTATCTATTGATCCTCCTCAGTGACTGCCCTTCGGTTCATGGCCACAGAACTACCTGTCAGCTGTGGAGGCATGATTTTAAGCTTTTTTACTGGTTTTAAACTTAATGTTTATCAGGCATGTACTTGCAGTCAAAATGTAAATAGAAATTTTTACTGGAGCTCTTAAACCCTTACAGTGTCACCTTAACTGTACACTGTGCACCTGTAGTTACAGGTATCAGCATTTTTGTTGTAAGGCCTTGTATTGAAGAGAGACTTGGTTTAAGACAGACAGCAAGTATTTTTGCATTGTCATATTAACTCTAAAATTCTACAACGTGCCTAAAATATTTGGACACTTTTATCATGTGGGAAAACACATATATATCAAATTGCTTGTCTTTTCTTTCATTTCTTAAAGTGGCATTAGTTGGGATGTCAGTCTAGAAAGATATTACGTGTTGAATTTTTTTATTTCAAACTAAAAAAAAAACTATGGGATATAAAACAATGCATTTAATGAATCTGTGAAGCTCTAAAAAGCAGGATCTTTAGTAAATCTGATAGCAGTATGAATGTACTTCAGGCAATTGCACAAGAAATTTAGTAAATAAAAATGGAAGCTGGTTTTATGAGTGAATATTGAAAATGATGCTCTCTTGTGCAGAGAGCACTAGTGCATGTGAAACCCTATGTGCTTTTTACATAATATGCCTCTCTAGTTAACATATAACATAAAGTGTCACAGATCTTTTAGAGCTTGATTCACTATGAAAGAAACAGAGCCATCTGTAGTGTGAAAGTTTATGACTCAATTGTCCACACCTTACAAAGTGATTCAGCAAAGACATATCTGGGCCGTGGAAACTTTTCTTTCCCTTATTCCATTAGTTCTTGCTTTGAAAGAATAAAGAAGATCTTTGAGATGCAGTATGCATTTTAATTCTCGCGTAGTAAGACAGTGTGCAGGTTTAAGCATGTGCTTTTACTTATTTTTGTTTCACGAGGCTATTTCCTGCTTCTGAATCATATTTTGAATTTTCAAAGGTGGATTAATAAAATGTGAAAAATGGCAAGTCATTTTCAAAGTGATAGGCGTATGGATAGATTAGATTAGACAGAAATCTGGACAGACCATTGGAGAAATGTTTTTAGACAAAATGGGACTTCTGCAATTACTTCTAGTCCAGTTGTGACCCATTTTGTAGAGGTTATGAAGTGCTATTTTTTAGCTTTCTTTTTCTTACAAATGCAAAACACAATGTAGAGTCTTAATTAATATCCCATNTTTTTTTCTTTTTCTTTTTTTCCTCACTCTCTTTCTCTCTTCTCTCTCACACACATGCACTGTATATACACAATGCATAATTCCCCTTTTATGTTTGGTACAGACAAACAGAATTCATGTGCCTAGGGTCCAACAGATCAGCTGATACACAGTAACTGCAAGGACTTCTGCATTTTCCCTCTTTATTTAGTATTCTCGCTAAGCTTGGTTGTGTAAAGAACTTCCCTTTAGGACTCCCTGCAATATTTCCTTCTTCCTATTTTTTATTTTGATTGGGGTGGATCCACACCTGACATTGTGAACAAATGAGCTTCAGTAACTTTTAAATCCCACTTCAAGTCTTGCTGAGTTCTAACACTTCCTGACAGATTGGGGCAACCCTGTTATATACCCTCTGAAGAAATGGTAAATCTTTTTGCCCTTTATGATAGCTGCCAAGTAGAAGAGGCTGAATGCACATCTAGCCTCACTTTGGAAATCACCTTGCTTCAGGAACATGCTATTTCTCTCATTTGATATCAAATCTTTGCCAGAAACCAACAGTTTCAGATGAGCCAATTTTTTGAGATGAAAGAGCAAGAAAAAGTCAAAGGTATCCCTCTTTTTTTTTTTTTTCCTTTTTTTCGTTTTTTCCCCTGGTTGTTTTTAATCTTGGCATTCTGTTCATGGAGCGATCTTTGTTGCCAACATGTCTGCTGCTTCTCCATCTCTCACCCTTCAGGTTTCTTAAAATAGCTAAGAACACAGAGTTTCTAAGCCCGAAAAACACACTTACTGGGAAAAAGGGAATGCATGAAGTTAAAAAAAAATATATTTATACTGTAAGCCCTGCAACCTGGCTTTCTGCCCACGTTTGGGCATCTGTGCTGTCTCTGGATACCTCAACTGACACATGCCAGATCCAAAGAGGAAGAAATAAAGGGCACTGCTGGTTCAGTGCTGAGCCCATGAACACAGTGCTGTATCTTTGAGAGGTGGGGTTTGCCACCATTAGTCTGCTCATTATCACAGCCCTCTGGAGAGTAGGGTTCAGTCTTTATTATCTGAAATTAAAACTTCTTTCATAATACATACTGTCACTTCAAGCAGAATTCATTTAGTCATTCTTTTCATTCTTTCACTGCAGAGTCTGAAGTAAGTTTTCAGGTGAGTGCATCTTCAAGTGCAAATCCAAAGGAAGGCATACAGGGCATGGCAAAAGACAGAAGATGATGATTTAACACATCAGATAATTTAACACATTAGATGATAATTTAACACATCAAAAGTTCACATATCTAGAGTTAGTAGAGTGAATTCATGGAAATAGAAACACAAGTTTTAGAAGGGAGCATAGCAATTCCTCAGGTCTTGGCACAGAAATCAAATTCTCCTCTGATGAAGGGGATGGGTTTTTAGAAGGAAAAATTCAAACTGAAAGAAAAAATGCTGGCATACAAATGAAGAGGAAAGACAGAAGGAAAAATTCTTGACACATATGATAACCTTCAGAAAAGCATAGAGAGTTCAGAGGGTTGAAGCAGGAGTAACTGAATTCAGGATCCAAGATGCATGCTATTTAATTTCTTTGAACTACTTCTGTTTTCACCTTTCATGATTTGACAAAGGATTTTATTTATGGTCAACAGAGATGATTATATAGACAGAAGAAAAATGATGGAAGAGTATGACTAACCCTCTTTGTTGCCCTAAAAGACAATCCTTAAGCCCCCAACAGCAAATGACACTCTATCAAAAAGATTCCAGTAGTATCGTATGCCCTTGGCCCATCCCTTACTACCTGGAAACATTTGGCTACCAAGTTTTTTTCCCTTCACAGGGTTTATGCAACAAAGAACTGTAAAAACATAAAGACTGTCAGCTCCAAAGATATTTTTATCCTCTCTGCAGGATTCAAGGATATGCAAAGAGAAGTTGGCAGATTTATGGTACTGAGTTAGGAACTGGTTCTGCACCGGCTGAAGAGCTTGTTGAACTTGCACAAAGCATAGGGTACAGGCTGGGTGGGTTGTGCCATCTGCTTAGAAACAAAAAGCAAGGGAGAATTTCAACAGCTGTTTGTTGAGTCAGATACTTGTCCCTGATTGTTTGTGCCACAGTGGCAGATTACTGCCAAAGAAATGCATCCCCTGTTGCTTAATACACCTGACCTGGATGTTATAAAGTTACACCTGCTGGAAACAAGCCTTATGATGTAGTGCTCATAAAATGCCAGTGATTCTACTAGAGAAATGTTCTGAAATCAGCATATTGAGCTCATCCTTGATCCTTTGTAGCTAATAGTGATAAAGCAGGGGGCAATAGGGATTTATCCCAGCTAACTCTACAAGGTGATTAGGGTATGAGCATGATGCTTATATTATATTCAGGTTTTCCCCGACTACGCTCAGTTTTGTTGGGTATGACATACTGCATGTGAGTCACTCATATTCTGCATGAGTCATATGCTGAAGTGTGAAAGCAATGCTGTATCTCTGCCGTTGTTACCCGCTGCTCAGCTGCTGCCATACCACACAGCTCAAGCCAATTGAGCTCACCTTCCCAGTTTGAGCCAGCTCTCATCAGCTGCCTGAGCCCTATAAATGTGATCCACAGAGTTGTCCAACATACAACTAATGCAAATGCCATATGTGTTTGGGATCGGTCATTGAGTTACGAGTCTGTGGGTTAGAACCTCCAAGAGTTCTTCTGAAAGGATTGTAAAGTGTCCAGAAAACATGTTGGCATCTACAAAATGTATTTTTAAAAGGGAAATAATTTATGTAGTCTTTTGAAGTGCACTCGTCTGTAGTTCTAAGTAGATAAAATGTGTTTGTTTTTCTCACAAACCTGACATTTTAAGACTGCAAACCTACTGTATGTTTGATGGATTTCTTAAAGATCAGGTGAGCCAAGAATGCTTCACACCTTCAAAGTCCGAGAAATTCTGGTGCAGTCACATCCTGGAGGTCAAGCATTAGTCAAATATGGCACATCCATTGTGGACTACTGAAGTGGTTTTGGTTTATTTCACAGATAAAAAAAATAGACCTTCAGTTTACAGGTGAATGTCAAGAAGTTGCAGAATTTGTTTTGACTGCAGCCATCAAGCTGTTCCCTGCTGTGGTTGTGGTCACCACATGGAGCCCCTTTTTATTTGTAGCATACAAACTTTGTTCCAGTTAGGTGGTAATGAATACCTCTGGATTAAAGCTGCTTAATAAAGGATATAAAGAAGAGTACAGTTATATTATACCTTTCACTTGTAAGTGTCCAGTGATTCTCCAATACTGTGTGATTCATGGAGCTTAAAGAAATTATTTGCCTAAAAAAAAATATTAGTGCTGATTCTGCCTGCAGAACCCCTTAATTCCTGTTACACATGTCAGCATATTGTGACTGTGAGCTGTCAAATTCTAATGACTAAAATTTCATTTTTCTATCTTTTCATGCTGTGTTTGAGAACTATAGGTCGGAAATAATTCCCTAGCTAAATTCTTCAAATGGTAAACTCAACTGTTTTTTTTCTCTCTCACTTTGTCTCTGTTGCTTTCTAAATTTGTGTTTACATTAGTGACTTTCTCTTTTTTTATGTTTCGCTAAGAGAAAAAAAATTGATTTTCTTCCCAGAACCACTATCCATTTTAAAGAACATAATCTTAGTTGACAGCACACAGATTTGATGCAAAAATATTTTTTTTATCCACTGATTTGATCAAAACATGGATTATTTAAATGAAGAAGAAGGAAGAGGCAAGGTTAGGAGGAAACAAAAAACTCTCACCATTTCATGTGGTTAAATAACCTTGACACTGGAAAATATTTTTGCCATCCTCCTTGAAACAGGAATTTGTTGACACAATGTTCAATAATAGAGATACAGGACTAATGCTAACATGCTTCAAATACTGCACCAAATAGCATCTATTGATCCACCTGTTATTATGCTTGTTACTGAAATGCTGTATGTAAAGCAAAGGAAACCAGTTTCCAATTTAAGTCATTAATAGATTGGTTTTGAAATTTATGTTATACATGTCCAACAAATCAAGAATAAAAGCATGTGAAAGGCTGTGTAGTCTGTATTGAATTACTAATTTTTTCCACCATAAAAGCCTTTAGCTAGAGATTGACCAAAGAATTTTAAATATCTCATTATATATATGTCATTTTTCAAAGTGTCCCTAAATGGGATTAAACAATACTCACTCAAGAGTTTCCTGCAATGCCTATTCCCCTCCTCTTGCCCCCCTTCCTCTCCTCACCTTGACTTAAATTAAGGCTAATGATATGTTTTCAGTGTAAGGTAAAAGAAGGATTTTCCTTGAATGACTTTCCAACATTTTCAAATCTAATTCATTATAAGTACTCCTATCAAATGATTACTTATTTCAACTCTTTGTCTTAGAGGATTGGACTCTAAAACACACATGTTTGATATGTATTTAATGACCATGTTATAAACTGAAGCAAACTGAAGCAGTATTCATCTACAAATTTCTGTTTGTGCTCAGATTAAAAATAGTGCTGGGACAATTTTTCAAAGAATAATATATTTTTTCCTTACTGCTGTTTTTCCCCTTGTGTGTACTAGTTTGTCTTAGTTGCTGATTCTTCAATAAAAGGTAGGAGACAGCCTCATGAGCTTCCAAGAGAGGGAGGAAAGGGCAAAGCAGAAGGAACAGTAGAGAGAGGCTATTTTTGCATAAAGGTCTACTTTGGAGTACCAACTCAATGACACCACACATTTTTAAACAAAAGACTTATTTCAAAAACCATTCCCGTTTTCTAATCCTATGTTAAAAATATTTCCATAACCATAGGCATAGTAACACTAAATATCTTTATAAGGAGGGAAGAAGCAAATAGTTTTGGTTTCTTACCAAAAA
>VXAX01004077.1:193395-225158 GCA_013399835.1 Leptocoma aspasia | reverse complement strand
AAAAAAAAAAAAAAAGTTGAGATAATTAAGGTAGCGAACATATTGCGCTGCTATATTGGTTCAGTCACCTGATCTGTCTCTCCGATCACTATTTTGCACGATATACATGGTTTTGACGGGCTTGTGATAGACTGCTGTCTGAAATTCTTTAATCTGGGTCTCCTGTTTGGCAGTGCAGCAGACTTTGCTATTTTGGGTTTTTGAAACAGAGCCATGCTCTGGGAGGATAAGAGATAGCTGTGACTCTGTACTGACTCATCACTATGAAGGAAAGCCAGGTAAACTCAGACCCAACAGTGGTCCTGTTTGTGCTGCTGCTTGTGCAGATGTGCACCAGAAGTGAGCCCACTGAAATCTGTGCTGTTGCACCTTTGTGCATGCCTGGGGATACCTGAGAATCAGGCCCAAATAGTTTCAGGTTGAGAATATAATAAGAATAAAATAAGCATTTAAGCCTGCGGGAGGTGGGCTTAAATGTGGGAAAATCCAAACTTTCTGAGACTTTGGAGGTGAAACTGCTCAAGTCCCCCTTCAAGGACAGACTGTGTTGTTGCTTCAAGGAGTGGCTTTGGCACAGGAGAGAACATGCTGCTGAGCCTGTCTTTGGCCCGTGTAGAAGGAGAGAAATTTATTACCCACTTACACATAGCTCAAGTCTCTTTGCTCTCAGATTACAAAAGATAGGAAGGAAGACTAAGTTATGAAATAAAACTTTAAAAAAAAAAAAAACCAACCCAAATTTTCTGATTTTGTATGAAGAACAAGGATGTGAAGAACAGTTCAAATGCAAAATACAAAAAACCCACTTAATCTATTTATAAATCTGTATTTTACTGTAATTGCTTTCATTTTGACTTTAAACCATGTTGAACGTGAACTTTGTCTTAGTGACCCTAGGATGTATGGAATCTCCAGAGCTCAGTCAGGACTGAGGGATAGAAGCACAAAAAGTGGGAGAACTCAGGGCAGAATGGCCTTGACCCTTTGGTCTTTTTAGCTGGCTTTGTAGATATTTCCTCAATTTCCTCAAAACTTTTTTTTTTCTGTCTGGATTAAGAAAGAAAATTGAGTAGCTGGCTTTTTATGCATGGGTTTGAAGAGTTGTATTGCTGAAGGCAGGTAGCATTTAGGAGGTGGGAGCTGCTATTTCCTGGCTGGTTTCATTTGTGGGGACTTATCAGGTCTTTCTGATCAGTACTGCAGGTGTTTTCTCATCCAGAGCATTATGAGAGTGTTTTAAAACCTTAACTTAGGAAGGATTTATTTTTAGGAGATGAAGAATGAATCTGCAGCTAAAAGGGCAAGTGGAGGCTGCAAAGTTTATACGAACATGCTATCAACAAGGAAGATCTCTAAAACAGTCTGAAAATTAACTAAACACTGTTTTCCTCACTTTGGTTTGAGTCTGTTAGTTGTGGTTATCTCCTGCTTGTGTGCACAAGGTATATAAAGAGCCCCACTTCTTTTAAAGGGCAGGGTGCAACTGAAATCCTCAGTGCAGATCCTTTTCTTCAACACTTACATTGGGTCTGCCTCTGAAGTTTAGATCATGGTGCAGCGATTTGAACATTGTTTTGATGGCAAAATCCATTTATGACATTCCCCATTCCTGTTCAGTAGTGTGTTGCATTCTATATTGGACAAGACCAATTGTGATGCTGTCCTGAGAAGTGACTCTGGCATAGCCTGTCTTTAATCCAAGTCTGCCACCAAAGAAAGGATCATATTGTCAAGGCCTGCTTCTTGCTCAGAGAATCTTGATCAGAGAATCCTGAAAACAATAAAAGTAGGCTTCCCTCCCCTCTTAAATAGAAATCAGAAAATTTGATGCAGGAATTTTATTACTGCTGTTATCAAAAAGGAATGAAAGATTCTCAAAGGCTCTTGGTATAAAACAGGGTTACTCAATACTCTTACTTCTTTAGATTCCATGGGATTTCCCTTGCAAGTTAGGAAGAAAGGTATAGATCCCAAACCAGATTACAGAGATTGTTATCAAAACAAAAACAATGGGAAAGAAAAAACACAGATTTTGTATTGTAAATCAACTGTGAATAAAATTGCTGATTTTCTTTTGTTGGAGACATGATTTGCTAGCAGTGAATGTGTAGGACAACTGCCTTGTGTTTCTGAAAGTGCCTGCAAAAATGGAAGGATTCAGAGTTTGCAATGAATGTTTCTCAAAATTTGCATGAAAGTGTGTAATTTGCCTCTTGCTAATAGTTATTTTCCCTCTCAAAATATTTCAGTAGAGTAACAGCAATGATAGTATGACGTGGGTTAGCTTTACAAATTTGTTTACATTTAGTATTTATATTGCAGTCAAGCATAGCAGCTCTCCTCAGGGACTCATCTCTATTCACTGCTGCCAGTGCAAACTGCTGAGTGCTTTCCTCCTGCTCTGGTTCTTACAGCAGAGCTCTCTCACATTTGGGGTTCTCTGATGGATAGGAACACAGATAACCAGGACTGGGGCTCCTTACCTCAAAGACTTTATAGGAGCTGGTCCTCAAAGGCTGCAATGCAGCAAAGATTTACATGTGTTCTGAACAACCTATCCGAGTTCAAGTTAATCTTTTCAGAATTAAGATCCTGAAATTTAAATGGCAAACTTATGCAGCATGAACAGCCAATAATCCATATAACCATTCTCTACAACCTACAGGCTGAAAGCTTTCTTCTGGCCTGTGAATGAAGAGAGAAGATTTGCTGCACTTAACAAATCTGATCCACTAATCATAAACAAAATGGGGGCAAGAGAGGACAGGATGGTGATGAGGGCAAGGAGAAACAAATCCTTAGTAAATAGTTTAATTTGCTCCAATATTTCTTTGTTGTCAGAATGTAATTTAACTGCATGACATTCAAAGTTGTTGCAAGTATGTGCTACAGAGGAAAATGCACACATCTGAGCTATGAGGGAAGTACACAAATCTGTGAAGAAATCATAGCCCTAATGCAAAATTTATAGGATCTTATTTCCAAATAGGTGATAATGTACAAATTCGTCAGAACCAAAGACGAGTTAAAGGAAGATGTCATGCAGGAGCAAACTGCAGAAAATCCATCAGCTGCTACCCCACGTGACAGACCCAGAGGCAGCTCCAGAGCCATTAACGCAACTGCCTAGGGAGTTTGACAAGGAAAAAGATTCTGACACTGGAATAATATCTGCCAGCACTTGGCATCTGTGTCCTGTGATGGCCAACCATCCTACATGGGTACTGACTCCACTGCTGGAAAAAGTAGGAAAAGGAGAGCAGCAGCAAAGAATTATCATTTCTCATATGAAATAATAATATTCACAGAAATTTAGAAGTGGGAGCTGGAAGGGCAAACCGTTTTGCCTATGCATAGTTGCAATTTTTATTCACACAAAAATAAAGTATCAAAAATATGTATTTAAAAAATATTCTGAGAACATTTGATTTTATAGGTATGACATAGTGAGTGACAATAAACATCGAAATAGTATTTTTGCAGGTCCCAGGCTTCCCAAAGCTGACCCTGGGCTAGCACTAGTTGCTGATTTTACTAGGGTGAAAATTATTCTTATTTAATGGAAGTGTTTGGTTTTCTTACACATTTTTTACTGTTTGCAACCAAATCAATAATCTGAAGATCAGAAAAAAATGCAGTAATAAGTAAGAACTAAATCTGGCTGTTCCTATGCAAACATCACTGGTATGCTGGCTATTTGAAACCTTGGTGCAGCACTTAATTCCAAGGGCAAATCTTTTCTGAACAGTTTTTCTACTGCTAGCAAATCAGGCCCTATGAAATTCCTGAGGGAATTTCAAACCCGTGGTTTCCAATGCCCAAGTGACAGACTGGTCTAGCAGGTCCAGCCCCTACAGACATTCCATTGAGCGTGTACTTCTGTAACCTTGTTGCACGGTTTGTGAAAAACGGCAAAAATGCCTGCAAATACCCTTTGAGCCAATCTGCAGTTTTTCTCTGAACTCACATATGAGTGCCTCTGCAGCAGCAGCATTTGTCCAGCTCTCATCATCCCAGCAGGGTACAGCCTGAAGGAAGGGAACGTGCGGTCTCCGTCCTCGCTTCAACCAGAGCCCCCTTTGCACCTCCTGTGTTGAAACGGCCCCCGCCTCTGCTCCCAAACCATTTGTTTTATTTGTTGCTCTTGTGACACTGCAAGAGCTCCCCTCTCGTCATGGCTGCAATTATGGTTACGGCTGAACCCCCGGTACTGGAAGTAAGAGTCCGGCCCTGGAGAATAGAAGGCTATAGCCTCTAGCATGTTGTTCCAGTCCACTGGCATCTTAACTAGACAGTCTTAGGTTTAGCATAAAATCCATATTCCTAGCCTTGTGGAGAAGCGAGGCAGGTTCTGTTTTCTTTTTCCTTTTGCCGCAAACATCAAGCAGCCAGACACAAAGTTCAGGAGACAAAAGACTGTTTCTCTGTTGGCTTTTTGTCTCCGCATATCTGTTGGTTACCTGTACCCTGTGAAGGGTGTGGTTCACTCTGTAACAGCAAGAGGCAGTGAGAGAATAACCCTAGCCTGAGAATAATCTGAATAATTTATTATTTAAATGAGATTTTGTGAGGTAAAATGATGAATCCAGTACAGCCCCCTTCTGAGTTTTAGGCATTGTTTCTTCGAAGGCATAAATTTGCTTTGCATAGGTTTCTTGCTCTACTGTAGATGGTATTCCTACTTATGCTACATGGTGACAAAACCTAAAGAGGGAGTCAGATGTGTGCTCTACAGTACTTGAGAATTTAAGTTAAATCTGTAATTTTCCCCCCTGCATTTCCTCAGAGAAATTAGCTATTCTATTCACTGCATAAATTTTCAGGTTTTGCTAGCACGACACTCAGGGTGTTGAATTTTTTATGACAAAAATGCTGTAATAATTGTTGAACAGATGTAAGTGTTGGAGAGTGGGCTCTGGCAGACCTCATGAAACCTCTATTAGCAATTTAACCCTGTCGTTACTTGAGTGAAATGGAAGTGGAAAAGGACAGAGTTTTGAACTCTTTCATTCAGACGTGCACAAGGGGCTCCCAGGTGGGGGGTAAATGACCTTTAATTAGATGTATTTGTAATGAAATCAGGGATTTAAAAAAAAATCTGAATGAGCACTATACAAGAGCACTATTAGGACTTTCTGCTGTGATGTGTGGAGCTAAGAACAATTCTGGATGGAGATATCCCAGTCCAGTGATCTGTACTGTCTGAAATATTCATAGGACCTAATCCTCCAATTTTAGGTCAGTCTCTGTAATACACCTCTCTTTCACTGCAGCTGAGTTAGAAAATGATGACAAGATAAAAAGTTTATGTCCAAGAAACCAGAGGTGCTTTAGATTTTCTACACCTGCCGTATTAAATAAATGGCTTTTGAAGCCTCCAAGGCTGCAGGAAGGGAACTGAAAGAAAAAGGCAGCCCAACAGCAGTGTATCTGAGTACCCAAGGGAACTGCCTCTACATGGAGGTGATGCCAAAAGGAGGTGTTTTTCTGTAGCTTTGTACCTGAAACAGAGATTTTGTGTATTTATAGAATACACAGAAATTAGACATGTGCAGATAAACAGTCATACAGGCATAAACAAAAACTCATGCACATGAACATGCCCATCCTAAAAATATGCCTGCATTTGAAACTGGTACATATAGAAGTATTACCTTGAAATAGTAACCTGTGTTTGATGGATGGCAATAATTAGTAAACAATTACTTATGGAGTCCTAAAATCGTGTTATCTGTGTGCTTGGTGGGGAGAGTCATATATACATACAACTACACCACACAGGGGCAACATAGGAGTATAAGATTGTTTTTGAGATATTTTGATACCTAGATATATTCTGATTTTTTTCAAGTGAGCGAAAAGGTTTGCTATGGTGAGTCTCACTTTGTGGATAAAACCAGGCAAATTGTAGCTCTAATTTATGAAACACACAATAGCATGCATCTATAGCATAAGTTACTAAAAAAATTACAAATATGTAATTTTTTCCAAATCTGTGTATGTATGAGATGTGCTAACTGAACTTCTCTGGGATGGCAATGTTTTCAAAAGCTGGAAAGATGTTTGAACACCTGGCTATTTCTTTATACATTTATCCAGCCAACTATGTTAGTTGGTATAAACAGAGGCATTTCCAGTGCATCTACATATGCAAGAACATATTCAAACATTTGTAGATGGACTGCTTCAGAGATGCTTTCACAGACCTTCCCTGTAGCTCATTTGCAACTTGGCATTTTTTCTGCTTCTCTTTGTTGTTCTTTCATATGCTGTGCTCTCAGAACCTTATAAGTGAAACAATCTTATATAGGAAGTGATGTCCAGTAGAAGAGCAGCAGAAAATAAGATAATCTAGAGAAAATGTCACTTATGGATTTGATTATCATTTAAACTTGACTGCTGCCTATATAGATGCAGCAACTCAAAAAGTTTGTTTTGAATGATTTATTCTTATATCCCTAGAACACAGTATTTATAGTTACATCTTAATTTCAGCTTTCATTAAAGAACTGCTGTACTTTGCAAGGTGTTCAAAGTCTAAACAGGGGCTGTCTGTAGAGTGTCACTCTGTAAAACTGATGTGATGATGTCATAATTTATGAAGAACACATGCAAAATTTGCTCCACCACTGAATTCTCCTCCCTTGAAACAAAACCCAACCCCAAAATGTGACTTCTGACATTGCAAGATATCTCATGGCTTTTGCAAATTTGGATGCTCAGATCTCAGAAAATACTAATTTTTTTATCAATTCATCAGTCAGTACTGAAATCTGGTCTTATTTCCCAAGGTTTGAGAGAATATTATCTCACCCAGGCTTTGCACATATCGCAGCTATTTACATTATTTGTTTGAATGGGAAGAATATTTGAGAAAGCATGAGATGGATAAAGCTGAAAAGAAGTGGGATACCTGAAGAATGGACCTGCTAGTTTTAAGTTAGAAAACACAATGTCGCTTACACAGATATTCCAACCATGTAAAAAAGAGATATCTTTGGTAGTAATCCTGACAGCAGAGAGTATTGCCCTTTAGAAGCTTATATATAAGGTTTTTACTATTTAGTGCTGCATTAGAAGAGATAGAAGAAATTAACTTTACAGATATATCTTAATAAATTTTGTTGTCAATAGTCAAACATAAACAATGTATATTGATAGGAAAGAGCTGAAAAAATAAAATTAATCTGTTATTTATTACCTGTATATTAAAGTCACCCTAAAATCACAGTTGGAAACTGAAAAACCAGAGGAAACCTAGTGAGTAAATGTACTTGCCACTGTGGCAAGGGCTTTATAAAGATACTAGAGAACAGATGCTGTATGAGCTTCTGATAGGAACAGATGAGAAATGACTTAGTTTTACTCAAAACAGCAGTGTCACACAGGTGCAAACCCAAAACTCTATCCCATGCTTCCTAAAGAGGCTTCCAGGTAACTTGTGCTCCCTAAAGTACAGTCCTGCACTTGGACACCTGGATGCCAAAGCAGCTTGTTTGTGATGGTTGGCACTCTGAAAATGAATCTTTAGTTAACAGCAGTGTGGAGTGATGGGCAACATTATCTCTGTAAGGAAGAGATCTTCACTGTGTGCTCCAAGAATAAGGAGGTATTAAAAGCTGGATGAAGACTTTTCACCACTGATACTGAAACCTGAAGTCTTGTTAAGCAGCCAAGAGGACTGCAGCTATGGATTTACCATAATGAACCCTCAGTAGCAAAATGCAATATCTTATGTGCTCATAAGCTGGATGCCAAAGTGCAGCAGTCCCTTTCCTTTTGTGAAAAGACTGTATGCCCTGTGCTTGAGGATTGAGGGAAAGGAAATATGGCATAATATGTTCCTGAGACCAGGTCATTACAGAACTGTAGATTAGAAACTGTAAGAATAAGAGTCCTAAGGAAATGGCACTTAAGTTAATGAAAACTAGAAGGCTCTTGTCATAAGTGAGAGAATTAATTTACAGAAAATGATCAAACTTCATTTTAATCATGTCATCTGCTTATAAAGGTTGACTGAGTGGTTAATACAGAAAAAGAATATATTCCCAGAATTTCAGCTGCAATTCAGTCCAGCCTAACTGGAAACTGATCTGTGTTTTGAAAGCAGTCATTGATTTTCAGTGTTTATCTTTGACCTACAGGAACCAAATCAAAGTGGGATTCTCACATGCAAAAATCAAGGAGGGTAAAATAAAAGGACTTCAAAATGAAGCCCAGGTCCCAAAGAATATTGTTAGAGAAGCCATATATTGGAATGAAGCGTGACACGGCAAAAACCTCAAGATAAGCCCTTTTATTTTGGTTCAGTACTCAGGTAGGAGATCTATTGTCAAACACAGCATTTGAATTGCTGTTTGTACCATTATGGTCAAAGAAAAGAACATAAAAGTAAAATTCATTGATTTTTGGTTTGGAATTTTAGGTTTTACCAATTTCTTATTCTCACTAGTGGTGAGTTTACCATGTTTCATTTCATTCATCTACATTAGAAGGCTTGGTTTATGATCTTGAACTTTGACTGTTGGCACTGCTTCTCACCAGTCATGCACTGACTTTTTCCCTAGGCAAAACACTTCAGTTGATCTGGGCTCAAGGGCAAAAAATGAGCTAATTTTTCTTCAGTGTGTGTGAATCATGCCTTGCCTAAGCTCAGTGTAAAGCTGGGGTCATTTGTACCATGTGTAAAGCTCTCTTTATACCATTGGAGCATGTCTGCATTAGAAGTTTATATTGCTGTAGTTACAACAGAGTAACTTCACTGGTGCAGGAGTCAGTGTAATTAAAGCAGGGGGCACAACAGCCCTACTGCTGTTATTTGTAATGAAGACTAAAGATGGAGGTTTCAAAAGTGCTGAAGTGACTTATAAATGCGACTTTCGTTGTACCACAGGTCACAGATTCATTAATCACTCTTAAACCATGTCTACACAAGGAGATTTTATCCCCACCAGCCAGAATACTGTAGTCATATGGCTGTATTCGTAGTACCAAAGTAGATCCACAATTTCAGGTAAGAGACTGTATCAGAACTTATTTTTATGGGACTTATCTAAATAATATATGCATCCATATTGCAGCAGTTGCACCTCATGAACTGAAACAGTGCAACCCTCCATGCGAACAAGCACTCAAGAATTTTGGTAGTCCCACACCTTAACATTGTTGTTCCTCTGGCCACATAGTCAGAGGTTTAGATATGGTCACATTTTCAGGGGGAAGAGGGAGGAAACTATAAACAACTGGTATTTGAAAGAAGATCTGACATCACACGGCTTACTGGTTTCCTCTACAGACTACTGTGCAGCTGTCCAGCTCTGCCCTCATCAGCAAATATCACTTGAGTTACAGGGAATCCATATCAGGTTTCAAAGAAAGGGAGAGTTTTTGCAAGGAGATAATTTTATTTCTACACGTTACTCTATTTCTGCTAACAGTGCTAGAAAAGCAAGATTATGGGGGTTGTGTGTTTAATACAAAAAAGTAGATTTGCTGATATAACTGTCATTTGCACTGTTTATATTTAAATGTCCTTAAAAAAAAATCATCAAAATTTACAGATAGTAAGAGTGTGCAAATCAGAACACTTATCTTCTTTTTATAGACTAAAATCAAATTATTTCTCACATTTTTCTCAGTTACAGAATATTAGATTGCAGTGTCTGGAAGCTACTTGCTTTCTTGAGGAAGGTATATTCCCAAACTAAAATTGAATACTACATCAAGACTTTCTGTTTGTTTTTTTTTTTTTTTCTAATTCTCAGCAATTATTATTTGTCCTAGTGTATTAACATTGTACCATTCCTAAACCTACCCATGGCGGCCGAGAGTAGCTCATTTCCCAATCAGATTCTTAATTAATTACCTTGTAGCCTGCTATCTTAAAAATACAGGTCGAAAAATGGTATGTTAACCTTTTAATTTTTTTTTAACCTAATAAAATAACCAACTTGTGTTGTGACCTGTAATTCTGAATCTGATTGAGTTTTCAATATACTGTAATTCACAGATTTTCTCCCCTCTAGCACTAGGCTTGTATCTGTCACATGGTTTTCAGTGTTCCTAATGAGCTGTTAACAAGCTGTCAATTACTTATGCAAATGAGGCAAGCAGAAATGGAGGGGTTGCTATACCTAGAGTTAAAGTGTGCTACCTCAGATTGTTACGAAATAAATCATTTCAGTTTTAATAGCTGTCTGTGCCCATGCGGCTTGTGTCATGTAGGCACTTTTTCATTATATTATTTACCCAGCAATAAAATGCTGCAGGGGACTTTGGGGTGATTAAAAATTTGAGGGGGGAGGGGAAGTCACTCAAGTGATTTCATTCTTTGCTGCTTTGTACCTTCTGCTCTTCTTGGGTTGGGGCTATGAGGCTACAAGCTGTCAGATGCCCTTAGCCCTGTGGAAATAAATGACAATTCAGGACTTTACATCTGATCCTGGCAGACTATTTAATGAAGGGCCTTGCCAAGGTATGTAATGGAGCCTCACGAATATATAAATAGTGGAACTATGAGCTGAAATCTTGAATTCTGGAGAGAAAGGCATGATTTTTGCATGTATTCTCATTCTCCTAAGAGCTTTCTACACAAAGTTCGGACAGAAGAAATTCTGGACTTCTACTTGTGTAATTTGCAAAGGAATTCTTTCCCCCTTGCTAAAGTCAATGAAATTTTGCTTTCAAATTCTCTTTACCTTTGCTATAGCTTTCAATTGATTCTTACTGTAAAACATTTTGTATTATTTTGTATGAAGAATGTTATATAAAATGAAATTGCATTGTATCTATGACCAGCACTATAATAACAGTCTATCAGTGTTTCCATTATAAGCTCCTATTGTTGAGGGCTTTAAAACTCACCCATAAAATTCACTCAGGACTGCAGCATGGTCTACAAATAACAGACAAATCCTTTTGCCTATTTTTGAGTTAGAATATGTGAAATCAAGACTGGAAATTAAAAGAATGGGAGGTTTCCTCTCATTAGGTATGTATGTGTTTGTATATATGTATACATTTTAAAAGATGTGTCAGAAGCATTTTTTCCATTATTTAAGAAAATGTTATCAAAAAGCTCTAGGAAAGTGAATGGATCACATTGTTTTGCTCCAGTCCCTACCTAATCAATTGGCACTTGTTAAATCTGCTGGCAGGATCAGGCTCAGACTCCTGAATTTACACTAATTTCACCAGGGCAGGGACATTTCATGAGTGGGAGCCTTGTAGCCAGTCCCTACCCAAGAGCAGAAGGTGCAAACCATAAATAAAGTCGTCTGTGTGAATTCCCCTCCCCTTTCAACTTTTTAATCACCCCAAAGTCCCCTGCAGCATTTTTTTGCTGGGTAAATTTGCACATTCAGCTAACTGAGCTGAAAGGTCATTAGTATAGGAACTTTTCTTCTGTCCTTATGTCCATTATGTTTAAGGTTCAGGGACCTGAATTTGTGCATACTGAAGCCAGGAAACCTGGTGTGCAGCAGAGAGAAGTGCTCTGGTAGGAAGCCAGAAGGAGAAGAATTTGAGAGATATAATGACATAAAAACCAGTAAATAGAAGTGAATGAAATAAAAATCAAGAATGCCTTTTCAGATGGGAGATACTCCAAAGAAACAGTCTGTGAGAGAATTAGTAGGCTGTCTTTCACTGATCAATCCTGATGGAAGCTTTCTGGTCAAAATGTCAGTGGTAACTTTATTTTCAGCTGGTATGTACAATAATCCTTTTGTTCCATCTGCAAACACTAGGGGGTAAATTTTTAGCGTGATGCTTAGGGATTTAGCTGTAGGACTCCCATTAACGATAATGGGAATCATGTAGCTTGAGCACTCTGCATCGTGCTGAATATTTACCCCTCAGTTCAGAGCACTCTCTCGTTGAATTTTTAATTATATTTACAGATAAATTCCATAACCAAATATCATCAGCTCTCAAGCAGATTGTTTTATTAAAAGGTGCAGATTTCCAACTTCATTTTGAGCTGCAACCTACAGTGATTGGTTTAGCAGCTGAGTAATTTTTTTAAAGTGTCTATTTAATAATGCCTGATTTGTCAGCTTCAGAACATTTGGGAGAAAATAAATATTAGAAAGCATACCACCCTGCATACGTGTGCCAGAGAAATGCAAAATGTGAATATTATACCTTGTACTGAGCTTTCAAAAGGTATGTCATGATGCAGCAAGCTCTTTCTGGGAAATATTGTTTCTGCATAAATCTGTGTTTAAAACCAGTGGTAGTATACAAATACTCAGCACTACTATGACATAGGTGGTATAGTTTTATTTGCATTTGTGAAGGTAAACAATAGGAGTCAAAAAAAGTTAGGAAATTTGCCCAAGGCCAAAAGGGTTCATGTAAGAGAGGATATTAGAATTCAAAAGTCCCTTGCTTCTATACTTAAACCAAAATCTAACACCAATTTCAACAGGTATAGAGGAGGTGGTGTACCCACGCTGATTTGCTTAGCTTCTCTCTGAGACATGCTTCCACTTGCTTTTGCAGCTTGTAATTCCTAAAGTAGCCACACCCAGCTCTGTTGTGACCCTATTGAAATGTCCTGTGAAGTAAAAATCTTTCTGCTTGTTTATTTCATGATTGCGTAGCAGTGACATTAGAGATACTACTCTTTGTTTTAAGATATGAGTGAGATTAATATCTTTTCAGTTATTTTACAAAGGAAACTTAAAGTTACTGATGGAGGGCTGAGGTGTTGCTGAGGTGAAGTTATTCCAGGGGCCCCCATGCCAGACTTTGGCTGCTGTCAGCAGAGGAGTTATGAATAAAAGCACAAACTGTAGCATCATTTTAGTGCCACTCATGACTGATACATGTCACTTTGGCTTGTACAAGAGAACTAGACTGACACACAGCAATCCTGAGATCAAAAAAGCACTAAGATGTTTTGACTGAGCCTTGTTGTCCACTCCAGTTTCTCTCCACACAATATTTAGATGTCCTCATCTGAAACAGAATTTTAAAGTGTGTGACCATAAAAGCTTGCCTCCATAAGAGGCTGCCTTTGAAGATGTTTTTGTTACTCTGTAAATAGACCCAAGAAATCCATAAACTGAAAATTTCTGCATCAATCAATTTCTGCACAGGAACTGTCCTGATGTGAAAGTGCATCCTTTGACTCCTTGGGGAGTGTGGTGATTTTTGCTAAGGGAATACCTGCATTTGAGCAACTGATTTGAGAACACAGACCCTCCCAAGGTATGCTCATACTTAATCCTTTCAATTTACAGTACCACCACCAAAGTTCAGACAAAAAACACATGGTGCTTCCAGTGAGGGAAGCAGACTGGCAGTGCCTCTGTGTGCTCCTAGAGTTTAAACTCATACCAGAGTAGGACTGGTGGAGTGTTCATTTGACTTTGGTAGAACATACCTTAATACCCATTTCCATTCATGGCAGCACTCTAGAATCAGGGTTGATTCCCTCTCAAAGTCAGTGGAAACCCCTATTAGGTTGATAGCCCAAGATAAAACCAGAATATCCTTTGGGAAAAAAAACCCCAAAAAAACGAGTAGTGATCAGTCTCTCTTCCCACTGCTAGTGATTGACAGGGCAAGAAAATAGCAGAACCTCCACAAAATTTTTCCCAGGAAAACTTATTTTTTGTATGCTAATCCTATATCTGAATATATACCCTAATTGTAGTATTCATATCTCTGCCCTTGGTAATCATCAGCCCATCCCTAATGTTTCTTTTATTCAGAAAAGGTAAACTCTTCTCACTTTTCAGTAGCAGATTATACAAAGGGAACTTTATGGTATATATTACACTCACAAAGCAGTTTTCTCCATCTTGCAATCACTTAAAAAAAAAAAAGAACTTTCTTATCTCATCTTCCTTCCTGCATGAATGTCTGAGATAATCAATGAAGTTCCTGTGTAGAGAATAAATTGAGCTCGAATGGCTCCTCTTAAACTGTACAATCAAAGAAAGAGGAGGTTTTTGCTGATGATTTTGATATTCAGTTTAACTTTCTTCACAAGGCTGTCAGCATAGTGAAAGTGAGGTCAATCTGACCACACTCTTCCTAAAGGATCCTCTTCTGAGCCATCTACTTGAGTATACATCTCCTAGCAAATCAATGGCAGAATCGAGAGGCATGTACTTTGCCCAGAAATCTGGGGGCTGATTGTCCTCTGGTGTGCATCTTATGAAGTCATTTATGTGAGTTCAGTGTGGGCGTGAGACAGTGCCTGATAGCAATACTGCTGTTTAGCATCTGCATCCCAGTGATATAAATGCTTGCCTGAAGATGCAGGACAATAGAGATACAGACATGAGTCCTACAACAAGGAAAAAATTCAGATCATGGCAAGTACAGTGGAATTGTCGCTCTTTGCACTCACATGCACATACACACGTACAGAAACAATTTCACTGAAAGAGTGGTAAATGAATGACAATTTTAAATTAAGTTTCTGAAGTTGCTGAGTCAGAAATCTGAGTTTTTTACAGGACGGGTGTTGGGAAGCAAGCACTAAGCAAATTATAGGAACTTACAGAGACCAAGAATCCTACCCTTCCCTCTTTCAGTGTAATTTTGCATTTCTTGACCACAAGCACTTGCTGAAAGCTCTGGAATAGGGGTTGTTGGTCTCCTGTGAAGTTATAGCATAGTGGGACTGCTGCACAACAACAACACAAGCAAGTATAATGAATGGGACTGGAAGTCTCCCCAGACGTTCTTTTGCTAAATTATCCAAATCCAGACAATTTTCTCAGGAGTGAACGACAGTTGTTTGAACCAGTTCAAATCTGTCTCTAGGGTTACTGCCCTCAGACATTTACCATCATGCGCCTTTCCTGCTCAAGATGAGAAGGGAACTGTAGAGAAGGAAGAAAACCCAAGAGCAGATCTGGAGTGCTGGAAAATTCATCAGCTTTAGAGTGTTTCTTAAAGTTCTTACGTTGTGTTGCTGAATCTGTGCCTTGCACTTAGGCTTTGTTGGTGAATCAGATTCATCTGTTCATGGACAAACCCTCGGCCCTCATCCTCCCCCTTTCCTCCCACAAGTTCTCTTCTGAGCTTGTCTGCATCCTGACATGAAATGAAGTGATATGTATGAGGATAAAGATATTACATCCTGGGTAATATCCATTATGTTGCTCTCTATTAGCTCTCAATTCTTGGGAGTGCTTTACTGCATTATTTCTTTTGTGCCAATGCTATTGCATCAAGGCCAATGCTGGTTTACTCAGTTGTATCAATGATTTTTTCTAAGATGGCCTAGACAATATCCTGTAATATATATAATACTATGTGATTTTTAAATCAGCCTTGCAAATGTATTCTAAAACTTTTGCAGCTCTTCAGTCAAATCCTATTGTCCATCATTCCTAATGATGATTACTGGTTAGCAGAAAACAAATAAAGAAGTGACATTTATACACATAAAAAAGATCAACTAAGTGAACACAATTCTTTAGGAAGCTTAGGAATGAGAATTTTGCTTTGACCCATACAGTGGAAAACTTTTCTCTTGTTCCGTAAAAGGGGAAACAAAACACCCTACATAATTTTGGAATTGTATACATTACAATACAAAAGGGTTAGAGTTACATGTGAATTGAAAAACACATTTCCACTTACTCTAAATTATATTGCATTCAAATTTTTTTTAATTTGAACAAATGAATTAAAGTTTATTCCTTCAGTTTCAAGAGCATTAAAACAATGCTACTTTTCTGCTTCATGAATGCAATTTTAGACAGCTAGGATCACATTACTGTTCTAGAAATGCTACAACATTTTAAAATAATGGTGATATTTAGTAGGATTTCAAAGCTCTATTAAAAGAAAAAAAATTTTCTCTCCATGCTTATGTTCTTCCCAGGAAAAATTTCTCTCTTGAAATTTCTTTGTATCCCATATTAGCAGTGAAAAATGCAAATGCACAATTGTTTTTCATAGCAATGTGTATTTTCTAGTCAAACTTTCTCTGAATGGTGAGTGATACTCATTAACCTAAAACGTCTCAAGCCGTATTCAGGGGACAGCCTGCTGCAGACAGTGTGTGTAGCTAATTTGCCACTCAGGAGCAGAGAGGACAAGACTGCTTTGTTACTCAGCACAACTTGGAGGGGGCTGGAGCACTCCCAGGTCTGCTTGCACCATTCCCGGCTGTCTGGGGGTTTGTGATAGAAAACCTGGAGGGTGTTCTGCGGTTCCTAGGCAAAGCTGCAGCACGTTAGACACTCCTACAGAGAAAAGGTCCCTGGCACTCTGTGGGCAGGAGTGCTCTGTCCCAGCTGAGTTTCCTTCTCTGGGTTTTCTTGCCTCTGCTGCAGGCAGTGAGTGCAAGGGGCAGGCACATGACAGGCAGTATTTCTGAGTAGCCATGTTAAACAGGCCTGAATTTAGGATGTGCAGAACTCAGCCCTTGCTCCCTGTTGCTGTCCAGGCTCCACCCCTTAGGCCTGAGTGGGTGAAGTTTAGGAAGCTCCCTGCAGTCAAAGGGTGAGTTCTGAGGATACACTCAGTCAGCCCAGGCTATTTTTTTTTTTTTTTGGGATACCTTTCTACTCAAAGGTGGAACTCACCTACTTTTTCATACTTAAATTTCACTTAATATTTCATTGTATTGTGGCCAAAACAATGCTACATATTTATTTGAGCAATGAAGCTTAAGAATAGAAGCATGGTAACACAAAAGAAAAGAGAGGAGTGGAAGAAGAGGGGTCTGATGCTTGTAGGGATAGAGGAAGAGCAGGAGGGATATGGGATATTTATCAGAAAGACCAAGCGGAAAGGCACGTAAATCCAGTTAACAGCTTGAAAACAGGTAGACACATTAAAGGAAGTGGAAATAAAGTCAGTTAGTGGCAGGAGGCATTAGTTGAGGGTGTCAGCTAGTGAGTGGCAACTAATTTTGTGTAGTCTAATCACAGAGTTTGGCTATTTGATTACCAAATTGAGATCCAACCAGTGCTTCTTCCAGGGCAGTCACTTCAGAAAAGAGAGAAGCTGGAATTATCATGAGATCTGATCCCTTCCTTAACTGAAAGTAGTTTTAAATAACTATCAGATGTGATCTAAAACCAAGAAGTAAATAGTTGCTGAAATGTGGTGTGAAGTATGACTGTTCAGGGAAGCTGAGGATGCACGGACAAGGACCAGGGATTACACTAAGCTGTGAATGTGCACATGGAGGTTGACCTGCCCATACACCAGGAGTGAGCCTGTAGAGGCACTTCAGTGTCTCTGTGCTCTTAGTCTCTCTCTCTCTATTGACACTCACTCTTTATTGACAGTTGGTCCCATTTGGATGAAATGTGTTGTAAATGCCAAGAATCAACTCACTTTTTAGTGAGCAGCTGGTAGAGATATATTGATACATGTTGGAAGGTTGTATGTGCCTTGTACACCTTTGTAAGAGGCTGGGCAGCCTCTCTAGCACTGTTTACTCTCTGGCATTGACAGGAATAGATGGTTAGGGGAAAACAAGAGGAAACAGGAGACATATAAAGTGATTTTTTTTTACTGAAAATCAATGGTTTAGCAATTTCCTGAATCAGAGGTCATATCTAGACCTAGGAAGCTATGCTCTACAAGTTTATCTAATCTTTTCAAATCTATTATGTTTTTTGGCCTCTTTTAATCATTTTGCAGCTGAAAATTTAACCAATTTTGTGCTCTGGGGAATAATGGCTTTGTCTATTGTCAATGTGGTTCTTGCTCACTCATTGGGTGCCGTTTCCTTCTGATAATGTGGGAAGAGGAGTAATCAATGCTTGTGCTGGGCAGTTTGTGACCTTACACATCTCTGTCAAGCCCCCCTCAATCACAACCCCCTAAAAAATGTAAATTTCTCACATATTCTTTGTTCTCAGCCATACCTCTATTCCCTCTATCTTTTCTAGCTCTTTTTATATTTGATGACTGGGTTCAAGCTTCAAGGCTTTCCTCCCTCTTCATCATTTGCCCATCTCGTCAATGTTGGTACATACATCGCAGGAAGAGGAAAGTACAGGGGAAGAGGGCTTCTCTTGCCATTGCATTCCTGAAAGCATTTTGCCCTTTCTGGGGCTTACCTCAAGGCTGGACACAGAAAAAAACCTGCCCATGTCATAGGCTGTATTTCTAGTGCCTGTAATTGATTGGTTAGTGGAACACAAGAGCACAGTGTGTATCTCCTCCAAAGGACCTATTTGATGCTACAGTGTCTGTAATCATGCCGGTCATGATTCAGCATGACGTTGCCCGTCTTTGTGGAGAGATACAGCCTCAGTGAGATGCTTTGAGCTAGGCATGTGCTTACCTATGCTAAATTGTTTTAAACAGCTGATGTAAAAGGCAGGCATGGGATCAGAGAGAAGAGAAAGTTTTAATTCCTGCTTACTAGCACCTATCATAAGTGCAGATCATGCCAAACCTATGCTTTAGAGAAACTGAAAATCACCCCCCAAAATGACTCTATGTATAAGGGAGCCACTCTGGTTTGCACTAGAGTTTAAATGAAACCTAAGTTCTTTTTCTTTGCGAGTAGAAATATCAGCTGAGAACAAAGGAACAAGTGAAGGATATAGCCTAGGTAGTTTCTGCAAAGAATTATTTTTCTTTGAGTTGGTCTGGGGATCATCAGGATTGGACCTTAGCACCAGCTACCTCCAGCAGACTGCAATGGCTCTGCCTTTAATACACTTCCACCTCTGTGTGTTATACAGCCATAATACTGAACACACAAGGCAGACAGATGCCCTCAGGCATTCTCCGTAAAAACTTTCATATCACAATGGAACTGAACGTACCATTATAACACCACGTCTCCTCTTCTTCACGGTAAGAATTTCTCTGAAAACCAGGCAATGTCATAGAAATGTTATAATAGACACATCCAGAATATATGGGTGAGTTAGTTGTCCCCAGTGATATATTTAAGCTGTTCTTTCTACTATACAGCAGCTTAAATATAATTAACGTTGGTCAAAGGGTCCTTTTACTTTGCATAGTTTCTGAATGTGTTACCTCAATTATCAGGAAGAAAAAAAAGGAAAAGCATATTTCTTAACATCTGCTGGTGTAAGCTCCTCTAAGTAATTTCCATCGCAACATGCATTTTTGCTCTCCAAGAAACATGAATATTTTCTCTGTCCTTAAATCCCATAATTGTTTTATTGCTACATTAAAAAGTGTAAATAATCATTCCCCCCCATAATAAATTAGGCGCAACCTGTCTAACTCTGAAAATTAACATTTCAATATCTTCAGTCACACAGTGACATCATATCAATATTTAAAATCATTTTATGCATGTATTCCAGGTTGTCCAACTTCATTAGGGGCATTCATCAGCCCTCCGGCTACAGTGTATTCCCATTGGAGTTGTAGGCCTCAGGCCCTACCAAACAGAAATTTAAACTAACTTGCCTTTTTAATTCACATTATTCTCAAATATTCTCTTTTTTAACCCCCTGCCATGACTAAGACCTGGGTATGATTTTGTGCACATCAACATTTAACAGAAAAGGTCCCCATTTTAATGTCAGAAGTAGAGTACATGTAAATAATAGTCTTTCTCCTTTAATTTCCCTCCTCTTTCCCCATCCATCACTATTTCCTGGGTGCAGTAATAACTTATTTTAACGTTCTACACTAACTTAACAATTTGAGATACAGGTTGATAGGGGTATGAGCTTGTTGGGGTTTTATGTTTAAAAATGTACAAACATTTCAATTGTAAGTTTCATTCTTTTTCATTCTTTCTCTTTCCAAAATAGTAAAAAAAACCCACTTGATCTATTTTTATACATCTAAGGATGCACACCATGAATATATTTCCCTGCTAGTTTTATTAGTATAAATTTTTTCCCCCCAAAAGAACCCCCAAACAAACAAGCCAGTCTTTCCATTGTTCAAATCTATAGGATGACTGTGGATCTGTGCCCCAGGATGTTCCTTCAAAATTCCTGGGTCAAAGTCACATACACTACACAGAACAGGAAAGAGAATTATGATATGAAAAAAAAATTCTTTGGTGCTGGCCAGAGAGTGTAGCTTTGGCTGAAGCCTCTCATTTGCCCTCCCATATATGTGTGGAAAGTCTATAAATAGCCATCATTTGATTCAAAAAAGACAGAAGCATGTTAAAGCAGCCAAGTTAATATGAAGTCCATCTGAAGATGGAACAAGCCTGTGAAAGATAGCCTGGTGACTGAAAACAAAAAAGGTGGGTTAAATATATGTCAGTGTTACCAGCTCTTCTGGCCAAAAATTTCTGACCAGGTCATAAGCATCCGTGTGGCCAGAGACCTGATAAGCTCACACTGATGTGTCATGTTCCATTTGCCTTCAAAAAGGAAAGATGAAAGAATGAGAAATTAAAAGAGAAAAAACAATAACTGCAAGACCAGCTTTCGGATCTTTTTGTCCCATTAGTAACATTTTTTTAAATAACTGTACTTCTTTCAATTTCCTTCTGCTCTCTACATCTCTCCTCCCTCTCCCTCCCTGACTAGTTTCAGTGTTCCAGCAGCCACATTTTTTCATATGTCACTCCAAACCTCTTCCTTTTTTCATTTTCTTTCTCTGACTTTCACAGCCCTCTGGATTGAAGACCTCTCTTCATTTTGGCACTAAATGCCAAATGTCAAAATAAAGGAATTTCAACCTGTGCCAGTCCCTTTGGTGGTGGTACATCACCTAATTTTATCCTTCTGGAAAAAAAAGCAGGTGCTGTCTCTTCTGTTGAAGTCCTAGATACCTTACCCATCCAGCAAAACTCTGATGCTTGGTTTCTCAAAGATGTAGGAACCCACAAAAAAAACATTGCCTCCTAAAAACAGTGTTCAGTGAGTCAGGAGCTTCCATGAAACTACCTTACCACAGGGAAGGGAAGAAGCAGCTTGAAGTACTCCCACTGCAACCCAGAAAGCACCACAGTGTTGTGTTTGGGGTTTTCTGTGGGTTCTTTTTTGTTTGGTTGGTAGGTTTTGTTGTTGTTGTTGTTGTTTATTTGTTTGTTTTGGGGTTTTTTGTTTGTTTCTTTTTTTTTTTTTACCTAATTATTATCAGTTTACCCCTTCAAAAGCACCAGGAAAATGTATCACTTTCAATCTGTGAGATGCTCTCAGTCATTCTGTCTCCTGTTCTAGCTGGATTATCCTTACTGAGGAGGAGTCTACTGTGCCAGGTGTGCCCACATATCTGCACTTATGATCTTTATCTTGAGGGCAATCCTAGAGAAGGGTACTGCTGATGACAGCCACCCAGCCTGGGAGGACAGTCTGGAGTCTGCTTGTTTTCTATCTACAATTACCTGACAAACTGACCATGGAAGAGTTGGAGCTGCGGAAGGAGTTTGTGTCCTTTGGAACTGCCAGCAGGTACTTTGCAATAGATGAGTTGGATTTTTTCCTGGAGACCATGTCATGGTGTGGCCCCTTCCTTGCAGACTCCAGGACAGACTGCCATGGAGCCAAAAGCTATTCTCCCAATATACTGAAAGGACAAGCTAATCCTAACATTTCTATTAACATCCAGGCCCTGTCCACAGATGGAAAAACAAGCACTGGGAAAGGGATGTTTGAGAATGGGAATGCCTCTGACTGTTTAAGCAGAACTCTGAGAAGGTTGATGGTGATGGTGGTGAAAAAACAGTCAAGATTAGATCTCTGGGCATTATTGCAGTAAATGATATAAATAAGAATAATAACAAGAGAAGAAGACAAAGGGAAAGGGGCATGTGAAATGATCACAGTAAGGAACAGAGTGTCAGAAGAAGACTGAGAACCAAGCTGGGAAGGAAAAGAATCACCATCACACAGGATTAAGAGAGAAGACAGTGGATAAAGAGGATGAGATAAAGAGGAAAAGGCAAAGAATAGAAAGAATAGAAAGGAGTGGGCACAGAAATACAAAGTAATGAAAAGAGGTAGAATATTAGAAAAACTGGAGAGATACTTAAACTACAAAAAGTCCAAAACTGAAGCTAAGTGAGAATAAAAAGGAGCGAAAATAAAAAAGTGATAAAATAAAAAGAAGGCCCTGTAAAGAAATAAATGTAGCAAATATACTTAAAATTAAAACAAAAAAATTAAAAATACAAACTGATTCTATGGAGATACAGAATATGACTGAGAAATTAAGATTAGTTTTCTAATTTGTAAAGTACTGCTCATAGAAAGGGCTGTATAAAAACTTGTCATTGTTGGTTATTTATTGCTTCTTTCTTATCAGGCAAACTACACTGATGTAGCTATATCCAGGACTTGGAAGAGGATGATGCCACTTTTCATAGTAGGTGAAATAATAGAGCTATTTATTTTCAGACAGATTCTGATTTTTCTTTGTGGCTGTGGCATCCTTGTAACTGAGACCTGCATCATGCAGATCAAAGGAGTTTGCTGGACTAATGAAACAATGTTTTCCTCTAGGTCTTTGGCTCCATGTCACCTCCCTGCCAGGACAGGTATATCTCATACATACAAGACCTGTACTCATCATTGATAAGTCTCTGCATCTGTGAGGTCACAGATATCACGGGGAGTAGTGTTTTGGGTCAGGCTGGAAGTACGCTGGGAGAGGAAGGCGTGTGGGGAAGGTTGCGGAATGCTAGACTGTGCTGAGCTTGGCTATGGCCAGGGCTTTTTGCTCTCTCATTTTCATGAACATATCATTCATTCATAAATATTTAAAGGGGAAAGAATCATTGTTTAATGAACTTTTGTGAAGAAAACTGAGCAAGGGAGAAAAGAAAAGAAACACCGTGAGCTCCTTACTCCCTAGACTTATGACCTGCATAACTCCAACCATTGTGTTATTTAGACAGCCTTCATCTTTAGCCGGCATTAAATTTGTATGCTCCCACATGGTTGAGTTGCTACTTTTTTTTATCCATGCAGCTGGGATTCTCTGAGGAAACATGATGGGTCAGGAGGAGGAAGGGAGGTGAGGACAGCCATCTCCAAAATGCGGTAGATGTGCCTTTCCGGCTCTACCCTGGTTGCACTCAGGCAAGCTGACGGGAATCGGCGGTGGCAGCCATGCGAATGAGGTCAGAGTTGGTTCCTCCGTGGCTTTTTTATTCTTCCGAGCACTCTGAAAATGTGGGTGTGCATGTTAAAACTGCCCTGTGAGGCAGCTCTGACATGTGGGGCTGCCTGGCACAAACACAGCACATAATAACACAAAGTATTTGGCAGCGTTACAGGGCTAATCTTTACGTAACTGTTCCAGAACAACTTCTCTAGTGTGCTGAGCACAAACAAGCTTTCCATCAGCCTTCAGCTGCATGCAGATTGTCTTGTGTCACCTGCTTCTCTGCTGAGCAAATACTGGCTGTGGTCGTGGCAAGGAAAACCTCCTTTTGCATTCGGAACTGACTCTCCCTAAATTGCCTCCTTGTTTTCCAAGACTATTCATGAACCATAGGCATGTTTGTCAAGAATGTCCACTTTTATAGAATTTTTCCTCTTAAGCACAAATGTATGCTGGAAATTATGTTGTGGCCTGTTTTCAGAAGAGCAGTAGGAAAACAGGGCCTGATTTTTCAATTTTTGCCCCCATTAACTTAAACCATAGGAGGAGGGATGTCTTTTGTAGTTAAGCCACTGGAGTGGGACTTTGGGAACCTGAGACTGGAATTAAAATGCTTCATTCCTTCTACCCTTTGCCCGTCTTGTCAGATTTTGATGTAATGTCTTTATGGTTATTTCTTATGGTTTTGTTGCCTGGTTCAATGGGGTCTGGTCTCCATGAAGACTTTTGTACTACTGATGGCACCACCAAGGCACACATTGGCAATAACAAAATCAGAGTAAGAAAATAGGGGCTAGATCTTCCCTCACATCTTTGATCAGTGCTGGTAATGGGTCTCCTGCTCTTGCATGAAGTCAGTTAGGTGCAAACCTTTTCTTTGGCTGTCAGAAGATGAGTGTTCCCCAACCTCAGGTACCACCATCTATCTGCCCAGTACTACCCTGTTCCACCCTCCCCACCCACAGCACTCCTTGATTTGGGTGCTCTTTTCACTCAGTGCTGTGCAGCCACAACACATGTGCTGCTGCGCAGCAAAGCCATGTGGCAAATACATAAAAGTATGTACGTTTCTGAATGCTGGAAGAGAGCCCTAATTCTGTTGGCAGTGAAGCTGACTCTCCTTCTTTCCTCAGAGCGGGGCCCACTGCATTCCTCGGTCCCATAGACATAAACCCTCCCTGGATTTCTCCCAGTGTGGCGGCAGGCTGCCAGCCTGCAACTTCACCCTCGGCACTCGCTCCAGGAGGGGCAATGCCTCTGCCTCAATGCTCAGGGAGCCCAAACTCCCTGCTCCAGGCTCATCTCACTCTCTCTGATCTGACTTCAGTCTACCCAGAGCCCCTGCTCCGGTTCTTGGTTTAATCTTAGCTGGTGAGGAAAGGTTCCATACCAGAAGCGAGGCAGAGCAAAGGGAGATTGCCAGATCCAAATGTTCCACACTTGCAAAGATGGTTTCTAAATACTGAACTTTAAAAATAATTTGGCTTGCATGTGGAGTGGTGAGAAAGGGGAGATCTTTCTATTTGCCTGCTGGGATTTGGAATCTATAGTTTTCTAGGGACATGCTTCCAAGTTTTTATCACCAACTATAGGGGCTAGAAAACACTCTCGTGTTAAACGAAAGCTGAAATTCCCCCTAGTCCTACACACTGCCGATCTGGAGCTTTAACCCTGACTAAATCACAACAACATCTTTAGAATCAGCCCATGCAAGATGTCTCTCACCAAAGAAAGAAAAATCCATTCAGAAAGAGTTGTTAAGGAGTCCTGAGCAAGTGCAGCTGTTAAGGGAGCAGTCACTGAGATACAACCAGGAAGGAGGAGAGGCATTTTTCTGTGATGTGAAGGAAGTTTGTGAAGCCAAAGGTGAGGAGATAGGGTCACCATGGTCTATTCCCAAGACCACCCTATTGCTTCAGCAGTGTATTGATTTGTGGATCTCTGCAAACCACACAGACCAGGTCAAAGATGTCCCTACGATTCTTTTTGCTCCCTTGAAGGTATGGATTTTTTCTTATCTCACCTACTTTTTTCTCTATTTCCCTTTCATTTTTACAGTGTTTCAAGACAAGAGGCTGTTAGTGTTATTTTAATTATTCTCCTTCTGTTTTAAATAGGGCTTAATTTTTAAATAATTTGTGAGTTTGCCTACAGTGATAAAATGCTTTTCGCGTTGCTTCCAAAAAGAAATATTTGGTAAAAAAAAAAGAAACTGAAGTACTCCATCCTTTCCAAATGCAATGCTTCCCTTTTTTTTTTTTCTTTTTTTTTTTTGTTATTAAGAGCACTTCATTTTGGAAGTGAATAGGGTGCTCTGGGCACGGGCACTGCAGACCAATTTAGATTTCCTAGATTGCTTCAATAATCTGAAGAGTACTCCAGTAATTTTTAAACTATTCTCCCCCACATGCCTTCAAACCCATTCATTTTTTAACTGAAGTGACTATACTTAGGACAAACTCTGCTGTTCATTTGAAATTGTTCTATTCTGCATATCCGTAGACTTCAAATTCCAATGTAGAAACTTAATACAATGTTTTCTTGTAAGACTGTGTTACCACTTAATGCCATAACATTATTAGTCAGCATTTTTATGCACTGCTCCGTGTCTGAAGCAGGGCCATGTTACCACAGCCAGTTGGCTGCAGGAGACAAACCCATAATTAGGCAAGTCTTTAAATTTTGGATTTTTTCATCCCAGTCTTTCTCCTGCATTGAGCCTTGAGATTCAGTTTCTTTTATGGCTTTTTAATCTGAAGATCAAAATGTTTTTGCAGATAGTTAAATTTTTTTGTACCTTTATGGGACACATATTTTCAGTTTGGGTAGGGAGTGAAGTGCATCACTAAAGATCTCACAGAGCATCATCAGTGGCAGAGGCAGGAAAAAACATGAGCAATTTTAATCCTTTTCTTATTTTCTTCCTTCCTGTTGCATATACTTCTCTTGTGTCATATAGGGTACAGCCCTTCCTGGCACTTTCACTACTGTATCTAGACTGTTAGTTGTTGCTGTTCTTCAGGGAGTAGCTATATTTCAAACACCACGCTGAAGAGAAAGCTCATGAGTTCTCTGTTGAGGATTTCATGCCCTAATTCCTCCCACCTTTACCTTGCATAGTAGTTATTTTTAGTTCATATTTCTATAAAAACATATCTGCATTTCTAAGTAATACAAGCATATTGTTCTAGGGAGGATCTATGCTGCCTTAACTAATTAAAGCTTGACTGTAGGACAGTGCTGTATACTCTGCAGCCCACCTAATGTCTTATTCAATCACGATCCAGCATTAAAATTATTGGAAGGCGGCACAGTTTGCATTGATCTGCTGCTGGCATGTCTTTTTGCTAAATGAGTGCCCATCTTTCACAAAAGGTATTAAGAGGGCTCAGAGGATGCACAAACATGCCCTGGACTGTGACCTGTGTGGCAGTTCCGTGGTGCTCCTGGGGAAGCAGCTGCCCTGAGGCTGGCTTTGCAGTGTCTTTATGCTTGCAGGGAGTAGTTTGGTGATGCATTAGCAACAATATTGCTGAGACAATAAAGCCAAAACCATGGTTTATTTTTGTCTTACCACTTTTAAATGGAAGTGGAGAACACTACATGTATATGTAGCCTTAGAGACCAAAGCTTGTGATATGAATTAAGGACCTTTTGGGGTTGGTATAGTATGACCGTAATGGCAAACTAATCTTGAGACTTTACAGTATGTCTAGACTCTACAATATGTCCCAAGTAATTTTGAATGTATTTTGCCATTTTCTTCAGCTGAATTTTGCAGTTTTCAACTGCTACTGAGAATTTCAATTTAAAAAATAGACTGTCAGAGTATGAGTAATTGACAGGCAGAGAAAAATATTGTTAGCATAAAGATGCTGTTGCTGTTTAATAATTACTAATGCAGTCTGCATAGGAAACTCATGCTTTTGTCAGGAATTTGTAGACATGATTTCTTCTGTACTAAGTATTTTCTGTTCTTGTCTTACAAGATTTCTTTCTAAATTTAATGTTTCAAGGAAAGAAAGAGCTGTAGATGAAAGATAGATTGGGAATACAGAACTTGAACTGGTGTGGTATCACAACTTCAGCTGCATATTTCCTCTGTATGGCTGTCCCTCCTTGTTGGGAAGGCTGTACTGTTGCACTTCTTGAATGAAATGCTAACTTGGTCCTGTCCACTTACAAAAACGAAAGAACTCCCCGCTTAAAAAGTGGTATCTTAATCAATTTCTGCCTGGGAGATTGCATTCTCCATACTTACCTTCCCTGAAATTTCAATTGGATGCAATCTTTTTCTTCACTTAGAGCCATCCTTTTTTATGTGTTAAGTGCTTGCTCTGTTTCAACTCTGATGGAGCTGATTTTCAAGAATAGAAATTTCATCATCTGCACAGACCTTTGTGCTCTTTTGAAAAAAACTCATATCTATTCAAGATATGCTCTCACTTATTTACTACAATATTTTGGCATTGACAAGAGAGAGACAGAACAATGATTTCACATAATTCAATTAATTTTGAAGAAGAAATCAAGCACATTTTTCTTTCCCAAATAATGCTTCTAATGTTAGGGTTTGGATTAGAGTAGCTCAGTAAATTTGTCATATAAATATGAAGATAATATTGTTGTTAAATTATATTTCCTATCCGTCTTATTCTAAGATTGAAGACATAGATTCAGAAAAAAACCCCATAATATTTTCCCATCTGATTATCTCTGCAGAACTTGATTTTCTTTTAATCTGGCTTTATTTTTTTTTCTTTTTTTTAGTAATGTACCTCAATGGACATCATGAAGTGCTGTGTATAACTACAAAGTAAATGAAGCAACTTCATAGGCCAGAGTTTCCTTCTGAAAGTTATATATGGAGGTAGCATTTGCTAACATAATGCTGCATTATAATTCATCCTTGCACCTGTCCAGTTAGCCATAGATCCATCCAAGCATGCAATATAGTGTAGGAGGATTCCATTCTGCTAGATTAAATCTTCAGTTAAATGAACTAAAGTGTCTTAGGGTGTGTATGGCAAGATATCTCATTGAGAATAAGTTGAAGAGAAGAGAAGGAGGAGGGGATGAGCGTGTCTACAACCTAGACAACTCTGTGTATTTCATACTGATTTCCTTGTACTTTTAAGTCATAGGTATATTTTTAAATCTAATTTATAAAATAGGAATTACCTCTGTCTATTCTGTAGAAATACATTACTCTATATGTCAAATGCAAAACAAGAGTCAGCCCTTCCCTCCAGACACATTCATGTACCCTGAAGTATCAGTAGATTCAGAATTATTAGGGGTCAGGTAGCAACTTCTATACAAAGAAACAGAGGACACTGCCTTCCAATTTCTCAAAAATAGGTAGAAAGATAGAGAAAATATAGAAAATTAATCAACTTTAGCTCCCCAAATGATGCCTGAGTTTTAAATGTCTGCTCTGTCTTTAACTGCCTCTCTGCCACTTACAGCGTATTGGAACTGAATGAGAAAAACCTGATGGAGTCTGTGCAGACTTTGAGATGTTTTCCATAGGGGAATAGTTTAAATGATACAGGTTCCAGCATGGATTTCCTCTTTGTGTCCAACTTTGAAAATACTCCAAACCTGACCAGACAAGGTCCTAAGCAATCTGCTCCAGTTGGCTTTGCTTTGTCCATGGGGTTGGACTGGTTGATCCCCAGAGGTCCTTTTCAATCTCAGCTATCCTGAGATTTGGTGACTTTCAGTGATGAAAATGATGAAACGAAAGGGTAAAATGTAAAGTCTTTATTTTCATTTTGTTTTCATTTTGACAGTCTGTTACTCTAGTCAGAAATGGTCCCTTAAAGACCATATAAGAGGGAAAGACCATAAAGAGGGCACATATGAGGTGGGAGGGAAAGAGTGGGGGCAGAGAAAAAGTGTCTCAGAGATAGGAAGAGAAACACAAAGTGGAACTAAAGCTCAGTTTGGGGAAAGAAACCTGGTCGCAGAGAGGTGTTACACATGGCCAATTTTGTCAAGCAAGGATTGTTACAGAAAATTTGGGAATCACTGGTCCATGACACACAGGCTTTGTTGGCTGAGTTGTACCAGAGGAAAAATATACATTGGCAAAAGGAGCCTTTTTTCTTCAACTACCTTTTTGAGTGGCATAAGCCATGCCAGCAAAGGGATTCTTGCATGTATACAGAGGGTGTTGCTTGCATATCTATATCAATTAAGGGTGTGATTTTTTTCATGCTTGTGACTGAAGCAGCTTTGTCAACAACACTTTATAATTTAGACCTGGCTTGAGAGCTGTCCTGGCTGTCAAGCAACTGCAGAATGTTGGGAGTTTTAGAGTGAACTCCCATATTGTTGGCAAAGAAATAAAAGGACACAAATGCAGCAGAGTAATTTTGAATAGATTTTTTTATTGTTATTCACAGCACAGAGAGAATTTCTTTTTTGTTTGGAAAGGTGGTGACTGTAGAAGTAAAAATAGCAGCTGTGCAGCTTCATGGCAGGACATCCACTGAAATATAGGCTTTCTTTGTAATCAAAAGCCAAAAGGTTTCTGTTATGACCATATCCTAGCTAGAAAGGGCTTGTGATATAGCTGGACTGTCAGACACTTCCATTGGAAGCTAAGTTTACACTGGTACAAAAAGCTGATAAACTGATACAACTTTCTGAACAAGATAAGTATAGAGCAGAAACGCTCTTTTGTAGATAAAATGGCATATACATCAGGGGAGTTGCAGCCATAGCAGTGCTGGTTAGGAGAGGAAAGTGTGGTTTACTTCCTCTTTGTCTTCTTCACAATCTTAATCAGCTGCCAGGCTGGTGCATGTCTCTGTGTAATTTATTCCACCCTGGAAAAAAACCCCAACTGTATTTGTGAAAGTCTTGTCATTTATTCTTACCAGAGATCCCTGTATTTTGGTCAGAACAATAGCTCTGGCATGGCCAAAGTGATAACTCCAAGTACAGTGACATAACAGTGTTTAAAGGCTTGATTTCCCCAGAGGACAATCCTAAAATCCTGCTGATACAGAGAGGAAACAACCTTCCTTCCTCCCTCCTTCTCATGCTGGCTCTGGAACTTGTTTGCTGCCCCAGCAAGCTGCTTCAGCTTACTAAACAGACAGAAAATGAATGCAGCAAATACCAATGCAGCATTTTCTGCCAGTTTAGTGAAATAAATTGGTTAGCTTAGAGATCAGGTGAACACTCAGTCTCTCTGCAGAGCAAGAAGCAGCAGTGTATAGCTGAGAGCAGAAGAAATTATTGGAAAAATTCTAATTTTTTTTCTCAGTATTAGACTGATTTAACTGTCTTGCCAAACTTCATAATGCTGGCAAGGTCACAAAATGATTAACCAGTTCAAGAATGTCCATCCACACTGAACTATGCATTTGTTTAGCTGAATCTGAATATCAGAGCTCTAAGGCTTGTCTGCACTTGAAAGTATTTCACAGCGTGGCTTGACTGGCACTCTCCCATTCCTCTGAAGAGATGCAGTTTATGAGAGTCACTTGCTGAGGCAGCTCAAACCCAATTCCAGGAAAAGGCCTTCCTTTTGATATCAGCATTACTGAGTCTGCCTTAGGCTCCTTGTTGCCACAGCCATTTTGATCAGAAAAGGTTTTCTTTTTTTCAGGCTTGTAATCAACAGAAATGCTTATCATACTGGTAAAACAGTGAAATGGAGACCAAGTTAAAAGCAGTGTACTTGGAGTTCTGCTAGATAAAAAAATAAGCATTTCCTTGATCACACAAGGAGTTGTCTTTCTAGATGGGGTGCTTAGCATTTAGCAGCAGACTGGTTACTTGCAGAAACTGATGCAAGTTATTTTCTTTTTGAAAAGCTATTAGCTTTTTCTTTTTTTTTTTTTTTTTGTAAGCTAATAGACTGTCAATGTTCAGATCAGCGAAATACTTTGGGATTTTTTTAATTGCATGCATTACTTCACTGCTACCTTGTATGTTATGTATGCAAAATCAAACTTCCTTAAATTTTAATTTATGAAAAAAATATGTTTGGCTAGAAATACAAATTGAGGTAAAAGAAACCTGAAAAAAAACCAGTTTGAAGAATAAATGCTGGGAGGTTATTTCTTTTGTGAGTCACAAGAAAGTCATTAATAGGAAATATTCAGAGTGATACCCCACGGCAGGGTAATATTTGTGACTGCTAAAAATTGCACAAATATTAGTATAAAGCCGTATGAGGAGAGGCTGAGGTTACTTGGTCTGTTCAGACTGGACAAAAAGGAGACTGAGGGGAGACCTCAGCAGTCTGGAGCTTTGTCGTGAGGTGCAGGCACTGATCACTCTGTGGTGACAGTGACAGCACCCATGGGAATGGCCTGAAGTTGTGTCAGAGGAGGTTTAGGTTGGATATCAGGAAGAGGTTCTTCCAGAGGGTGATTGAGCCCTGGAACAGGCTGCCCAGGGCAGTGGTCACAGCACCAGTCTGACAGAGCTCAAGTGTTTGGACAATATTCTTGGGCACACTGTTGGGGATGGTGCTGTGCAGGGCCAGGAGCTGGAACCAGTGATCCTTGTGGGTATTTTTAAACTCAGGGCGGTTGTGTCAGAGGAGGTTTAGGTTGGATATCAGGAAGAGGTTCTTCCAGAGGGTGATTGAGCCCTGGAACAGGCTGCCCAGGGCAGTGGTCACAGCACCAGTCTGACAGAGCTCAAGTGTTTGGACAATATTCTTGGGCACACTGTTGGGGATGGTGCTGTGCAGGGCCAGGAGCTGGAACCAGTGATCCTTGTGGGTATTTTTAAACTCAGGG
>VXAX01004077.1:24407-191931 GCA_013399835.1 Leptocoma aspasia | reverse complement strand
TATATATATGAATGAACTTCTATGTCTTGTTTAGATACTTTCAAACCTAATGGCCCCATTAGCTGGTACAGCAGAGATTTATGGCTCCCAGGCACTTAGAGCACCTCCCAAAGTCCCTCAGAGATAATTTGTGATCTCACTTCCCAAAGCCCTTTTTCCCTGTCAGAGCTGGCAGATTGTCACTGATTCATCTACCAGGGCAAAACCACCCTCTGCCTGTACCTTCAGCCATGTACATCCCAAAACAGCAGTTCCCAGGCTGCAGTCATCCCCCAGGAGTTTTGCACAAGGGTATAGCAAGAAGTCTGCAGGGAGTAGCTGAAGATTATCAGCTTACTGCATCTGAGTGGTTACTCTGAAGGCTAGAAAGTTGAGTTCACAAGTTTGGGAAACACTACATAGAGACTTATTTCTCAGCCTTCCTGAAATTTGAAGAATGCTATCACAACCACCCAGCATGTGTATGCATTTAAATGCTTGTATTGTGAGTCTTATAGATATGCTAAGGAGACGAAAATGCCCTTAATAATATCGACTGTGGGTGCCATTTAGGCAAATATTTACGTGGTTGTCTGGCAGATGAGATCTTTAAAAGTATAATTACCTGCTGGCTGTGAAAGCAGAACTTTTATTGAGGTTGGGATGTTAGGATGAAAACACACTCATTCAAGGTTTATTGAGTAGTGTGTGAAAGACTATATTCCAGTCTTTAAGATTTGCCCTGAACCACTATTGAAGTAATAATCAAAATGGAGTAAGCCTCATTGTTAGATGAAATTGTTTTATTTTTCACAGTCTCTTCAGTTTCATTTAATCTGTGTTTGCCTGTTCGGTGTAAACCCCTACTGTCTTTCTAAGACGAGGATGGGAACTGCAGATAAGAACATGCACACCTTTTTTTTTTTTTCTTTGGGGCGGCTGGGAAGTTACGGCAACATNTTAATTGCATGCATTACTTCACTGCTACCTTGTATGTTATGTATGCAAAATCAAACTTCCTTAAATTTTAATTTATGAAAAAAATATGTTTGGCTAGAAATACAAATTGAGGTAAAAGAAACCTGAAAAAAAACCAGTTTGAAGAATAAATGCTGGGAGGTTATTTCTTTTGTGAGTCACAAGAAAGTCATTAATAGGAAATATTCAGAGTGATACCCCACGGCAGGGTAATATTTGTGACTGCTAAAAATTGCACAAATATTAGTATAAAGCCGTATGAGGAGAGGCTGAGGTTACTTGGTCTGTTCAGACTGGACAAAAAGGAGACTGAGGGGAGACCTCAGCAGTCTGGAGCTTTGTCGTGAGGTGCAGGCACTGATCACTCTGTGGTGACAGTGACAGCACCCATGGGAATGGCCTGAAGTTGTGTCAGAGGAGGTTTAGGTTGGATATCAGGAAGAGGTTCTTCCAGAGGGTGATTGAGCCCTGGAACAGGCTGCCCAGGGCAGTGGTCACAGCACCAGTCTGACAGAGCTCAAGTGTTTGGACAATATTCTTGGGCACACTGTTGGGGATGGTGCTGTGCAGGGCCAGGAGCTGGAACCAGTGATCCTTGTGGGTATTTTTAAACTCAGGGCGTTCTATGATTCTATGATTCCATGATTCACTGCCCATCAGCACAGTTCTCCCTAACAATACACAGTCCATTGCTCATTATTAGTTGCTATGTAGTATTCATGCATCTAAAATCATCCAGCACAGGAGAGTTTGATCAATTTCTCTGTTACAGCAATGACTAAATTTAGTGAATACTGTGCCTGTTATGGAGCAGAGGTTGGGATATTTCTTACCTTTACCTGAGGGGCTCTTTTAACAGTACTTTGTGTGTCATAAATACCATGTGCATAGAGAATAGGAGTGACTAGTGAAAAGCTGAAGAAAACAGCCTACAAGCTGAAATGGTTGGATGAACTATTCAACAAATACCTATGAAAAATTAAAAACAAAATCCATTTGCAAATTATTTGTTAATCAAAATAACCTGAATCCTTAACTGGTGTAATTTGTAGCTAACAGTTTGTGAAGCTGTAATGGGCAAAAAACACTTGAAAGGGATGAAATACCATGGCTGATTTTAATTGGAATTTTTTTTTACTATTAATGCACACAGAAATATCAATTTGGTTCTCATTATGAGTGAATTAGCTGGAAAAATATTAGGCAGTGAAACTATATGTATATATACACACATATATANAGTCATCCCCCAGGAGTTTTGCACAAGGGTATAGCAAGAAGTCTGCAGGGAGTAGCTGAAGATTATCAGCTTACTGCATCTGAGTGGTTACTCTGAAGGCTAGAAAGTTGAGTTCACAAGTTTGGGAAACACTACATAGAGACTTATTTCTCAGCCTTCCTGAAATTTGAAGAATGCTATCACAACCACCCAGCATGTGTATGCATTTAAATGCTTGTATTGTGAGTCTTATAGATATGCTAAGGAGACGAAAATGCCCTTAATAATATCGACTGTGGGTGCCATTTAGGCAAATATTTACGTGGTTGTCTGGCAGATGAGATCTTTAAAAGTATACTTACCTGCTGGCTGTGAAAGCAGAACTTTTATTGAGGTTGGGATGTTAGGATGAAAACACACTCATTCAAGGTTTATTGAGTAGTGTGTGAAAGACTATATTCCAGTCTTTAAGATTTGCCCTGAACCACTATTGAAGTAATAATCAAAATGGAGTAAGCCTCATTGTTAGATGAAATTGTTTTATTTTTCACAGTCTCTTCAGTTTCATTTAATCTGTGTTTGCCTGTTCGGTGTAAACCCCTACTGTCTTTCTAAGACGAGGATGGGAACTGCAGATAAGAACATGCACACCTTTTTTTTTTTTTTCCTTAGGGCTGCTGTGAAGTTACAGTCACAATATAAAGATGACAAGAAGTTCAAGACAAGATAAAGGACCCCAGTGAGATTGGACACTGAGAGGTGCACCAGACTTCCTCCTTTTGCTTGGCACTTCTCTTTTTATTCTTTGATTAAAGTCTTTTTCCTTTACTTACATCCTCCATTAAGATGTCTCAGTGTCATTTAGGGTGTTAATTGAGAGGAGGTTTAAGCTCATCAAGGCGATTATAAGTGATAGTTAAAAATTTCTATATATGGCCTATGCTGGAATCAGCACAGTAGGATGCCATTTTTCTTTTATCTAAGTGACATTGGTAATAATAGATGAAATTATTACTAAATCGCAGCTGCAGAGATGATATCATGATTTTTTTGTGTAATCTTTGATGAAAAATTAATTTTTGAGAGGGATAATTTAAAATGATTTAAATAGTATTATACTGAAGTCCTTACTGGTAATTAACACCAATCTTGTCAGAAGTGAATCCACTTTTGCAGCTGTTTCTAAAGATACCTACAGTATTTGTAACTTTTCTGGGAGTGAAATTATAGTGTTTGGACTTTATTTTTACTGCATAAGGACCATTAAGAGAAAGGGATGTTAATAGAGAAGGCTTTGTTCCCCAGCAGGGCCAAAGTCTATTTCTCATTTTCAGTGTTTCTCTATGTGTGTATTTAATTAGCTATGCTCAGCATGTAAGCAGAGTTCAGTGTATGCAAAGTAGACTTTACACGGTATTTATATGTATGTATTCGCATGCCAGTGTACACACAGATATGTATATCTTTATGGGTTAGCTATATAAGTATACACAACTTTATTTGCGAGGGTTTTAATTGGTTGAACAGATGGCTGATCAGAAATGCTTCTTCATCTTCATCAGTGACTCGTCTTTCTTTCTTTGCATCGACTTTCATCACAGTGGCAAAAAAGTGCTCTAACGAGAAACAGCTGAAAATAGATTTTTCTTTGGTACTTTCATCATGCTTTAAATGACAGAAGTGGATTTTTTTGTCCTATATATAAAGACCTGCAGGAGAAGGTTAAAAAAGGAAATATAGTGAAATCTAAATAGAAAAATTTGAATGAGAATATGGGAGAGCCTCAGATTATTCCTCTTATCTTCATATTTTACTTTCTTCTTTTTTAAAGTACATGCTGATTTTTGACAAGATATATAGTCGTGGTTATTCACGCCAGCTATAGTACCTGCCAATCAGTTTTTCTTTTCCTCGAGTTTGGTGCAGAAAGGGGGAGGGAGGGACAGGAGTTGAAAGATGACACAATGGCTTAGAGGACTGTTACTTTAGGTATTCATTAAAAAAGGAGTTACATGGCCAGCTTCTGCTGTTTCTGCAATTTTATTATATTCAAATCAAAGTCTGACTTCTGTAGGCTTTATAAAGGAAACAATGTGCCTTATAAACAGAGTGCAGGGTTCATGTAGGAGTGGTTGACTTACAAGCAGATTCATGGCTTGAGTTTATGTATAGATACGTGAATAATCTACCCCATTTTTAATTTGAAAGAATAACTTATCTGCTTCTTTTCTTTTTTTTTTTTTGTCAGCGTTGAAGTCTTTTGCAAACAGCTGCTTTTATTCTCTGAATTCCTGTGGATATATCACTGTTGTATCCATTTTGCAAATTGGTAAACTGAGGAATGCCTTGACTGAGGAAACTGAGAAAATCATACAGCTAGCTGAGAGTCAAAAGCAGAAGTAGAACTTGGGGATTATGCTCTCCTCTTCTTTTTCTCCCAAAGCAGACCAAAACCCCCAGAAATGGTTTACAAAGTTAAAATTACTCTTTGCATATTTAGCTCTGTTTGAACTGAATGTGAAAGAAATACTCTATGGTTTCAATGTAATAACCTGACTTTTTCGTAGTAGAGCCTAGTTTTCACAGGCTTTCTCCTCATAAATGGAGTCAGCAATCTGCCCTTGTGCCCAGTGCAGCTGTAGAAGGACCATAGTCCTTGCCAATAGTCCTTGTAGGGGGGAGCCCAGAGGAACAAAGAAGTGGTGAAGCCTGAGGCTGCATGCAGAGGTTTTTCATCAGAGGGAGTAGCAATAGAGGAAGACTAACATTCTTCAGTACTGCTGGGATGGGTCAATCCAATTCAGATACTTTAGAAATGAAAGGAAAAAATATGTAAACAAGAAATTTCTGGACGTTGAAGATGTATAGGGTGCGGTAAGTACCTCACAAGTGTGAGATATGGCAACTTCTGAATTCTATTATTAAAAGACTTTCTGAGAGGGAGATTGAAACTAGAATTCAAGGATAAGTATACATGAGCACCATCTGGCTCTTTAGTTTCTGTTTTGTAGACTGGGACAGTCTGGGGATAGAGAAGACATTATTAGGATTATCTCCTCACAGTTTTGATGCAGCTGCTCATGTGATTAAAACAGCAGTCAAAAGTTGTACTGGAATTTTCTTTTTCTCCCAGAACAATTACTGCAAGATAAGGATGATGTTTGTGTGCTGGAAGGAGAAAGAAAAGATGCTGGGAATAAGAATAGCAGCTTCAGATTATTTGAGCCCTTCTTTTCAGATTGTGACCCCTTGTTTGCAGGCTTTGAAACCCTGATAGAAATGGTGAGGTTTGGGAGGAGGTAATCTTGGCTCAGGAGGTCCAGCAGATGGTGTTGGCAAATGGCACTGCAGGCTCCTGCAGCGTGGTGCAACACTCTGGAAGTGGGTAGGGGAGCAGTGAGGTTGTGGGAAGCAGCTGGTGGCAAATACACTCAAGATGGCTCCAGTGAGCAACCCCAAGCAGCCTGGTAGGGTGGAGAAGAAGCAGAGTAAATCTCAGAGCAAATGAACCTGGACTGGCTGTGTCCCCTTTCAGGAGGGTATGCGCGACGTGAAGGTCAGTAGCTGACAGAAACGTGGGTAATGCTGTCCTTCTCTCCCTTACCCTTTGTGGGGTAAGCCTTTCTTTACAGAATCTGAAGCTTTAATGGCAGAAAGGCTGCCATTAAAAATATCTGTCTTCATGACTAGAGGAAGTCAGCTCCCTTCTACAGTGGTGTAAATCCATAGGCTTTCCACTGGAGACTGTGACACATCCTTACAAACCGAGGGTACCTGGGAGGAGGTCAGATGACTGAGCTGCCTTTCTTCTCTCCCTCTCTTCTTATTTCCCTCTTTTAATATTAAAGATGATTAAAATAATCCAAGCAATTAATATCAACCTCTTCTGTCTCCAAAGAGATTAGTAGCATGGAGGAGGCAGTTCTTTCTAATCTTGTGGTGCTGATAGTTTTCAGCTAGAGAAGCTTTTAGGTGGTACATGGGGATAAAGCAATAGCATAAAACTAAAACAGTCAAGAAACTTATGCTTGCATTCTGATTTGTTCAAAGCACTAAGGGAGGTAAGCAGGAGGGATCTGCAGCATTTACACATCAGGTAGTACCAGCTTGGAGCTCGACTATTATGGACGTGAGTTTATGAAAAACAGCTTCACACAGGTTTGCCCATGCATGTTCATCCAGAGCTGTAGTACTTTTCAGAGCTGTGCAAAGCCTTAAAAACATGATTCACTTAGTTTTATATATATTGCAAAAAGATTTTCTACAACAGTTAAAACAAGCAACAAGAATGACACTAGTCTCCTAGAGCATTTCTATAAGGCTCATGATATCTCTGGTTAGTATTTACCTTGCCTCCCTATCTCATCATTATTGTCTTTTAGTCTATAAGTGCATCATCTTAAGAAGTGGCTACAAATCAAGTGGCCACTAGATATTCAGGCCAGACATGGGGAAAGTACACAAGAAAACCACTCTTGGTTGGCTGAATGGGACATCCTCGTTGCAGTCCTTGAACTGGAGTCCATGACAAATGTTCTGTGCTGTTGCTTCCAAGATGGACAGATGGGGGCCTTTTAAAATAAGTCAAGATTCTCCTTCCTTGCCAGTGTCTAAGCATGCTGCCTCCATACCTGTTCCAGGTGTTGATATAAAGGAGCAAGGTGACTCTCTTGCACATCTTGCATAACATGCTCAGTTAAATGGAATTGAATATGAATTGTCACATCTTTTGCTGTTGCAAATCAGTGCTATGATTATTCAGTCCATTTATATTTAGAAAGATGGGCTGTTGGTTAAAAAAGTCCTTAAAACTTAATTTCTTGAGGTCATATCTCCATATATTAGGAGGGTTTAGGGGGAAGGGCATTTAAAGAATAATTTAAACATAAACAAAGAAAAAGTGAATGTGAGTATAGATAGTGTTTTTGATATTTTATTAAATGTAAGAAGGCTTGACAGTTGTGGGTTGGGGTTCTCCCCCCCCCATTTTATTCCTTCTCTTTCCTGTTATATATCTATCTCCATTTACTATAATCTATGCCTGAATTGCTGGTGAAATTATGATATCATAACAGTCAAAAAGATAAAGGGAGGAATGAATCAAGGAAAGTAAAGGAGTTTTAGTGGTAATTCATGGTACATTTTGCATTTTTCTTTTGTTAACACTACTGAGCAGTACTGCAGTATAGTAGTATAACCTTTTGGAGAGGATAAGTTTAAAATATTTCTTCTTTCCCCATCCTCTTCAACCATGCTATGTATTTTTATATCATTAATCAGTTCAGTGACTAAAATACAGGAAAACCAAACTGAAATTTAAAAATATCTCCAAAAAAATCCCCTAAACCTCATTCAGGTGAGGTTTAATAACCTTAACAAGAATAAAATAAACATTTTTGCATTCTTCCTTCATTCATCATGAAGTATATGCTCTATAAAACTAACTCCTGGTAAATTATTTGTAGGTCACTTTTAAAAACCTCCTGAGGTAGTAATGCATCCCCTGAAATGAAGCGACACATAGTTTTTCTATTCTTTATATGAGACATGCTTATACTTTAAAAATATTTTTGCAATGGGTTTAAAGAATGATAAAGATGTTTAGGTATGTTTGGAGCTACAGCACTTTCCAGTGATCTGAGCTGCAGACACAGAAAAGTGCAAAAACAACCTTGAAAATGCTTTGGCAGACTTCTCCTGTTAATCACTGCAGAATGGCTTCAAAATTAATGAAAAGAGTGCAATTTTTTCTGTATAAGTGCCTCACTCTGGGATGTAAGTGAAACAGAAATTAGTGTAGTAGTTTTCAAGACAATGATTAATATTTACATTTATCAGCTGAAAATCCCCAAAATGTTATAAAAATGTAACTTTTACAAAGTAGAGTACTTGCTTTCTTGCTAATAGGCAGCTCTTAGCCATCTAAAGTCAGTCTCTTTCTCTCTTCCCTTCCTTACCAGAACAATTGTAAGGCTGACAGTAATGCCAAATTCATGTATGTTTTTCTTCTTGTTATGCCATTAAGATGAATCATTTGCAGTTACACTGTATTGCTTCCTCCTTTTTAAATGTATTTTGTTATTTCACAGTTGCACTCTACTTTTTAACATACATTTACTTTGTTTGTATATTTTTTAACTTCAGACATAGTGCTAAAATCTTATTTATTCTAAGGTGTTCAAGAAGAGAATTTAAATGCATCACAGGATAGGTAGATGTACCTGAACACCCATTGCCGGCTACAGTCCAAAATATTGTTGTTCATTGTTCCCTTCTACATATTCAAGAGATATTTGATCAAAATGTATAACAAACATGAAAACATATAAAAGCTTTGAATTTTCTATGAGGAAAAGAAAATATGGAAAAATAGTATGATATTGTACTCTACTTAGGGGCACTGGTTAGGGTATTTATGCTGGAGAGAATAGCAAAATGCAGACAGTCTGACTAGTTTCTTGGAATCTTATGTTTAATACTTCTTCAGTATGGAAATCATGCAAAATTACTTGAAAATGGCTGTCAAGTGTTTGATCATAGCAGTATAGAATCCCCAAGAAGAAAAGGAAAAAAATCCCAGAAAAGTTTTGAGAAGGTTTGAATATCAAGTAACAGACTGGGCTGCTGTCTTCATACTTCTGGTGCGTTTTTAACTAGGCTACCTTGTGTTCTTTTCTTTCCTTTCCAAACCCAGTATTTAAAAGTCCCATATGGCAATAGATATTGCTGGAATAGAATGCATACAGTTCTGGAATCAATTTTATCTGAGTTAACTTTCTGTATTTTAGAATGCAGATGAAATATTTTTCCTTCTCTACATTTTCTTTTGACCTGGTCCTTGTACCCTCTCCATTGTTTTGCCTGCAGCCCTCTCAATGGGTGTTTATGTGATATACAGAACTTTCTTTGTACAGATGTAGAAGGGGCAGGGGGGAGGGGAACAGTATAAGAGTTGTTCTGCCCAGTGGCATATATGCTTAGATAAGAGACAAAGGAGGATTGAAGGTGACATACTCTGTGTGATAACACCAGACCAGACACACTAGGTACTCTTCATTAATAGGACAAGGATGGGAAAGAATGTGAATAGAAGAAGCAGAATCTTGCTTGGAACTTGTTGATGCCAGAAGCATTATTTAACTTTTAAAGAATTAAGTTAATGTTTAAACTTAATTTTCCCTTGTGATCTGAACTGATGATTCTGCCTTTTACTCACAGACCCTTGTCATAGGAGTCTACTCATGCTCAAGGTCAAGGAAAAAATATGAACAGGGATACTGTTAGGGAATAATCCAAAAACGTGCTTGTTTTACTTCATATCCTGCTTAGCAGAGGCTCCACTGCTTGTGACTGACAGCTCTTTTCAACCATTAGAGATTTTGTGTCAATAGGTCAATAGATTTAATATCCTGGGGATATCCCCTTCAGATTGCTGATCGGCACCTTACAACAGCCAAAGGCCTGACCTTGGACCATTTTCAGACTTAAACTGTACCAACTGGATGTCAAACTAGGACTTTGAGAGACTAATCAGAGCAAGGTGCATAGTCTGGTAGTACAGCCATGATCTGAACTGGGCAGATGTTGAGTTCACCTTCTGCAATAAAACTACAGACAAAAAGAATCATATATTCTTGGCCTGTTCTTTGCTGAGCAAGGTGTTTGCAAATCTACACTAATATCTACAATTGTGCCAAAGCTATATATATTTGGAAAACAAATTGTGGGAAACTACTTATTTGTTTCTTAATGTAATTCTAATAGTAATTTTGACTGATATGGAACATATGCCATGTGAATACTCTCTTCTTGTACCTGGTGTCATACAGAAAGTAAATGTGATAATATTAGTGACTAATGAATCACAGAAGTCTTAATTTTTTTTTCTATTGATGAATGGTGATTTTAATTTCCAATTTTGTTGAGAAATCTTTAGTCTAGCCAGATTATAACTGGAAGCAACACACAAGTACAGACCTTTGTCAGATTCCCTTAGTATGGTTTGCTTTTTTGTTTGGATTTGTTTTTAGGTTTGGTTTGGTTTGGTTTGGTTTGGGTTTTGGCTTTTTTCTCCAAGGTGACATTTGTCTTTCTGGCTTCTTATTGTAAGCCAGCTGATGGTGATTTTGAGATTGCATTGCTACAAGTTTTAGGAAAATAAGTGGAAAATTAGACAGCAGTTATCCACATCAGTTCCCTGGTGAGAAAGATACATTTCTGTAAACTAAAGTACGTTATTAGTCAACTGAGAGTACCGATGGATTCAGACATCACCAATGTCCCAGCTAGGGTAAAGGCTTCAGAGAGATTGAACTACATCATATATAGTACTACAATCATGAGTCAGGAAGCCATAAGCTTCCTGAGTTGTATATCACACTGTTTCCTTTCCTGAGTCCAAAGGAAGGTCTTGTGCAGGGTCACCAGATGCTCAAGGGTGTGTCACTAAGAGCTTGGTGGGAATTGCAGCTCACAGAGTGAGTAGCACTATCACAGGAGGATGTTTTTTTCCTGTTCCCAATGGATCTCCAGAGCTTCCATACACTAATTAATGATGGAGGCTGCTGTTGTGGGAAAATAATATAAAGGCCAGATTTTCTGCTGCAGGCAAGGAGCAAGGAGTGCTAATTGGGAGGGAGGTGTGAGAAAAGATGCCACCTTGCACGGACTGATCATTAGCCAGCTTTTGTCACTTGCCATGAGTTAGAGCAATTTTACAAAATTGTAAATTTTGTGGACTGATAGTGGCACCAAAGGGCCCTTATGTTGGCTGGGCCATACTGGTGTGTCACATATACTTGCTAAAGTCTATATTTTATCTGCTAGGGAGCACAAGTGGAGAACATCATACTTTGGTTTTGAGAAAGGAATAGCTTGGACAAGTGGGAATAAACATTAGGTGAAAACCTAAGCTATTCATTGGGATTTCTGCATTAACTTAAATCTTCAAATGTTCAGGTGCTTAGAAACGAAGGACTCTTTGTAGGAGGAAGTGAATGGAAAATAAGCTCTCTCTGAATACATATTAGTGCTTCAACTTCTGCTACTACCAGAGTGTAGCAGGTAGTCCATCTCCAGAATATCCTATCCAATCCATTAGGCTGCAGCTCCAGAGCAAAATCAAACATCTCAGATAATTTGCTGTAGCAAATCTCTTCTGAGTATCTACAGTGTCCTTTTGACAAGCTCCTTTATGTGCTGGTCTTCCTTCCCTTTAGCTTTCTTGCAGGAGTGACAAGATTTGCCCAATATATATGACCAATATATGTAGGTCAAGGATAACATGAAGAGGTAAAAGGCAAAAAAGGGAAAAAAAAACCACCAAAGGCCAGTTAAAAATCTGGAGCTCTCCCTTTGAGTATGATTTATGAGATCTAACAGAAATATGAGCTGTCCTGTCAGCTTTGAATTTGATTTTTTCCTGATCATATTTTATTGCAGAGAGTCAGTGTAGAAACAGAGTTGTTACTGTTCCTGCGCGTAATGGTACTTTGGCACTAGGCCACTCCATGCATACATGCCAAGATGCTTTTATAAAACCATTAAAAAAAGCAGTACTAATTAGATATTTAGAGGACTAAAAATCCTGAAGATTAAAATACCAGTAAAGCAGTTATGACCACAAGTGTGTTTTACATAAGTAAGCTCATAAATGGTTTTCTTCAGTGGTGAAAGCAGAAATTATGAACCCCATGTTTCTTTCCTAGTAGAACAGGTTAGACAACTAAATGCTTTTTATGTGTACTACTATTCAATTTTTTTTCATTTATTATATTTTCTCGCAGTCATATTTAAAAGCCCCACCATCATACTTGTTACTGCGCACACAAAAATATAATCTCTACCTCAAATTGCTTGCAATTTCTTAACCTTTCAGTTTAAAAACATGTTGCAAGGCATATCTTAAGGAAGCAGATAAATACTGTCAAAGATGTAGCAGAGAATGAATGTGGGCATGATCTGAAAAGTTTTATTTAAAATTGTTTATTTTCCTGGAAGTTTCCATATACTGCAGACTTCAAAGTTCTCTAGGCTTCTTAACTGAACAAGAGAACATGTCTAAGGTGAGGAAGCCTATGGTGTCATAAATGGCTTGGAGAAGATAAAGGTGGAAGAAACATTCAAAGAGGAACTAGGGGTCAGTTAACAAAAGGAGTGGGGAGCAATTTAAAAACAAAGAGGGGACAGCTGCTTGTACTTCCTCACAAAATTTTGACTGAGTGCTAGAGAATATTGTGGGCACCAATAGCAAAAATAGCTTCAAAAAAGATTAGACAAAGTTGTGTAGGTTGAGATGAAGTTACTGTGTCCTCTTTTAAGGATTATCAGACAAGTTGACCTGTGTAATGGCCTAAAAGGAATTTGTAAGTTGCTAAATGGATGCAAGGAAAGAAATTTAGGGAACAACCATTCTATAACATTTCATCCCTAAATATCTAATACCATCAATAATCAAAGGCAGGATGCACAGGCCTTTTGTTTGATCCAGTTTAGTAGCTCTTAAACACAAGATGCTGATCTCCAGTATTGTTGTGGCTTCAATGTGAATAGTTGCAATAAAATTTGGTCCTTTTGTGCACTCTGGATGCATTTTAGAGACTCTAGTCCAAAGCTGAGGAGTGGCCTGAGAAAGAAGTGCTAACCTTTCATTGCAACTATGAGGCACAGCAAACAGTCCTGCCACATGACATGAGGATGCAGTCATGCATCTGTGCCATTCATCCTCCTTTCCCCATTTAAATTTTTTCTATATCCACACCTACCTTCTCTGGTTCAGAGTAAATGTGACTTCCTTCTAAAACATGGCAATGAATCCAGGAAACTGGACAAGCATTTCCTTGCAGCATTTGGCCACAATCTGTATTAGACCAGTCTTACACCTTTGTGTAGAATTAACAGGTCCAACAGGTCCAAGATTGGTAGTAGATAATCTCTTGGCTTTTTTTGACTGTATTTATTGTATGTCACCAGCTAGCTCATGCTTTGGTTTCAGAAGGTGAGGAAAAGAGAGGCTGTTGTTCCAGTTGAGTGTAGAGTACAGCAGAGAAACAAAGGTGAGTATATTTCTGTTATGTGTCCTGATTTGCTGTTATCCTGATTGATGTTCACCTAAATAACCAAAATGCAGGGTATGATTTTTGTCTGGGCTGTGGTGATTCAGCCTTGCTGTGTTTGCACTTCCACACTTGCAGATGCACACGGATTGAGACACACACAGACACACCTACAGGCACAGAAATGGCAGGGGGAAGGGAGGAAAATTACATAATTACGAGAGTAACAGAAAAAAAAATAATGGGGTTGTGATATTTTACCTACAGTGGTGTCTGATTCAGAGACTCTTTGCCTTAAATTATGTTTACAATCAATGATATCCTGTGTGGATATCTCTCTGTTTTTGTTCACTAGATTTTGTAATCCTCTTTCAGTTTCTGTAGCTGCAGGGTATAATATAATAAAAATGGTATGCATCCATCTGTAAGTTGCTCTTAAGCTGATATGTGCACTCTGTGTACATATACATAATATTTTTAGATAATATATAAATGTGATACATATATAGGCATATATATATATGCATACAGAAATTAATACTTTGATGTATTTAGCATCTTCAACTAATTATACCTTGCAGTCTCATGTTAATTCCCATTTGCAACATTTGGCACTATTCCTCCTAATTCATTTATATTAATGAGGGGAGGATCCTCTGAGCAATAATCAGTTAAAAATCATGACTAGCTTTGTTAATAAATACCAGATTGGTACTGGTACTGATGATACTGTATTGGCTTGTCCTTAATTAGGAAGCACTGGAAGGAGTACCAAGAGGGAAATACTCATAAATTTTTCTTTTAAAGTCTAACTGCTCTCTTTCTGCTATTTGCATCTTTGAAACAGAGAGAAAAATGATAACTTTGAATTTTTTTTAATTTTCCTGCACTTAAAACAGCTTATATTTAATTAAGATATACATTTGATATAGATATTTTTCCAGCCAGGTCCGTGTGAGTAAAGAAAAATCAAGAAAAACATCAGCAACATTTCTAAGTATTAGGTAATTGAAATACTTAATTTAAATATTAGAAAACTGGAAGTTTTATGAAGCATTTGGGGAGGCTGGATAGCTCAGGGAACTAGTAATGAACTAGTGAAGTCTTCATTTCTATGTGATTGATGGCAATTGTATCTAGGAAAGGCGAGAAAGTCGTTCCTGTAAGCCTGTGTGGAGCAGTGGCTCTGCTATCAAAGCCAGGTCTTACCCTCAGCCAGGACTCCAGGAGTAAGTGGGCAGATGTTAGCAAGGACAGGCATGCAATATCTGTGGAATCTGAATTTTCTGGAATGGTAATGGGTAAGTTTCTCATATAGTCAACAAATCTTTCCTGTGTTTTTAATCTCAGAGTCCTTAAAAGTGACAACTTTTTCTGGCATCACTTACAGTGATTTCTCTCTCCTCATGTCTTCTAAATACTTAACATCACTGTAGGCTTGCCAATGTGCAGTCCACTGGTGCTTGTTTATGCCAAATACCTCCAGCATACGTATGCTTATTTTACCAGTAATCAGTATTATGAGTTATTTATACAAGAAAAGCGTAATTAGAGTTCCTTAGTTTTTGAGATCTACTGACCAACAGAATGGCAGGGACTGACAGCCCTGTTCATTGGAATGGTGAAAACTGAAGTAATCTGTTCTTCTTATGAGAAACTTTTGAATAGGTTAGTGCTTTGAAGCCTGAATCATCACTGTGCTGATCTGCACTGCAGCAGCACTGACTGTGCTCCTGCCAGGACAGTGCTGCTGGAGAGAATATGGCAGTAGGAGACTATTATTTGTTGGTCAGATGGGCTTCAAGGTGACCTAAAAGGGAACTGTGCTAATATTGCTTATACACTCATTTGATCTGAAACTCTTTTCCAGTCCACCTGTGGCATATCCTTGCAGCCCTTCTTTCCTCCACCCTTTTGTTCATGTCTGTACCTCCAGAAGAGAAGCCCCTGCACTCTGACATTCATGGGAGTGGGGGCACAGGGAGGGTTAGTTGTGGGCAGGCACAGTGCTTACTCTGGCTAAGCACTTCTGATCTGGAAGGCAAGAGATCACCCTGTAGTAGGCCTGTCAGTTTGTGAAGCTGTGCCTTCTTTTGCTCCTCCAACATTTGTTTTTCCAGTCTGTTTACCTGGAAGCAGCTTGAGGCAGACATTTGTTCTTACAGTGTATTCACACAGCTTCTGACACAGTGAACTGGACCTTCCTTTGGACCCCAAAGAATTGCTGAGCAGTGAAAAGTCCTGAATGGCAACAAGAGGATAAAAACCTTGAGGGCAGGGTGTGGAGAGGAGCACCATGGGAGGCGCAGCACCTTCCATGTGAGTGAGAAGAATGACCTCCAATGGCACATCCATTGAGAGGGGCGGGGTGGGGACAATGTCTTCTGGTGTAGCTGTACTTAATTAGTATAGACCAAGCCCTTGGTTGGTGGCATGGGATGGCAGGCACTGGGCACTGCAGGAATGGTGGAAGGCTGTGACGACAAGGCAGAATTGATGTACAGTGAAATAGATCTGTTTTGAGAAACTGGATTTCAGGTGTTTACCAGTATCAAAGTTTCTCCAAATATTCCTTAGCCCCCACTACACCTTCTCCTGTTATGTCTTTACTCACCCTCCTTTTCTTTTAATGATTTCCTATCTCTTGAATCAATAGTTTAAAAAGGCTGCTCTGTTTAGGATCAGAGAGGCTTGAGGAGATTTTTGTTGAAAGCAAAGAAACCTTTTTATAGGACTGGGTTTTGTCTCCTGAGCTAACCAAGTCTGATGTCCTGCTTGTCTCCTCTTTCACTGGTGTGGAGACACAACATCAGTTTTCTTTCAGGTTGTGAAGAAAGCCTGGAAGAGAAGTGCTGAGGGGTGAGGGAGAAGAGGGATTGTTGGAGCTGGACAGTGTAGGGTAGCTGTTCCTCTGAGCACTTCCCAGCCTAAGCATCTACCTGAATAATCAGTAGTGTTTATGACTAAAGAAATAAACTTCAATACAGTCCCAATTTCAAACTCTTTTTATCAATGCTGAGCAGAAAGTCTTACTGTTTGTCAAAAAAGTGTAAAAAAAAACAAACTGGGAAATTAATTAACTTTGACTATCTTTTAATTGCTCATACAAATGATAAAATATTTCTAAAATCATAACCTCAAAACTGTTTAAAAAAATTCCTTGACAGGATCCTTTTATATCTACCAGTGACAGAATGATTGCAAATGTATATAAAACAGCTGCTTTCACATGCAGGTAAGCTGCTATTGAAAAGAGATAAAATCCTCGCTGTTTATGCCTGTGTTTGATGATAGTGCAGTTGAGTATTGTGTTATTTAATAATGTATTCAAGCACCTGTTTTGAGAAGGTATATTCCACTATGGTCCAAAATTAAAACAACCCCATCACTTGTCGGGGTTTCATTCATAATTCTTGTATCATGCTCTGATTAGAGTATACATTGAACCTCAGATGAGCATTACCTAAGGCACATTGAGTTAAATGCACTATATAAACTAGGCACAAACCACAAAGCTACCTTTAACTTGCACAAAACAGCAAGTGGAAATTGATTAAAATATGCATTCTACTAATATAACGGCTGGTCTCAGTATAAAAATTAATTAATGCTAATAGTACACAATCAAAACTGCTTTTAGAAATCTTCTTAGAACATTAACTAAAATGTTCATCTTTTTAATGCATTTGACTGAACCTCTGAGACTAGAAGCTTTGCTTCCTCCATGCAAATGTGAAAAAAATCACAGCCTGAATTTCCAAGTGGTTATTTTATAGCAACCTCCCCCAGCCATTTGCTTTTGGATTTCTTGTTAACCTGAGCCTGGTCCCAGGCCATGTGTGAGTTGTACTATTAGCTACTACAGATTAAGGTGGCAGCCCAGGGAATCGAGGCCAATAACATATGCAGATTGAGCCACAGAGCAGAGAAGGAGATAACTAAATGAAAAAAGGGGAAAGGGTACTGTGTTTAAAGAGGCAGCACAGCAATATTCTAGGCTTTCAGCTCACAGTTATTCTGAACATAAGGAGTGAATATTTGTCAAAAAAAACCCCAAAACAAACCNATAAACATATATATATATGTACATACACACATAAGCATAACTACATTTATATATACAAACTTCAATTTATTCACAGGTACTGAGTTGTTATCTTTCTTTTGTTTGTCCCCTCTCCTTCCTATTCCATCTGACTTTGCTCTCTGTTTTTTTTTCCCTTTCTCTGAATCCTCCTTAAACCTTTCTGAATTTTAGGTTTGCTTTTCCCTCACTTCTTCAGATACCTCTGCATCTTTCTAAAGGTACCTAAAACTAAAAATGTCTGGCCTTAAAGGCACGCTACCAAAACCTACAGAAACAGCAACAGTTTATACTGTAATATGTATTTGTCTGGACTTTATCTGCCAAGAGATTCAACAAGAGTTCTCAAAAACCTGAAACCTTGACATACATGGCTTTTCACAGTTGCATAACCCATCAGATTTTCCCCATTTATGTTTTTAGCAATGGTTGTGATAATTTGATAGCATCACTAAAAAACACAGCCAAACAAAAAAGAATCTTCCTTTTAATGATGCAAACATAAGCAAGCTTCTCTCATTGTTGATGCATTTAACTATCTGGGCAAACAGGAATTTTGGATTCAGTTTCCAGCTCCTACATAAGTTGGTGAAGGTTGCTTTTGTCATTTGTCAGCTTCTCATCTTCAGAGGAAGGAACCACAACTTGTTTCTCCTTTGCTCCTTCTCTGTTTTGTGAACATAGTTTTGGTTAAGTTTTACATTTCCCTGGGGAAACTTAGGGAAGTGCATTGAGAACAAACCACCTCCTGTCTTCAACAGCTGCTCCCTTCTGCTTGTGTACTGTCAGCTTCACAGTGGCCAATTTGCCATTTTCTCTGTCTTGCTTTGGATACATATTTCATTGGCCTTTACTTTCTTTACAGGTACAGCATATTGTCTTTGTTCTCTTCTAGGCTTACAGTGACCTGGGCCATCTGAGCCACAAATATCTGTCACTGCTGTCACAGAGATTCACAGTGCTGCTCCTCTATGGAAGGATACTCTCAAGGCAATCACTGATGCTGTCTGTTCCAGGCTTTTTTCATTGCCCTTATACATTTTAATAACCAAACCATTAACATACAGAAACATTTCATCATAAACCAGGTGAGAGGTAGCTAGACTTCTTTTTTTTTAAATTTGCATTTGTTCTAAGTTTCAAAAGAAATTTAAAATTACAAAATCTCAACAGATGACTTAAGGAGACATTATTAATGGGAATATTAAACAATTAAAATAAAACCTTTAATGTAATTGCACAAAATATTCATCCACCCTTCCAAATGGAGTGAGTAGTTATAAGTTTTGAGAGGACAGATGGATGTGTGCTAGGCCATCTAGCTTCCTGGGTAGCTCGAGAAATCAGTAAGCTACCTAGAAAGACACAGATAACTGGACCTGTGGGACACTCAGGGCTAAGTGATCCTAAAAGGAAGACATCTTTCTTTCAACAGTATTTACAGTCACATATTAGAGAAATTGATAATCATTAAAGATTTATCCTTAAGGAGAAAATACAATCATGGTTACATACTTTACAATTTTTCTCTGGGGATGATGAATTATTGGTAGTCCTGAGAAAGGCTCCTTCCTTATCATTATTTCAAAGCACACAGAGATGAACTTGTAGGTGATGAACATGGCTAAAAGACTGGTGAAACCCCACTGTGATGGGCTGAGCAGCAAGAGTGGCTTGAATCTGAGAACTGCTAAGGCACTCACTGGCTGTTCCAGCTACATTAAGCAAGATTTCTAATAAGTACCTCAACTTAAGGAAAAACTCTCTGCTTTAACAGAGGTGCTTACCACAGCACAGGTTCAATGGAGCAAATATTTGATCCAGGGAAACCCTGTACAATGTGGATTTTATTTGAAAGTTTTCTTTGATCATATCGCAACAAATTACATAAAATCTAATGCAGGAGTAGATTACCAGGGAAAGTCATAGGTCCATCTAGTATACTATCTTTTAGAAATAGCTTGTAATGGATATTTAAAGAAAGAATTTCAGAAGAAATCAAATACAGACTCTTTCCTAGTATAGTATTCCAGTTTCTGGTAATGTGATGTGCAAGGCAATTCTGAGCTGAATGGGAAATCTAATGTTGAGAGACAGATTTTTCTTTCATGATTTCCAACTGTTCTCTGAATCTATTTAAGTTAGTAGCATCCAAAACATATTCTGCAAGGACCTCCACTGTTATATCTAAAGATACTTCCCTTAGTTTGTTCTAAATTTGATATTTGATATTTCACGTTGGCCAGTTNTAATGCATTTGACTGAACCTCTGAGACTAGAAGCTTTGCTTCCTCCATGCAAATGTGAAAAAAATCACAGCCTGAATTTCCAAGTGGTTATTTTATAGCAACCTCCCCCAGCCATTTGCTTTTGGATTTCTTGTTAACCTGAGCCTGGTCCCAGGCCATGTGTGAGTTGTACTATTAGCTACTACAGATTAAGGTGGCAGCCCAGGGAATCGAGGCCAATAACATATGCAGATTGAGCCACAGAGCAGAGAAGGAGATAACTAAATGAAAAAAGGGGAAAGGGTACTGTGTTTAAAGAGGCAGCACAGCAATATTCTAGGCTTTCAGCTCACAGTTATTCTGAACATAAGGAGTGAATATTTGTCAAAAAAAACCCCAAAACAAACCAACAAACCAATAACAACAACAACAACAACAACAAAAACCCTAAAAAACCAAAACAGTCAACCTTCAGGACACTCTCTTCCTCTTGGTTTGGTTGGTTTTTACATTTGGGCAAGATGTTTCAGTTCATTGAGATGAATTTTCCTCAGCTGGTTTAATTTCCAAAAGATAAAACTTTAAAGAGTCATTTCTGTGGGCACAGCAAGGGTCTAATCCTCTGGCTCTTGCAGGATCTTGCTTTGTATGAGAGGGACTTTGGTGTGGCCTCGGACTCTGAGCCTCCAGATCAGAAATTCCCTTTAGATAGTATCAAATCTGTCTGTATCATTGGTGCATATCCCCAAGAAAAATGTTTTAATATAAGTCTTGAATTATTTAATAATAAAGATGGGTTNATTTAACTATCTGGGCAAACAGGAATTTTGGATTCAGTTTCCAGCTCCTACATAAGTTGGTGAAGGTTGCTTTTGTCATTTGTCAGCTTCTCATCTTCAGAGGAAGGAACCACAACTTGTTTCTCCTTTGCTCCTTCTCTGTTTTGTGAACATAGTTTTGGTTAAGTTTTACATTTCCCTGGGGAAACTTAGGGAAGTGCATTGAGAACAAACCACCTCCTGTCTTCAACAGCTGCTCCCTTCTGCTTGTGTACTGTCAGCTTCACAGTGGCCAATTTGCCATTTTCTCTGTCTTGCTTTGGATACATATTTCATTGGCCTTTACTTTCTTTACAGGTACAGCATATTGTCTTTGTTCTCTTCTAGGCTTACAGTGACCTGGGCCATCTGAGCCACAAATATCTGTCACTGCTGTCACAGAGATTCACAGTGCTGCTCCTCTATGGAAGGATACTCTCAAGGCAATCACTGATGCTGTCTGTTCCAGGCTTTTTTCATTGCCCTTATACATTTTAATAACCAAACCATTAACATACAGAAACATTTCATCATAAACCAGGTGAGAGGTAGCTAGACTTCTTTTTTTTTAAATTTGCATTTGTTCTAAGTTTCAAAAGAAATTTAAAATTACAAAATCTCAACAGATGACTTAAGGAGACATTATTAATGGGAATATTAAACAATTAAAATAAAACCTTTAATGTAATTGCACAAAATATTCATCCACCCTTCCAAATGGAGTGAGTAGTTATAAGTTTTGAGAGGACAGATGGATGTGTGCTAGGCCATCTAGCTTCCTGGGTAGCTCGAGAAATCAGTAAGCTACCTAGAAAGACACAGATAACTGGACCTGTGGGACACTCAGGGCTAAGTGATCCTAAAAGGAAGACATCTTTCTTTCAACAGTATTTACAGTCACATATTAGAGAAATTGATAATCATTAAAGATTTATCCTTAAGGAGAAAATACAATCATGGTTACATACTTTACAATTTTTCTCTGGGGATGATGAATTATTGGTAGTCCTGAGAAAGGCTCCTTCCTTATCATTATTTCAAAGCACACAGAGATGAACTTGTAGGTGATGAACATGGCTAAAAGACTGGTGAAACCCCACTGTGATGGGCTGAGCAGCAAGAGTGGCTTGAATCTGAGAACTGCTAAGGCACTCACTGGCTGTTCCAGCTACATTAAGCAAGATTTCTAATAAGTACCTCAACTTAAGGAAAAACTCTCTGCTTTAACAGAGGTGCTTACCACAGCACAGGTTCAATGGAGCAAATATTTGATCCAGGGAAACCCTGTACAATGTGGATTTTATTTGAAAGTTTTCTTTGATCATATCGCAACAAATTACATAAAATCTAATGCAGGAGTAGATTACCAGGGAAAGTCATAGGTCCATCTAGTATACTATCTTTTAGAAATAGCTTGTAATGGATATTTAAAGAAAGAATTTCAGAAGAAATCAAATACAGACTCTTTCCTAGTATAGTATTCCAGTTTCTGGTAATGTGATGTGCAAGGCAATTCTGAGCTGAATGGGAAATCTAATGTTGAGAGACAGATTTTTCTTTCATGATTTCCAACTGTTCTCTGAATCTATTTAAGTTAGTAGCATCCAAAACATATTCTGCAAGGACCTCCACTGTTATATCTAAAGATACTTCCCTTAGTTTGTTCTAAATTTGATATTTGATATTTCACGTTGGCCAGTTAATCCAAATTGCTTTTTTTTTTTTAATTATAATATCTAGTATGACTTATGATTAGTTATCTTAACTTCAGGGTTTTTCCTTTGTATAGATTTGCATTTTATGTCACTTGCCCTTTCATCAGTCAGCTATTCAACATTGTGTTTTTCTCATCTAAACTTAACTCTGAATACCAGATACCTGGGCTGAGCTCATTCTGCCCTATGACAAGCATCTAAGAGAAACAGAATCAATCACTGGCTGGAAACACAGTTGCTTCCCTCAGTGTTTTATAGCATTTCTTTTAATTCATTCCACTACAAGCCTTCTAATTCTGTGTTTCTTTTTTTGATATTTCCAACCAATTTGCCCAGTAGAGGAATTAGACTTACTGTTTTATGGTTTTCTGGGTCTCCCTCCCCACTACAAAATGCTTTAAATAATTTCTATCGTATTTCCCACCTCCACTCTTTTGATACTGAGGTCAATTTAAGCACTGGGTTACACACCACAGTGAGTAGTTTGGCAATTTCATATTTGAGTTCCTTTAGAGCTCTTGCATGATCTGGTCCTGTTGATTGGTCACTATTCATTGTATAGACTTGTTCTTAAACCTCTTTTATAGACGCTTCTGTCCTCACCTGGAACTGTGGGTGCTTTTTGACATGGCTAAACAGAGCTTTTTCAGTTTAGTGCTTGCAGTTTATTTAAACAATTAAACACTAGATTTCATATCAGCAGCCACATCCTCTTGATCTTATTACTTTATTTTGCTTGGCAAAGCAATTGATCCATTGGAAAATCAGATAAAGTACATACAGTATATTGTTGTTATCAGTCCTATACTGTCTAAAGTTCTAGAGGACACTTTATTTTCACTTTTACTGAATGTGTTTCCATACAACATGGAGTGTACTCGGGATGCAGTGCACAATGTCTCAACATTTCCATATGCTTATAGCTCTTATCATCTCATAGTCAGGAGTAACAAACTTATGGATTCCATACCATAATATTATTTGCTTTGTTACTTCATCTCAGATACAACAAACTGTTTACAGGCATCTTAACTTGACATTCTACAGATAGCTGTTTCTCCTGTTTACAAACAAGTTACATTAAGGTAATGATTCTGCAATTACATAAAAAGATTACCAGGCCACTTGAAAATCCCCTACTAGCATTCTCATTTATATTAGCATACCGTTCTCATTTAGAGTAATATATATCTGATGATTCACTTTACTGCAACACTTAATTTGGATTTCTTTTTAATTCACATTGTGTCAGTGTTTAACCAAATATTAATAAATGCCTCTGATTTATTTTTTGCCAGAAATAAAAAATAAAGTTAATCGGACTGTTTTGTAGAACAATTTTTATGTACCAAAGCTTATTACTTGGTTGCTGCAAAATAGCCCACCTTCAGCAGGCACAGAACATTTGGTTGATTTTCTAAAAGGGGATAAATAAATTTCTCTGAGTCAATGGGTAACAACGTTGGTGACAGAGACATTAGTGGCAAACAGACAGCGATCATCTCATTGCAGGAGAAAGTAAAGATGAGAAGAAAGTAAAAGCTGCCCTCATTTGCTGAAAGTTATCTTTTCAAGCTGATCATTAGCTTGCACTCAGGACAAGCTTTTCATCTGCCCTCATCTGTAAAGCCAAGATATTATAATGGAAACCACCAACTGGCTAAGGAGGGAAGGAATTTAAAAGTTTGCAAGAAATGTATGTTAAAAATCTGTTTAAGACAATATGAAAAACTGCTCACGTACATACAAATAGGTGAAAATTCTTTTTCAGCTTTATTTACCTGAGAATGAATTTCAGTTTGAAGAGGCCTTTATGTCGTTTCAGGCAAAGCACCTAAGATATAAGCAATTTTCAACAAGAGTACTACACATTTGTCTTTATAACAATTTGTATGTAACAGCTTTTATGCAAATGATGCTAAAGTGGCACCTTTTTTCTAAATTGGACATTTTTATGGTTATAATTTTCTTCTGTAATAACAGCAAAAAAAATGGTTGTCCCAGTGGAGTTGAGCATTTCATCTCTAGTGCTGTTTTGTGAAGTTGGAATGACAAGTTTCTTTCATTTGCACAAAGAATGACAAAAAGAAGTATTTTTTGTCATTCTTGTCTGACTTGGTTGAGGCAGTTACACTTGGAGGCAGCACCAGTCCCCTGACACCAACCTTTTCTCTGCCATCAAGAATGGTATCATAAAGTCATAATAAAACTTAAAGGAACTAAAAAATATTTCATTCTCTCTGTTTCTGCTCTTTGAAGGACCTAAATCACTTTGTTAGTTTAAGTAGTTGCTGCTTTGGTGTGGTCTTTGGCATTGATTCACACTCAATCTCCGGAGGTCAGAAAGGTGACTGTTACAGACCATGGTTTTAGATTTAATTAACTATGATACAAGAGAATTTATGTATTTCATGCAAACATTCCAAGGCATTAGTATAATAAACCAAGTAAAATAGGCAGGTTCTTGTTGCTTAATTGACTATGCAGTTCTGCAACAGTGATGTGAGAAATTTTGGGTTTTTAACAACGATTAAATTCTATCCCAGGTACCAATTAATTAGTGATCTGTAACCAGGAAACTTTATGATGGATGATTTTACCTTCATAAAGTGATAAATTGGTAGACTTTAATTGAGATGTACAATAAGGTTAACAAAATCTAATTGAAATCTGATACTTCATCTCATAAAGTAGAATCTCATAAAATATAATTAAATGTACTATTTAGTAAAAAACCCACAAATGTTTATTTGAATGTGAACAGCCAATAAATGCTGAATCCCCCTGTGTGTCTCTCTCTAAACTATGTAGGTAATATCTATATACCTTCTATATATAAACTATAAATTCAAAGTCTATTTTTAATCAATCTTCTGTTAGTACTGATTTTTATTTCTGCTACTCAAGCATTACCTGTAATGCTCCTTGGCATTCTGCACATTGGTCTAGTGTGCTGTGTTTGCTGGGATGGAGTTAATTTTCTTCACAGCAGCTAGCATGGACTATATTTTAGATTTGTACTGAAAACAGGGTTTATAGTACCAAAATGTCTGTGTTACTTCTGAGTGCTGCCTACACAACATCAATGCCTTTTCTGCTCCACATCCTACCCCACCAGTGGTATGGCACGCAGAAGGAGTTGGAATGGGACACAGCTGGGACAGATAACCCCAACTTATCCCAAAGGGACTCTGTGCCACATGACATGATGCTCAGCATATAAAGCTGAGGGAAGAAGAAGGAGGGGAGCATTGTAGGAATAGCCACAGCTATCTGTAATGGAGCTCAGGTTTCCCAGTGATGGCTGAACACCTGTCTGCTCATGGGAAGTGGTGAACGAACCTCAGCCTGTCTGTATATCCAGGATTACTCCATCCCAGGTGCAGAATCTGGCACTTGTCTTTGTCGAACTTCATACAGTTCGTGACTGCCCAGTGCTGTAGTTTGTCAAGGTCTCCCTACAGGGCTTCTGTCCCTTCAAGGGAGTCATCAGCTCCTCCCAGTTTTGTATCATTGACAAACTCACCTAGTGTACCTTTGAGTCCTGTGACCAAGTTGTTTACGAAGAAGTTGAAGAGAATTGACCCTAAAATGGAGCCCTGCAGAACCCCACTAGTGACCCGTCACCAGCCCGATGTCACCCCATTCACACTTGGGGCATCTCATAGAGCTAACCTTTATTATTGTAGTAATGAACAGAAAGGTTAAATTCAGCCCTTCTTTTTTCTTCCAGAGTGCTTATTGCCTAGAATGGTTTTCCTTAGAAATACAAAGTTTTCTCTCTCTGCTCAACAATTTCTGTCTTTGAAGTTCCTACGCTTTGCATTGTACCTTCGGTACACTATACGGTATCTATACATACAATTGCTGAACTGCCAGAAGAAACCATGACTTGAGACATCCTAGAATTTCAACCACGGCAAAGCTTCAAAGCAATTAAAACCATAACTGTGTATGCAAAAGGAATTTCCTGAAAATAATGACTGTAGGAGGAGTTGACTATATTGATAAGTAAATTAAAATGTTAGCACTGAAATTTTGCTTCTAAATTTCCAGAATAAAACTCTGTTCAGTCATTAACATTCCTATAAAGACATACTGGCAACCTGCATCCTCCTATCCCTGAAAAAGAAAAAAAAGTAGTGGATACAGCTGAGCAGGTGAAATGTTTTGTATGCTTGGGGCACTCCCACAGCATACGTCGTTAATCATTTGGATTACTTAAATAATTTTACAGTATACCATCTAATTTATAAATATCTGCTTATGAAGAAACTCTTCTGGTATTATGGAGGGGGGGAGCGGGCTAATACATTATTTACATTTTAGAAGCAGAAATGTCTTTTTCTCGGCACAATATTAATTAATAAATACTTTGTACATTTAATAGTGTCTTTTATCCAAAGACCTCAAAGCATCTCCAGATTTTTGCAAGTGGGCAAACTGAGGCAGATAACAACTAGGCAGCATTTGCAAGGTCACTCTGTATGTTCCTGGTGGAGCTAGCAGTGGATACTCTAGTGCGTTGACTGAGAATCCTGAAACCAGCGCCTCTGGCCCACTGTGCTGCATGAGCAAATCTATGTACACTAATAGATTATTAATGTTTTGACAATCTAATGGTTTACTTAGTTCGATGTACCTTTAGGGCTTTATAATTAAGGAAATATGTGTTAACATTGGTATTAAAATACTTTTTTGTCAAATATTCAGTGGATCAAGTTAACAAATGCTTGCCTTACTGGAAGGCCTTACTTTTGTCACTGAAAACTAGTGAGGAAAACAGCTCATATGGGATGTGGAATAAAAGGGCTGATTTCACATAAAAAGACTATTTTTTTAAACTCTTCTAAACACAATGTTCCAACGAATTTGAAGCATATATTGAGAATCACTCAGCAAGCAGGGCTGAAAAATAACTCAAGCTTTAAAAAATATATTTTAAAATTTATTTTGAAAGTTCAAATCACATCAGGCCTAATTGACATCTGCACCATGACCTCTGCACTTTTCTGGTAACGTAAAAGCACCTGGAAGTGTGGATATATGTTAATATACTCATCTGTGATGGTCTAAGGAGATTTAGAGTTGGAGAAAAATATATCTCTTCAGTGTTGCCTTCTATATTTGGTACTAATTTAACTCAATAGGAAAAATGAAGTGAAACGAGAGCTGTATGAAGTGATAGTGTTTCTAGTTTCATACACTATATTTACATCTGACTAAAAGACTTTTTGGTGCAACGTCTGCTAACTGGAATGATCACTGCATAATGAATAATCAAATGAGATTAGCCAACTGTGTCCAGCTCCAATTGTCCTCTTATTGTCTACAGAAAAATCATCCTTTGGTTTTAGACTACTTTATAGTCCACTACCATAATCCCTGAAAGCCTATCACCAGAAAACCACCCAATTCCTTATTTTAATTTTTTTTTCTTAAAATAATAAATGTTCTTTATCCGTTCTTGTTTCTCTGCTGGCTGTCTGTAGCATGCATGAGAGTTTGCTATCCCTGCCATCCTGGTGAGTTTTGTGCTTCGTTAATTACGAAAATCACATGGTGATTACAAAGCCTTCATGTGCAAATCAGAAAACATGATGCACACAGTTACACATAGCCATTTAACCACACTCATCAGTAACTGCAGGATCTCAGGAAGAATGCTTACAATTCCCCTTGCAACAGTATTTCTCAAAAGCATTCCTTTCGTATAGCAAGGTAATGGACTGAAGGAGGCACAGATCCTCATCTCCCCAACCTTGGTGTAAATTAGGGACAGCTCCTCTGAGATCAGTGCAGTTGCTCTGAATAAGCAACAGAGATCAGAGTCTGGCTCACGAACTTTGCATACTCACTATTAAACTTGGAAAAGGGAACCCCTGTCTGTCTCAATTTCCTAAGTGCTATCTGTCACTAACAAGGCACACACACATTAATTGTGTGTTTTAAAACTTTGTTTGGTTGAACTTGTCATCCTAGGCTAAAATTGTGTGACCTAACTTGTAGTAGCTTTTGCAGTGAAGGTATCATTTACTGTTGAGTATATTTTACTGTGCTGTTATAGATCTTTTCACTCAACCAGCTGTCTAACATGTTGAATAGTCTTTCATCTTGTCAAACACTTCCATTCCCCTTTCTACAGCTTTCTCAGCCAGCATGTACACACCTAATCAATCTAATGCCACTGTCTCCAGACTTTAAAACCAAAAAGCACTGCCCAAACTACTTTTTTAAAGAGACAGTCATCCTTTTCCAGTAAATTCATCATCAAGAGGACAGATAAATTGTTAAATGAGAAGAAACACATCTCGGAAACTGTTACTCTAGGTCCAGCCTCAGAGCTCAGGTTCACTCACTGAATCTGTCATTCAGTAAAGGCTGTTGGGGGCTTCCCTTCACACTGATCATGTATATGTTAATGTAATTTAATTTAATAAACATCTTACACATGGAACTGAGTTTAAATCCTTTTGCTTACTTATACCTTTTTTTCCATTTTTAGACAAACAAGATTAGTCTGCCTCAATCTGTTCAATGCCATTTTTTCTTTTTTTTTTTTTTCCCTTTTCCTTATCCTTTATCAGTGGGAACTCCATTAGTAGATTGATATTTACATCATACAGGAGGCAGGTGAAAAAAAAATCCATTGGCATTGCTTTCAGGTAGCCCCTGCTATGTGACAGAGTGTATACCTTACATGGTACGGAGTATTCATTAGGGCTGTTTTTATTTTTATTACTTTTATTTTTATTAGATATATTACCTCCTGAGACTGTATGAAGTGAACCATGTCACTGTGTGAGATTACTACTCAGTTAATAGCAGTTCTGAAATCAGTCAGTTGGGAATAGGTTATGTTTTAAGAACCTTTAAAATGTGAATATATGTGGTGGGGGACTGGGTAGTTTTCCAAAGGGGAGGGTTTTTCTTCTGTTGATAGATTCTCTTGCGGAACATTTTTCAATTGCATGTTCATTTCTATATGTGCTTTTAGTTAAAACAGATAACAACACCTGAAATAAACACTTTTATAGCCGGCAGGTACACATGAAATAGAAAGGCCTGAACAAACAGGTAGAGGTGGGTGCTTTGTATTTTCAGTCTGATTTTGAATTCCTAAGGATGGAGGTAGGTAAAGACACTTCAACCTTTAAGCCCCTTTGACATTCACGAAGTGCTAAAAGTCAGCTGGGGTCTCTGCTCTGACAAATTTGCATCTCTTTGAATATGACGCTTGAAAAGCCAAGCAACTAGATTAAATTTTGCCATGGAGAAAATGAGAAAGGCTTCCATCTCCCAGGTCTACTGGGAGGATCTTTATGGTTGATTTACTTTTTTTAAATAAATGTTTCTTTATGTGTTTTCTCTAGTTTGTGTCCAGCCTTCCTCTGTCATGCATGCTGTAACTTCTGCCAGTTATATCAGCCCACAGTAAGTCAACCTGGGCAGAGCACAAGGTGAAAGAATATTTCAATCTAAACTGCATACCCCTTCTGTGTTTTCTGATTAAAATTTGCAAGCAAACCTTGGAATAAACTGTACCTGACATGACTTCTAAAATAATTTACGCCATTTATAAACCATAGGCCAAATCCTACAAACCCTCCCTATGCCATTGGTATGCAGGAGGGCTGCAGGTTTGCAGGAGTGGGCCCCACTATGTAGCTGAAACCTTACTATAGAGGACAACAAGCAGAATAATGATTATAGGCAACCCATAGAAATATTAAACTGATTACCCATTGAATAAAATCCACTAAAGTATGAATTATCTAATGAGCTGCTGCTGTGCTTCAGGCTGACTTATCCTGCATTAAGTTAACAATGACACCACAGACTCCTGTGGACCTGCTGTGGGAAGGGTGAGGGCAAGTTTGGCACTCATTTAGGTGTAGAACTGTTCCAGCTAATGACAAATAAAAAGGTGTATGTAAAGCAAATGTTTCAAGGTTTATAGAAGCTTATAATATGGACTCTATTTATTTGCTAAGTATTTATGGCAACTCCTGAATTTATAACCATGTCAGCAAAAAACTTTTCACAGATGTTGAATGTAAACATTGTTTTAATATTCACTGATGAAATACCAAGTACACTTCTGTTACCCTTGCATTATTAAATAAGTCTAGGGCTTTAAATCATACCAGATTTTACAAAAAAAATTTAATACACCTCTATTGTATCTACATTCGCTACTACAGGATACTCATTATTTTTGGAATTTCTAAAGCAGAATAAACATTTTTTTGTGAGCCAAACCTCAAAGCTTTACTTTACTCTGTCTTTGTTTCCTCAGTGTATGTGAAACGTGTATATAACAGTATCATACTCAGAGCCAGTAGGAGATATTGTGTGTGAAGGGTTTTTTTTTTCCCTCTACGCAAAAATTGTTTGCAAGTTCTGTGCACAGCAAAAGCTATGAAAAATCACGTATAGCTAGTTTTCCCTTTTTATTTTTATTTCCTTGCTGAGCTGTTATAATTTTCTGGCAGATCACATTACATTAGAATGAAATGTGATCTGTAGTTAGGACTTAGCAATGCATCCTGCAGCTTTAATTCAGTCACTTGGGTTCCAGTTTAGCCCAACATGTGTCTCTTGAAATAACTCAGGAGAGCAGATTGATGATATACTTAGCAGAGGAATAACAACATTGGAGAATGCAGTACTAAACAATTCAGTTATTAAACATATCTAAGCATCTGAAGAAAATATCCAACTTTCTGGGAAAAAAAAGGAAAATATTTAGGAACCTAACAAAGCTTCTGTTGATATTGATGGGAACAGTGAGATATACAGAGCATTTTTAAAATTACTTTATACTGGACTTGAAAGTCCAGTTACTGAAATCTGATCCTAAGGATCTTAACCTCAGAATCTCGTTGTCATTTCAGGGTCTCATTCAGGTCAGTTTTCTTCAGGTATCACTGTGGCATTTTAGTATTTAGATACAGAAGTATTCTCTTTTCAGAAAAAGCAATCTTTTCCAGTAACTAAATTATTTGAAGCTTTTATATAACATTCATTTGCACACTCGAATGTTCTCACACCTTTCAGTGTCTGTTACTTTTGCTAGTTGTGTCCTCCCCTCTCAAACCCAGCTGTTCTCTCAGTGGTCTCAGACCATCTCCTTCCCGTGCTCACTCTGTTGCTCTGCACACTGAACCTGCCTATTCATTCATGTCATTCCCTTCAAATCACTTTCAAAGACCGCCCCTATATGTGAGACTTTATTCCTGGTTGGAGACTGCAATCACCTCCAGGATTGTAGTGTATGAGTAGCAGTGGGACCTGCCAAATGCATCCTTGCTGAAGGAAGAAAGGTGCATCAGTCCTACTCAGCTATGCAGCTGCACAGAGCAGGCATGGTTTGGGGTGCAGCAGACTCCTTGCCCAAGCCCCAAGCCAGCTATTGTGGGATGGTGACTCAATACACCCTAGCAGATTGAGCACAGCCTAGATATTTTTGTTCTGAATTAAGCCCCTAACTCCCAGCAAGTCTACTTCCCAGCTAGGATAATGACTTAGATGCCTTTTTCCAGAGAAAGAAGAAAGTGAGTGATCTGGGCGTCTCTGAGAAATGCTCTTCAATACCTCATTTGAGTACACCCTTATGTGATGTATTGGAGTTTCTAGGACAACTCACTTACAAATGGATCATTACAGCAGTAAAAGCCAGTTTATTATTTAACCAATTCAGGCTGAGTGGAGACTGGAGAGTATTGGCACTTGCATTGATTGTAAGTAAGAGTCAAGCAATTAATGAACAGAGTTTTCAGCAACAGTCTTAAAGAAAGCGTGCAATGTGCCCTAATAGGTATGACTGGGGAGGTGTTAACTGAATTCGGAATAAGCCTGAAGACAAAGGCAATGAAAAGCAGGACATTCCCATAACACATTGCCAATGTCCACACATCACAAGTATTTTTAAATGCATGTGGATTAAACTTAACCTTTTGGTCAGGGTTGACAAAGTAGTTTTCAACCCTTATATGCTGCTTATCACCAGTAGAACATTTTAAAGAGGAAAGCAAATGTCTCAAAAGCCCCCTAGGAATTTCTGTGAATGGTCATAAGTCATACTAAGGGGTTGAAGGAATGTCTCTGGTAGCCAGAGTCTGGAGGAAATACACAGATGTGCCTAGGAAAGACCACCTTTGTGTCCATCCTAGAAGAGCTCTGGTCAGAAATGGTCAGGCTTGATGCTGAACTGATAGCACTGAACATATCTATATATGTCCAGAGTGGAGAAGTCTGGCTTGGAAACAGCTCTTCAATGCACTTTGTTTTGAGGGGATAGGCTAAATTCTAAACCTTCTGGATTTACTTGGCACATTTTCATGCTTACAGCACTAGGAATCTTTATTTATTTTAATGAAACCAGAGATAATTGAAAATTCATATGATTCCAGGACTTCAACATTTAGGAAATCCTCCTTTTTCCAGCAAGAATGTATTCTAAAGGGACACGCAGATTTAGGACACATTTCGTCTACCCTCTGACAGTTATACAGCTGTCTTTCCTTATCCAAGTCTCTTTAAAAGATTAATTTCTTCTATAATCCCTACAGCACAGGTCAAAAAGAATAATAAAAACTCTAAGTAAATAATTAATAAAGTAATAAATTTGTAATCCAATTAAACAACAACAACAACAACAAAAATCCCCCCAGATCCTCTTCGTACTTGAGCTCTTAACCACGTTATGTATTTTCTGCATTTGTCCTTCAGATGGCATGATCTTCAGATAACTGGCTTAATTTCTGATTCATTCAGCTAAGGGTACATGGTCATCATATAGCAAAAGAACACATAATGATACACAATTTATTGGTGGGTGCAGATACGCACACCATGTGCACTACTCAAATCACTACAAATCTGAAGGCATTTATGGTTGCTCACACATTTAAAATCACACGTGTAAACAAATGAGGATAGACACATGCACATGTAATGCTCTCCTCATAGCACCCACCTCGGGGTTATGCAAATCAGGTGTATGTGTGTGTGTCTGTGTGTGAGGTACAACAAATACCCACAATCGTAAATAAACTCTTTCCAAATAGTAAAAATCTTGCTATTAACACGACGTGTTTAAATCCAAATGGACAAGTTTATGTTCCCTTCTGCCCCTTTCTTCCTCTTTCTCACTCCCTCACTCTGCCTCTCCCTCTCTCTCACTTTACCTTCCCAACGGCACTATTTTATTTCAGAAGAAAACTTATGAAAATTGTTGAAACACACACTACAAAGCATTTGCTTTTTTTTTCCTCTCCTTTTTTTTTTTTTTATTTCAGCAGATAGCCCCCAAAAAAGGCAGGGATGTCAAAGGCTTCGAGTCCCCCCTTTGACATTCACGCAGTGCTGAGAGTCAGCCGGGGTCTCAGCTCTGACAAATTTGCATCTCTTTGAATGTGACGCTTGAAAAAAGCCGGAGCTGCTAGATTAAATTTTTTTTTTTTTCCATCGAGAAAATGAGAAAAGCCTCTATCTCTCTGCCGAGTCTACTGGGAAGATCTTTATTCTGATTCTTGTTAGAATTGTTTATCACCCTGACAGACCAGACTCGGACGAGATAAAGGCGCTGCTCCATCACGGGGCCTGACAGTGGTAGGACATGCAGAGAAATGAAAGGAGCAGGGGAAAATATTATTAATAGATGCCGACTTGATTTGCCTCTATGGCACGTCAAGGAAGGAAGGGAGGGGGGAGCCACGGCTTGATTGCAAGCCTATGAAGTTCTGTCCAAAAAAGAAGCTATTTTTCATTAAGTGATAGAAGGGCTTTTTTCATGTTCTTTCCTGAGGAGCTGATAACTTATGCAGTTTATTCTAACCCTGCTGATTTCTGTCAGGGAAAGAAAACTCCTGAAAGATGGCTCCAGCTCGTCCTTTTCAGAGAAGGAGGCTGTCTTGTCAAAAATGGTAGCAAGGCATTAAAGCCCCGGCCTTGACTTCTGCAAGGTCCCTTGGGTGTGATTGGGTGTGCAAGTGTCTGTGAGCATGGGGGGTGGGGAAGGAGGGTGTTATTATGTACCCACTGTGGCCCTCTGAGGGAAAAAAAATAAAAATATGTATGCAGAGCAGCCCTTGCACATATGCATGTGGACGCACACCACATACACAGAGGCTTTGTGCATTTGAATATACATGCAAAACCACTTGATTTGCTGCCTAATTACTCTGCACTTAGTAGAGATTTGTCTGATATCAGTGTGTGCTGAATTTAAGAACTGGGCGTAAAGTTAGAGCAGCTTCATTCAAAATGAATGTTAAAAAATAACCAGCTCCCTGCTACCTCGTGTATGTCAGGTCTCACACAGAAACATGACTGGCAATAGGAGCCCAAGAGCTCCTGCAGTGATGCTGACTCTACTGTAACTGTCTTGTTTTCTGAGGCAAAATTGCCTCTACATGATCATTATTTCTCTTAGGTTGTATTTTTTTTTTGGATAAGGAAGGTAGAGGAGTGAGAAATATTCTTTGCGTGCATCATGGCCGTGCTATTGTTACTCTTGGATCCTTAGCATTTGCAGCCCTGACGATTTGGGGCATTTGCTGCAATCACAGTGTTTCATGAAAACAGTTCCTTTTTTGAATTAACCTGCTTGTTTCCAAAAAGGATTGTGTTTGATCACTATCCTAACTGAAGGTTGAATTAAGTATAAATTAATTACTGGGTAAATGCTTGCCTTAGGGCAAAAGAATGGATCTATTTCTGTGAACCTCCTCTTGGAGGTTGCTTCCTGATGGATTCATCCTACAACATGTTGAGCATCTTGAGAGGAGCTACGAATGACACTCAGCTCTCTCTGCTTTCAGTAGAATGGAAGAGCTTAGCAGCTCAAGGGGATTTCTCAGCACTTTGCCACTGGAAAGGCTAGAGATTTCTTTCTGGAAAGCTCATGAACAGCCTCAGTGCTAGGCTGTTCACTTTCTCTTTATTCTTCAGATTTTTCCTAAAGAGTTGTTCTTTCTAGTAAGACCAATAAGTGCTTTTAAAATGCCAGATCTTTTCCGTTCAGGTGTCATTAAAAGATGAATTAATGATAGATTTATTTCAATACACTTTAAAAAGACCTGTGCTATCTATCTTGCTAAATCTACCAAGTCTCTCTTGTACAATCAGTGGCAGTCGAGTCTGTACCTGATCCATTTTCAAATTCAGATGTAGATGATAAAGAATGACTGCTTGGGGGAAGTCCAACACCAAAATTATGGACTATACAGAGTCTTAGGTTGAGCTGTGGCCTACTTTGTGTTGCGAATGATTTTTACCACCTACTGTTTCAGGGATCTTCCTCACCTCTCCTGGACACTACACTGTAGCTTTCCTATTAAATATCCTAACCCTGCCATAGATCATCAAGCATCCTGGCAAAGAGGGTTATGGACTACTGTGTGCTCATGTACGTGGCATAGTTATTTCTGTGCTGATATGAGACTGGGTTTGAAAACCCAGTTATCCCGACGTCTATTCCTTACCACGTTGTGTCAGAATCCTCCTGAAAAGCAGTTCATTTAAGTATAAGGACATGTTAAACTACTTTTGAATGGTAGTCTATTTATTGTGGCATAATAGCAAATGTTAAACCATAGAATCATAGAATTACTAGAACAGTTTGGGTTGCAAGGAACCTTACAGGTCATCTAGTTCCAACCCTCCTGCTGTGGGCAGGGACACCTTCCACTAGACCAGGCTGATCAAAGCTCCATCAAACCTGGGCTTGGGAGAGCAGCATCTTTTCTCAGATCAGAATCACAGAAAGTGGTGGAGATCTGCAAGCTGGGAAGGGGAATGCAGGTCTTGCTTGTTGAGGGTCTTACATGCAAAGACACTGCAAACCTTTGTCTCATGTCCTTTCTTCATTTTCTATGTTGCTTATTTACTGATCTGATGTCTGTGAATTCCCAGGAACCTTATGCATGATGATTAATTCTGACTTCAGAGCTTACACAAACATTTAGAGAAATCCTATGTTTGGTAAATTAGTTGACAATTTACGAAATAGACAAATCCTATGTCTCTGTCTGAGGAGTCTTCTGGTAAAACATAAGGAACAATTACCATAGATAACTTTATTTATTTATTGATACTGAAATTTTAGGAGTGCTGTGTGAGCTCAGGATGATGTTATGTATGGTTCTGTACAAAGCAAAAGACAGTCTGTACATATCAGACAGTCCAAGGATGGGAGAAACGAAGTAAAACAACTACCTTTTTATAGCTCAGAATCTGAAGGCTGCTGATATTGAGCAGCTCAAGATCACACAGAAAGTCTGTGGAAGGGTTAATGGTTGAGATGAAGTCTTCAGTCCTAATTCGGTTTCTTAACCACAGCACAGCCTTTACTCAGACCAGCTCAGTCTGTTTTGGCTGAGCCAAGCTCTCCATATCACGTTCCACTGTAACGTAGATATGGAAAGCAATTTAGAAAGGTCCCCTTTTTTATGACTACAACTAATTTACCAAAATTCTGTGAGAAAACATCATGACGTAGGTAGGGATTTGTCTCTCTTTTTTTTAACTGCAGTTGTTTACATTGCTCCAGTGACAAAGAGGAATATTGTTAGTGAAACTTTGAGAAGGGAGATTGAGTTATGCATCCCCGAAGTCCTCAATTTGCATAGTTTTAGAAAGGGGATATATTTGGCAGGCGTTCTTTTTATTCAGCCATGGGTTTGGCACATGACAAAGTACAGAGGCTGAGTGAACATCATGCAGCAATTTAAACTGAGCAAACAGATGTGGTTTTGCATTTTGTTACGTGTTGAGTCTCAGGCTACCATGAAAATATCTTTGGGTAATCAGCATACCCAAAGTGCACAGTTCACAAGTTGATACCTTACAGCTATGCTACAAAAATACTTTTTTCCCCTTCATTTAGTTATGCTGCCCCAAATTATCTGAGAATTGTGGATAATTATAATTGAATTTATCAGGATTCATTTTATTTCACAATATCATCCTTAACTTTGGGTCTTTATATACATTATTTTAATCCTTGGATCTGCAAAGCACCAAAGAGAGATGGTGACATCACAAGATTATTTATAACAATTTCATATAAGCAGAGTGCAAAAAAGGCTTCTGAACAGGAGCCTATAGAACATGCAAAACTAATGAAAATGACATAGCTAAGCAGTATTGAACACAGCAAAAATATTTTCTTAGAAATCACTTCAAATATAGACTACAGAACTAGTGACTGGAGTGCAAATTTAACATAAAGGATTTAAGACCTGGTCCCATATCACTGGCAGAATTCACTTGATTTAAATGCATGTCAGTTCAGGTCAATAAAAGGCAATTACTTTTTTGTATGATGATAAGTATGAAACCCTGAACAATGTCTGGAATGTATTTATTGCTGATCTTTGTCTGAATTAGATGGGAAAATAGCAGTTCTTGCATTGTTATACAGCATCTTGCTAGATCATGTTAAGTGTGATGGTTTCAAGTTGTTGAAGTAGAAAGTAAGGGCTATTAAAGTATGATTTCTGCGTAATTATGGAAAACACACACATTTGTACTTTTTGATAGCTATTGGCTTCCTAGATTTTTCACAAGATTATATAGAAACAATACCACTAATTTGTTCATTGTACTAATTTTTCAGCTGTAAAAACAATTGTAGATCACTTCAGGGCAACCTGCAAAAAGGTTTAAAAAGTAAGAGCTAAAGTATCTGTAAAGGTACTAGCTGGCCAAATAAAAAGTGTTCATTCACACTGACTGCCCAGTGTGGCTGCAGTTGTGAGTGTTTCTTCTTTGGTTGCTACTTTAATCAATCCAATTTGTTCTTCCACAGAAAGTTTTGCATATGTTGTTCCAATTTATAAATGTGACCCTAATGGAATTGATTAAGATAGTATTTTTAATATCACCTGCTATTAGAAAGGAGTTAATACTTCATAGTAATTTCTCTTCAAATTTGACCCTTTTTTTGTCTCCTTCTCAAAAAGTCTGCAGTCAGATTGCAGGTTTTGTGAAAAACAGAGGAAATGGTTTAGCAGATTATTTTTCCTATTTCTGACATTTGGAAAGCAGTTTCAATAGATGTATTAAACTTACCCATCCATAACAACTGGCTACTTCAGCTCCAGTGAGGGCCAGGTTTATCAAGGGCAGTTCATGAGAATAAGTTTACAGGTCCATCTATTTCTGCAGAGCCTATGAGGAAGTGCTTTTGGAACATCCTGAATACTGACAGGATTCTGGATAAAAGCTCAGCCATATCTTCAAGAACTCCTTGATTTAAATTTTGTTTCTCCCCATGTATCAAAGCATGAAGTGCTCATTTCCTCACTTCCAACAAGAAACATGTTAGGGTAGCTGAAGTGGCTTCTTACCAATAGCCACAATATGCAGCCTCCCACTCAAAAAATGCCATGAATAAAACAACTGTAAAAAAAGCTCTTAAAACAATTATTTATTATCCAAGTAACTCAATTTTTTAAGTCATCAACTTCAAGTGAGGAAAGACTGACAATATGTGTGCTTTTTATGTGGGGAGCAAAAGGGTGGGGGAAAGCTGTGCTTTGATTTTGGTTCATATTCAGGGAACAGCCTGGGTTAATAATTTAAAGGTAGGAAGTTAATTTATGCGTCACTGAAATCCTCCTTTTGTGCAGTTTTAGAAAATGCATACATGTGACAGGGTATCTCATTGTTCTCAGGATGTGTTATCGTGTATATGTGGAGTAGCTTTAGTGCGATATGAAATGCAAATTTGACTCACTTTGTTCTTGCCACTTTTATGAATATTAAAAATATGGATAAAATAATTGTGAACACTTGGAAAACGTCTTTAGCTCCTAATTTCAGTGCTATGAAGTTTTCGTATTGGTGCAGTGGAAAAAAATTGAAAATTTTACCAGCTTATATTGTCATGAAGGCAAGAAATTCAATTGAAAATTTGCATTTTGAGTGCACTCTGAGTGGAACTTTATGATGACATGAAACCCCAATACCAATGACACAACAGCCTCTCAGGCCAAAACAACATAGTTCATTTGTGTTAAGGCAAACAAAATGTGGTCATTCAGGTGAGTTTAAACCAGCACTAACCTCCTGTAGCACCAAGTTTGTAGTAAAGAGGGGGTTAAAGAAGAACTTGTCCTCAACAGACAAGGCAGTCAGCAACATATGGGGCACCACCAATGCCCCCACTCTACATCCCTCATAACACCAGTCCCTCTTGATCCTCCCTGCTAAGTGCATTGGCTTGATGAGAAGTTTATGGAACAGTTTCCACTCTAACTAGGACATTCCTGTAGTAAGGGTGGCTCTAAGGCTGCCAAAATGGGAGTTGTTTAACATTGTTGAGCACTACTTTGCAAGCTATTCCTGTTTGTGGATCAGGATATGCTGAGTAGTGCTACAGAAATTGAAGCTATGTTAAATCAATAGAACAGACTTCTATAAATTATTGTGGAAAAACAAAAGGCCAAGTCATTACTTTATGCATATGATTCTTTAATGTAAAAATAAAAAAACCAGATACTTTGCTTCTCCAGCAATCATTGATGTTATACCTGTGCATTAAGTGAAGACTCCTGTATTTCATATTGTAAGACAAAGAATTATGGTGTAAATACTAGGACAGACTGTTTCTCTGGTCTTTAATTTAATAGCACTGTAGCTGTGAAGCTGTGGACACAGAATACTCGGTCTTATTTGTTTAGATTATTCAAATAAAACATAAGTAATAGTCACAGCTTGGGCTGAGATTCTTCTTTACTTTAACCCTTCTAAACACTTCAGGAATTAAACATCTTTTCCTTCACGTGACTTTTAGGCTGCAGTTAAAAAGCTCTTCATCAGCATGTAGTGACTTTGCTCATTTCTTTGACAAAAGGCTGATAATCTGCACTAATGGCTTTGGCTGACTCAAATGATTTGTTCTCAACTGATTTTGACTGGCATGCTGAGGAATATTAGCAATATGGAAACGAAGGTTGATCACGGAAGGAGATGGACAAGCATTCTGGATGAAATCCTGCATATCTTTACTTTCATTAGAGTTCATTTCTTTCTGAGGTTAGACTGTTTTTATATTACATTCCCTTCTCTGCTAGCAGAAATTTTCAGATCCCAGACTGTCATTCCTGCACTTAGAAGCTCCTCTTTAGACAAACAGCTCTTCGGATTATGTCTTCTCATATATAAAATTTTGCTTGAGTATGAACTGTCTCTTTTCCCTAAAGAGGACGGTACAAAAAGTATGGGAAAAAAAAAGTTTATTTTCCTGTGGAAGTAATTCATATCCAGTACCTGGAATTATAACCACGTGGCAATTTACCCATTTCATGAGCAAGAAGAGGGCCATTTCCAGCTTGGACTGTGTTTTTTATTTGTTTTGGTTTGGGGGTAATGCTCTCTGGGGTATTCAGTTCTGAGCTGCTCTTCTACACTGTCTTTTAGTCCATATATCAATATAAGAACACATATCCTAACACATATGGATGGTGATAAATTCTGTACAGAAGAAATTGCAAATTGTATAAACCTTTAGTTGACAAATAACAGGATAGGGTTGAATAAATAGTGATCTAAGATGCATTTACCCATAAATTCAGAAAGGTTAACATTATCCGAAACTAGGCCTAGCATGTGGCCTGTCCTTGAGCAAAAGGATTGAAAGTTGAGGCGTAGGTTGTACTATAAATTAGAAGACCTCAAAATAAAATTTGAGAAACTCTACCCCCCACCTCAAATCTAAAAATTAAAAAAAGAAAAAAAGTAAAAATTCATAATTTCAAAATTTAAAAGGAAAGGTTTTGGCTTGCATGGGCAAGTAGAAATGCTTTGCAGGGAAAAGTGACAAACATGCAAGTTAGCAAAGGTTTTGACTTAAAAAAATCTTTCCTGTGCAAAAGTTAAAACTTCTGCTTAAGTTTATCACTTGCATTCAACAAATATGTCCCTTCTGTTTCTCAGCAGGGTCTCCTTAAGCACAGGTCGGAAGACTGGTTTTGCTTTGTAGAGATGGCATGATATAAATCCTTTGTCATAACCAGAAGAAATGACTATTAGTCAACCTGAATGGAGGTTTTGTATTTTTGCATGACAGAGGCCTCCAAAGTATGAACATTTGGTTATTCCAAAACAACAGTCAGAAAAGCCACAATGTGAAATGTTTGTTCCTGTTTAAAAGCCAGTTTCTTCCTGGAGGGAGCTTTATGTTCTTTCACATACATGAGATTCCAGCAGGTGTTTAAGCTTGACTCTCAATTATTGGCAGGTGATTTTGAAGAACAGCCACCCAATAAAGAAAGAAAACATTAAAGAACTCCCACCTGGAAATACCTACCTATCTTAATAAGATAGCCTTATATAAAGATCTGAAGACTTGTGAGATTAATGAGGTATGTTTACTTTCCATTTCATTCTGAGCCCCCTCTACTACATGTGTTGAATTAAAAGGCTCAGAATTTCTGTATGGGAAACTGAAAAAAAAATTGATAAAATGTAAAAAGTCAGCTATTGTGCTGCATTTGAACTCTGTCTCTCTCCCCATCTTTGCCAGGAATTGATCAGGAAGACTGGAAGACATTTTTTCTCTTTCATTACCAAAAAAATTTTAAATGAAGGCAAGAAAAGCTCTCTGTACCTCTATGGTTCTAGAGACTATTAAATAGAAGTACACACAAACATAAAATATGTGTGATGTTACATATTGGTTTGCAGTGGTGCAGTGATATTGTTTAGATGGAGACATAAACCTGTCATTTTGGGTTTTATTGCCAGGAGTGCCAGATGCACTGTCCAGGAACCCAAACATACCAGTCTGTGCCACCAGCACAAGAGGCCGTGTCAGGGCTTTCCTCTGCTCTCACAGATTTCTCATTTGATAGACGCATGTTCCCACACTGTAAGTGCCATGGCCTCCCTCTGTGAGCTTTTAGTTTTGATAAAGATGGTATTGTGTGCAACAATATTCATGTTTCTTAAGAGTTCCCATATTGCCTGTAAGAAACTCCTTAGGTGCTGACCTAAAACAGATGCTGTGAGCACTCTTTTTACTACCCTTTAAAACCTTTTAATTGTTTGTGTATTTTAATTTTATTTGTCACTTAGATTTCTCATTGTATCCTGGTTCTCTCCTAGCTGCCTACAGGGGAGACTTGGAGAGATAACCTTTCCTTTTCCCTCTGTCCAAATGCAAAAAAAAAAAAGAAAAGCAAAAAAAATGTACATGCCGTGGTGTGGACACCATTCTGCTTTGCCAGGATCTGTGAACTCTATTTCAAATGTTGTTTACACTTGTACAAAAGAGTTTTTCTTAGGCTGCCTGGCTCCGTTTTGGGAGGTACAGTGGTCTCTGGTTCTTTGGATGTCACCACTGAAATGGCCATGAACAAGGTTTGACAGGACAACCTGGGACCCAGAAATGTGAATGTATAAAGATCTCAGGGCAAAAAACAAAGTGAAGATAGATTTATCTTAGCTATAAGACAGTTACCAAAAAGAAATCAAATTATATTGCAGAGAGACTGGAAAGCTGGGAGGCCTGTAGCCTAGATTCCTGACACTATTAAATATTACCCTATGTTTGCATGGTTTTTATCACCTCTCTGCAATGTTTTTGTTCAATCATGGAAAATACAATAAAATAAAAAACACATGTTAGGGTCTTAAAAATAATTCCTGTTTTTTTTGAGACTCTCAACTAGAAGTTGCATTGACAACTGGCTGATAAATTTTGACAAGCCGTAGCTCAGTCTTTTTGAGTCAGAGAGACTCCACAGGAGCTATTCTCCCATCGGAAGAGAGTATCAAACCTACTACAGAAAAGGAGAACAAAACAAAGCCTGTAGACACTCAAATCCAACATGCCATGAGAATTTTGCTTTGCCTCAATGATACTTTCTGAGACTGTGGGCAGCAGATTGTGTTTGGATTGTCAAGGAAACAGTCGGGCCATTATTGTTGTTGTTTAATTTTTGGTGGATGAGGGTTTTTTTCCCCCTCCTAGTCAAAGTATTAAAAAAAAAAAGGGGGAGGGGGGAAAAGAAGTTGATTCTTCAACAAGCAGCTGCAATGACAGATGGCTGATGAATGCACTACCAGCAGTTCCAATGGAACTCGACTCCGTGGGAGTCAGGGCACTGCGCACCTTCCAAAGGGCGCCACGGTAGTCGCTTGGGAAGGGGAGTGAGAGTCGGAATTTCTAACCACGGTGAAAATGTACTGAAGGAAGAGAACATGATGACAAGGGGTGAGAAAGGGAAGGGAGTGATTGAGATCCATCCAGCTGAGTCTTTATCCCCAAGGATGAATTAAGATGAAATAGGGGCCCAGAGCCATAAAAACTTCAGGACTACTTTAAAAATCATGCTCCTCTGCTAAAACATATCTTAGCCACTTACTTTGCTCTAGTCTTTGTTGATCTTTCTTCCTTAGACCCTCCTCCCTCTATTCTTTCTATACACATTATTCCTCTGTTTCCTGTTCCTTCTTTTCTCATAGCTATCTCTTCCTACCTCATGACTGTGTGTGATTGTGAAGAAAACAGATAGGCTGTTGCTCTTCTCAAAGCTGCTTCCTGATGCCTGCCAGATGTCCCTCATGAGTCTTTGTAAGCACCCAGGGTCTGGCAATCCACGATCAGCCCTGCTGATGTGATGCAGTGTCCTCTCTTGTAGTGCTCAGACTTGAAGAAATATTTGCCCTGGCCAGTTATCACCTCTTTGTCCAAAGATGCCCCATTTAAATGGGTAGTCAGCAAAATTTATGGCCTTCTATTGGGAGTCCTGTGCCAGGTGTGAAAACTTGTCTTCCTACTGCCTTTGAGTTTCAGCACACTGTGGAGGCAGAAAGACAAGGAAGGAACACAAGCTGCACTCTCTGAAAGGAATTTGCAGACAAAAGTGAGGAGTCAGTTTCCTGCATCATGCAGAATGTCATAACCTGCATAACCCCCAGCCTCTCATGGTCCCCCAGACAGTGCAGTTCCCCCTTTCTTCAAATCCCTGTGTGAGGTGAGAAGAAAAGAACTGGTGCCAGCTGGAAAATCAGTAGGGGTTTGCAACAGGGCAGTGAGTAAACAAGGAACAAAACTCCTCTAGCAGTAAATGTACTGTGTAAACATAAACAATAGCAACAAGCAAGACACGTATTCCAAATCCGTCTCCAGTGAGAATCAATTATGTTATATCTGATGAATCAGGGGAGGAGGTTGGTGAGGGAGAATAGGGGCCTATTATTATTTTCAAGTCAAGTCAACCAGCCAAGTCTGCAAACAAAAGCATTTTCTGTCTTTTTCTCTCTGTCTTGTTGATGGCCTCCTCTTGTCTCTCTTCCTTGGCTTATTTCCTGCAGTTTCCCCACCCAGCAGTAGTTATATACATCTGAATAACACTGCAGTTCAAGCACCAAAAGAATTGTTTTCCTATGGTTTCTAAATGTCTTTTCTATTTTCTTGTATTCATAATCCTGGCATAAGCAGTGCTTGTCAAGGGGCGTTACATCAGAAAACTCAAGCATGAGACTATCCATGTGTGTGTGTGTGTGCTTGTATGTACATGAACACATGTGACCAAGAAAGCAAGAAAATACTGCTACAGATCATTAATGAAATAATGATAGGTACTTCTTTTATACCTGTGGTTGTAAAAAGGAAGCACAGGTTTTATTCTTGTATCTGCACATCACTAATTAGTACTAACACACACACAGAGGTTTTCTTCTGTATCCCCAAAATCACAAAATGGGAAATGAAAAGGGGAGGAGGAGAAAGAGAGAATTGCTGGAAATTATTGTCTCTTAGAGTGTTCTCTAATAATAAGAAAGGAGCCCCACTTTGAACTCTTGATTCTTTGCCAGAGAACAAAAACCTTAAAGCATTTTGCTACCTTTAATTGTATTACTCTTCTAGTAATCAATAAAGATTAAAAAAAATCATTCTCTGTACAATATGAAATCACGGTGTCTGACTATGTGGAGATAGATTCCACTTATCTGTCTCTAGGGGTAGCTTCTCTTGTAGGAAAAAACTCAATTTTTATTTGGATTTTAAAAATGTTTCAAATTATTCAGTCAATGGTACATGCATATTAAAAGATTTATTACCAAATATTCTCATCTTGATGTACTGGATCTATGCACCCAATTCCCACTAATGTTAATGGAACCTCATCTGTAAATGCCTGCACATCAAAGTCAGGCAGTACCCATAAGTATTGCAAATACATAGGTAGCTGGATAAATAGCACAAAGATTAACCACCTCTGGCATTGCTGGTTTTTATTTCTTTGTGTAAACGTTGGTCTCATCTTTCTGAGGACTCAAGATGAGATTTAAGAAACCAAATGCATCCGGGCCAACGTCCCCCACACGTCAGCATGGGTGTTGAAGGGAGATACCTCACTGCTGAGTGGTGGCACCCACTCTAATTGAAGGGGAGAGGGAGAAAGGTGCCTCCACAGGGTGACTCAGATTTTGGGTGGGCTGAGTCATCCCCACAGGTGCCTGCTTCTCTCCACTGACTGTTAAATGGGAGTGTATAAAGAGATGGTAATTTGAGCACCTGAAGCAAGATAGGTCACATCAGGCCTAAAGTATTAAAGTATTAAACCCCCACTCCAGTCCTCTGACATGAGGAGCCTGAACTCCTGCTCAGGAAATAGGCTGCTCACTCCATGCTGGGATGCCTACTAGCCCCTCATGTTAAAGGCACAAAGAGAGATGGAGAGAGGGCACCCATCCCTTCTCTCTCATTCCCATCAATATTAAAAAGCCCACATTCATATACTAGAGCTAGGATTTTCAAACATGAATTCCTAGCATTTAAACCTTAAATCCCTAGATGGAATCCATAAAAAGCAGCTTGGATTTCGTTTCTCCAGAACTTGATTTTGGGTTAATTATCTAACCTTAGGCATCTATGTTTTGTAACTTTTTGATCATGTTTTAAAATGAAGAGAAAACAAGTGTATTGTTATTATTAATAATATTTTTCATAGCTTTATTAATTTAAATGTCAAAATATATGCCAATATTAACTGTAACTAAAGTAAATTAAGTGTACTAACAACAAAGTTATATACAACTGCACGTATCATGTTGGAATTCAAAGTAAAAAATGCATATTTTAAAGTGAAAAAAGATGAGGTAGAAAAAATATTCATGGGGCCAATAACTATATTAATTGTCAGAAGAGAATACAGCTGCAATAAAATCAAAAGGAGTGTGTACAGTGAAAGATGAGTGGGATGATTAGAGCACAGACAGGCTAATAAATGTTAATTAATAATACCTTTCTGAAACTTCCATTTCTTATCCCTAGATTCACAAGTGCCTTACAAAGGAAGCATCATTAGCCCCATTAAGCAGAGGAAGGAGGAAGAGGCACAGAGTAATGAAGTACAGTGGCCAGCGTCACCCAAGGGTACAACTGCACAAACAAGTTACAGCAAGTTAAATTAGAGGATATATTAACGGAGTCAGATGCTCTGCTCTAACTTCCTATTTGTCTGCTCTTGACCTGAAGAAAATGAAACTCATCTTACCTCGGGTCTAATCAAAAGACTAAGCCTCTTCTCCGGCTGCAGGAGGGAAAAAGTGAGTACCTGATACCATGAAACCACCCTGGCTAACCTGTTCTAACGCCACCTCCATCAAAAACCTGGCTAGTCTGTGAGATGGCAGCGGTAATTTTGTGAGGTTCTGCTAACATTGGGATGAGCGTGGTATATAAATGGAAAGGGCTGACGGGAAAGGAAGGTTCCGGGGGTGAGATACATCATGTAGTTCAGCACAGAAAAGTCAAAATCTGTTGCAGATCTGCGATGTGACAGTAGGGTTCCAGGAAAAGCAGGTGGTGTGGGAACGCAGCTCCCCATTAGGGCAGGGCTCAGAGAGAAGGGGATCAGTCATAGCCAGAGCTTTTATTACTTAAAGCTTTAAAATCTAAAAGGGCCAACTTAAAATCAACCTGCCACTTCAGAGGCTGGCAGTGTGGAAAATGCAGTGCTGTGTAATGTGCTTCTGCTGGCTCACAGGGCTGAGCACACGTGCTGCCATGCTCAGAGCCTGGCTCTAAGCTCCACTAAGAGTGTATTATAATAACTGAGCTTGCTGGTAACAAGGTCTGTGCTGCTATATTTGTGATAGGTTTGGGATAAACTGAGCACGTAGCCAGTGCCTGTAGCAGAACTGAGGAGGGGGGAAGAGAACCTCTTTGACACCAGGGCTGGAAACCTGGTTTCAACTTAAGCCATGGCAAAACTCCATTGACTTCAGCTTGAGCCTGTGTTTGTCAGGTACTTTTCACAGAGCACAGTGTCCTAACACAGTACCAGCACACACCTAGCCCTTGACCTCTGAAACACAATTTTTCAAAGTGCAGGGCCACATAACAGAAATAATTCCAACTAGTGCCATCACCCAAAACATGCTTTTACCAGCTCAGAGAAATGTCTCTAGCTGCAGAACATCCCTCTCCTCCTCTATGGCTGAAATAGAAATCAGGAGAATGATGGCAAAGGAGTCTATGTCAGTTTTATTAAGATATTCAGTCTTTATTTTATTGATCATGGGTTTTGATCTGTCCCAACTTACTGCCTTTCTCACACTGTAAAATCTGGGAGAAGATAATGGAACAGACTGCATTTTCCCACATGCATTCTCCAGTGGCTCATTCTCATTTTGAAAACCTCTTTGTCTGAAATTCCAAATCCTTTTTCCCAATCACAGCTAATAACATGAAGTTTGAGTCAGAGAAATCTTCACTTTTTAGCACTTTCCTATGGGTCTCACATTCTTCCATGTTCCACATCAGGCAAAGGCCTAAACTTTCATTTGACTGTGGAAACTGCACAGGCACTGTCTTTCCAGGCCCATTTGCTCTCCCTGATCCTCTTGACTTTGTTTCAGTTATTTTCTGTTGGGGGCTTGATGCAGTAAGTACGTTTAGGGAAATCCAAAGGATTTTATTTGCTCAGAGGAAAGAAGTTCAAGGGTTATTCCAGGGCAACACTATCCTGAAGGAGCTGCGTAGGCAGTTCCTCCCCACTATCAGCACAATGGCCTCCTGGGTTTTCTCTTACAGGGGGGTCTCTGTAAGTCAGTGTGAGTGCCAGGCACTTCCAGAGCCCTGTCAGAGTGTTGGAGACCTGTTGTGCCAGTGCCCACTGTGCTCCTGAGAAGCCCTGGGAGGATTCTCAGCTAACAGATGAGCATTAGGTCAGGAAACCATGGACCCATATATCTCTTGTGGCTTAAGCTAGGCACTCATGGGCTTTGGTCTTGCTAAGATTAGGTGGTAGTGAGCTAGGGATTTGAAGATCAAAAGCTGAGTGTTAGACAGGATTTAGGTATGCAAGTGTTCTCTGGATTGAGCCCTTTGTCTAACCTTTTTGGCTAACATCGTTTATTGCTCAAAAATAGGCATCCTGAAATTCTGTGGTCTGCCGTGTCAGCCACAAATTAGTAAAGGTAAATGCATGAAAATAAATTATCCATAAATGAGTATATTATGTAAAGAATTTTGTGTGCATATGTGTGTGTTTGTGAATTTTGAGCAAAGTGAATGCTTTTTGCACAAATAGAAAAGCATTTTTTAAAATTGAATGTATGATACTCTATGTGAAGTCTACAGTCATAACAGGAAATCATGCATTTTCCGCAGAAAGATTTTATTTAAAAAAGCAGAGTGCATCTCATTGACCTACATTCAGCTGCCCCAGCATACACTGTACCTGCAGAACTTTGCTGCAGAGATACATTGTAGATATAGATCAAAGGGAAATGCTGGTGTCAGAATTGTCTAAATGTCCCTTTTTGGGCCTGAAATCCTAGATCATTGCCATGCATTTGCACTGACTTTGTAACTTTAATCAACCTGTAAACTGTTCCTTGGACTGCTGTCTTTAAAAGCCAGGTAGGCTGTTCCTGAGTATAATGAATGTCTGTATCTATAGAGCAGACAAATGAAAGTCTCTGTTGCCTCAGAATGAAAATACCTATATTCAAGAGCTATCTAGAATACATTGCAGTATATAAGAGTAGCAAAATAAAGTTAGCATCTGTGTTAAAAGAACTGCAATCCAAACAAAGCTAGATTCATCCAGTTCAACATACACCCTAATTGCTTTGTAGAACATTTGGTCCCCTCTTTAGAAAAGGCTGTGGGGTGCTGTACATTTCCTATCAGGGTGCTGAGTTTTATTACATGCACATCTGCCTGTTCTGACTTAGCCTGAGACCTGCCAACTCATTTCTCACACACCCACTGTAATGGACCTGGATTCACAATTGTGTCTGTGGGTGTATGGGGAGCTGTGGGGTGAGAGAAAGGAACTGCAGGGGTTAACACTGCCCACTGCTCTGCTGAGCTTCTAGGCACCATTCTGCCTGGCAAGAGTCACACAGGGGCACAGTCCAGCTCTCTTGTGCAGTGCCTACCTGGGTGTTTAAGAAATGAAGCTGACAAAGGAAAAGTGCAAAGAGAGGAAGGACCCTTTAGAAAACAGGAAGTGTGTAAAACACAAGGTGTCTACAGACCCATTGTCTCTCTCCCCGTTGTGCAATCAGGTAGCTGTAGAGTGTAGCTTTTATTTTTGTTTGTAGTGCAAACACTGTATAAAAATTATTCTCGTAAGATTGTCTTTTACTACTAGACAACTTCAATAATTTGGACAATGGTGGTGTTTTCAATTATTATATACTAAAACTACTAAAGATACAAGGCAGCCACATAAAATATCTATTAATAAAAAGTGTTCACTGAGATGGAATATATTGTCATATAGTCTCTTTTTAAATATTTTTGGTTTGTTTGTGGTTTTTTGGTTTTGATTTGATGGGGTTATTTTGTTTGTTTGTTTGTTTTAAAATTTATTTTCAAAAAATTAGAATGGTAGTTGAAAAAAGTAGTTACAAAATGTCTTCTTACTCCAAAAGTTAATAATTCACCTTTTATAAAAAATTGTTTAAACACGGAATATTTAGGAGGTAGGTATGTCACATAAAAGTATAATTGTGAAATGACTCTGTATGGCAAAATATTACCATTTCCAAGGAGCTGTACTTGATACACTGAACTGAATAAATGAGCTGCTCTGAAAGTATCTTGCAGCTTACTCTTAGAACAAATGCTGTTACTTCAGTGTTGTGTCCCTGTCCTCCCATTCTCATAGGCTTAGAAAATTTCCAAGGTCTTTCATTAACCCTCAACCCCTCCCCACAATCTTTATTTTTTGTGCTACTTGTATATTAAATGTTTAAATAAAATGGCATTGATATATCTCTTTTTACATTGGGTACTATAAATTTCTCCTCCTTGCCCCTAAGTGGCTGTTCAAGGCATCCTGAATTTCTCCCGTCTTCCTGATGTCTAGTCACAAGACAGATTTTAATCTCATGAATTCAGCTTTTATTGAACCTAATCATCAGCCTTTTTCTTGAAGACAAGTAGGAAACTTCTGCTGGACCATGATACCTTTCATGAGATCTTGTGTCACGTTGGCTAGAGACCACAACTGCTTCACACTCTTATGACCTTTACACAGTCACTTGTTTTTAGTTATCTGATATGAATAAGATCATAGGATCTGTGCTACCTCAACCAGTGGTAAACCAATTCACTTGTTGGACACCCACATTATTAATGCAATGTCTTGGAATGGCACAAACATCCAGGTGACCCAAGGAACCTGAATTTTCTTTGGTGAGTGTAAAGAAAATGCTCCATCAGTGGATAACTCTGTGTATTTGATTTGTACTGAATAAGCCTAAAATCAGGCACTGAAAATTTGTTTTATGTTAAAAAGGGAGTGGGAAGGACACGGTTCCAGAAAATAGGTGAGTGGGAAGAGAATATAAGTACTAACAGGGTTTTTTTTTGGGGAAGTAGTTAAGGAAGAAAAACTGTAAGAGAACTAGGGAAGGTTTTTTCAAAGAGAGAGTCAAGTCAGGAAGGGAATATTGTATCTTGAAAAAGCCCTAAAGGTTCCCAAAGAGAACACATATATATGACCATCCTCAAGCACTGGAAAACATGACAATGAGAAATTAGGCTATATGAAATTAGAGACTGCTTTAAAAATTGTTCAGACCACATTAATATTAGGTAAAATGCTTCAACTAGATACTTATCTAAGAGAGTTTGAGTCTGTAGAGGCCAGGCCTCCAGTATGAATCTAATAAATTGTTGTCTTTTGTCCGCAGATTGTGTTGCAGTAATTTCTATTTATTTCATCATCAGATGTTTTAAAAATCTTGCTTTGGCCACTGACTAATTAAAGGAAAATGACCTTTCCAGAGATGGTTGAAGGTAGTAGAATATATACAAAGTGATTTAAAGGGAACATGGATGACATAGAGAAGAAGAATTTGGTCGCTAGAGTCAAATTTTCTTGTTTTGGTGTATTTTGCAAGTGATTCAGTTTAAGAATTAGAGCACTGTCAATATGTGCTATAAAACCACATGTCCTTTAAGAGGATAATGCTCCACTAGACCTTTTGCCACAAATTACTCTATATAATTGGACCTAAGATCACAAAGAGTGCACATTTACAAGATAAATTGAAAATTAATGAACAAATAATATAGTAATTACCAAATCTTTATTATTTGAAGAATATACACACTATGGGGTCTATTTCTTCCTCAATGAGCATGTGTAACCCCCATTAATTTTAATGGGAGTTAAGCGTGCACATCAAAGGAAGAATTAACTCATGATTTTAAAACTGACTACTAAGATTAAGACCTGCACTTTTGGCTTTGAGTTGAAAATGTGGCATATCTTTTGATATTTATCTCTTTTTAATTGTGTATTTGTAGCTGAACCAATTTGCAAATTATTGTTATCCCTATCAGTACAAGGCAAAGATAAATTGCATTATATACCCTACTTCTTGGACTCCTTGATGTTCTCTTCTGATTAAATTGAACTGTACCAGCAGTATCATAATTAATAATCTATGCTGATCAAGTTGGCAGTGCTAAGGCTGTTTGGTATCTGATGGCAATGAAAAATTGTTGAAGCAAGGTGTGTCATTTGTTTTTTTTTTTTTTTTCACTAATGTGAGAAATTTACAATTAATATTACTGAGTCATGGAGATTTTCAGATAATGTGAACCCTGCAGTTTAGGTCTGGATGATGTAAAAAACATCCAGTTTAAAAAGATTTCTGAGGCAATTAATGAACTATGATGTTAAGCATACGTAAAAAGGATTTTACTCCTTAGAAAGAGATTATAAGATTCTCAGATGAAACTTTCAGTCCCAAATGAATTAGTGCTAGTTGTTCTTTCTACTTCTTATCTCAGGGAAATGATATTTTCTTGTGCCCTTCTATGGTTGTCCATTAATTAATATTAGTGAAATGGCTCCTGCAATTGTGCATAGCCTTTTTTATATCAATCCAGGCATTGTTCCCCATCTTGGAGCAGGAAATAAAAATATTTGAAAGTGTACACCAACATGGATTAAATGCATATAGATAAAGTACTTTAACTTGTTAAAACCAGAAATTCAAAGTCTTTTTTTTTTTCAAACCAATTATCTAGTTCTATTTTTGCAAAAAATAAACAAAAGAAGAAGAGGAAAAATAAATTTTAAAATTCTTTGCCTTTTATGTGGGCAGTATTTCTTGTTATATTTAGAAAACTTACCCTAGTAGGAGATTGCAATATATATGTTTCATATTCTGTCTGTTTCTCCTTATACTATTACAAAGTAGAAAAATTTTCCATTTGTTTGGCTGTGTGAACATACAATTGAAGGACTGCACTCACAAAAATATTTATCCCCAAAGTATGGCCACTGAATAGCCATTTTAAATTTCTGTTTATTTTGTTCATCTGTTAATTTAATTTTAAATATTTCAAACTGCTTCAGCTTGTAGCTGACATTTGCACTGCCTCAGTTTTGTCCCCTTTCAAACTGGAGGGTGAGATTAGGGGAAGGGAGCCCTAGGTCTCAGTAGTGGAAATCAGTCATAATAATTTAAATCCTATCAACTTTATTTTCTCAACAGTAAATAATTATAGAAGGTTCGTCCACATTTCTGTGCACACTGTAAGATCCCACAAGGGACAATATTTGCAAAACCTTCAGACTGAAATGGGGCACTCAGTATCATTAGTCAGTTATTACAATGCTAAGCGGGGTCTTGCTGTCCTCTCATTACAGAAGTTACATTTGAGATGAGGGAGCTTCACTGTTTTGCTGCATCTGTGAATCAGAGGATGAGAATTTAGAATCTGATTAAAAAGAGAGTGTTCTGAGTGACATCTGTAGCAACTTTTGAATAGTGAGTGATGTGAAAAAGGTTCAGCAAGGAGACTATTTTCTTGAGAGTAAAAATAAATATGAACTATCAAAATGAGGGTTAGATGAAAAAACTTAAAGAAAAGGATCATGAAAAGGTATCCAGAGAAACTGAAGTATATTAATAATTTTGAAACAGTTGCTTGAAGATATATGGTAGTTGTGCCTGTATATTCAGTCAAGCTAAAGTTTCAGAAGGGAAACACTAAACCTGCAGAGAGTCACTTAGCTAATTAAGGGGATGGAGTTGGAAATTAAGACATCCTAACTGATCTTTTTTGTTAAATTTTCAGAAGAAGAAAAGGCTAAAGAGGGAGTCCAGCTAGAGCACACATGCAGCTCAGATGCAGCTAAAGGGAAGACAGAGAAGACAAAGTGAGTTTTTTTCTCAGACTTGCAGCCAAAAGGATGAGAGACTTAAGAGTAAGGGAAAACGCAGTTGAATATAAAGAAAAGCTTCCACAAGAAAAATGGTTAAACATTGGGACTATATCTATACAGGTTTCCACTTATTAAGTAAATTTATACTTCCACAAAAAACTTCAAGATGAAGACAATTTTTCAAATATTCACAAAGAACTTGTGAATTAACATCCAACTTTGTGGACTGGTGAAGCCATACATTATAAGTGCATTAAGTGCACTGGTGAAAATGTTAGCCATGAAATCTATGATCTTGAGAATACAGAAAGTTATGTATAAAAGCAAGAAAATATAACTTAGAAAGACCTCCTCAAAAATACTATATTTTTCTTAGTTGATCTCTACATGATTGCTTATGCAAAATTAACAATCATTAATATTACCTTTCAATGGAGATGAATTTAGTATTAAAGTTATTTTTTTCAACTAAATGTGGTTAGTATTTAGGGAGAATAGCTTTAAAATCCTAGTGATTGTGAAAGGAAAAGAGTATGTTGTGTTAGAAAGCAGAAGAGTTTCTTTGCTATGTTTTTTATTGGCTCACAATTCAAACAACCATTTGCTGAGAAAAGTATCCAATGCCTGCTATTTTTTATTTGTAGATCTGGATGAATTAATACCCAAATAGAGTATTTGCTTCCAAAAACTCTTGGGGTCATTTTGTAATATTTACAGTTCTGCCTGCCTCTGAGTTGAAAGGATGGATTGCATTTTTTATGGTAAAAAGAGCCCCAGAATTCATTTGAATTTCCAAACTGGGTTGCTCTGGTCTTCAGATAATGGCCTGAGTTTCTGAAGAAAAGCCATCAAAGCTTCAAAACACCAATCCTAAGATTTTTCCCATCAAATGAGTTGATTTAGTGCCACTGTAATTATTTGGCTCTTTGCCATTGTCTTCATTAGGCTCACTATCATGACCCCTTAGGTTTTTACCATCAGCAGGAGAAAAAGATACTTAGGAAACCCTCAACTTTTTTCAGCTGTGCTGTGGTTTTTTCCACAGCACCAGCTTTCTCTTTTTTCAAGCAGTTTGCATTTTGGGGCCTGACACAGCAAGTGTGCCATAGCAAGAGTACACTACACAAATATCACGGAAAGCACAGCAAGAAAAGCTTTATATAAACTTCCCCTGCTTGTCTGAGCCAGACAGTTCTTTATTAATGACACTGTCAAAGTTTGCATTGTGCTCACATTGGAAGGGGAAGCTTCATCCTCACAAAACCAATAAAAGTTGATTACATACATATGAAACCTATGGATCAGGGGCAGGATTCTTGGATCCTTTACAAAGGAAGTGTCATGTTTCATCTTCTGTAGGGGAATGTATGGGAATGCATATGTGAAGCCACAGAACTCCATGTAGTCCCTTTCAGTAAAGATCATACAAACAGAACCAAATTTTCTTTAAAGCACAACTATAGGTTTATAACTACAAGGGGAAAAAAATATCCTTTTTTTCTTCCTTCTCATCTTCAGTGCCACCTGAAGGCTGTCGAGAGAAATTAATGATTTTGATCAAGGATAAAACATGGTAGATAGTCCTAGTTAATAATAATACACCAATAAATTACATTAGTCAAAGCCATCTGAGATGGCATTTTGAGCAGAGAGATGATGCCAGGCCTGTGACTGAAGGGACAAATATTCTAATGGGACCTGTTAACAATCAAATAGTGAGATTTTCAAAGGCAAATATTAATCTAGATTTTGTAGAAAATACAGGAAATGTGATTCATGGTAGCAGAAGTGTAAGAAACAATATTATTTTCTTTTGAAATATGTGGTTCATTCAAAATATAAAGCTTTGTGAAAGAAGATTAATATACTAGCATGTAGGGTTGCATGAAAATAAAGGCATGGCAATCCTAGTAAATCACAGTATTCTCAAACCAAAGCATTTCTGTTTGTTAATTTTAAAGTGGCATTTCAGAAAAGATTTATTTTCTCTGCGACAATCCATCGCTTAAATATAATATAAAAATATAAAGTAACTGATTTGACCAAGCTGACATAATTTGTCCTTCTCAGAGTTTTTGAACTCTGCAGGATTTTGCATTTTGAATGATATCCAGATTTTCAGAATCTTTCCCAAGAAAGAAATTCCATTATTTTTATATTTGAAATTCTCTACTTAAACCATTTCTGGTTGACTAAAAAAGATACATAGCCTTTTGAACTTATTCAAATGTTCTCTTCTAGAATATGTTTCCTAAGTAGACATCCTTGGCAAATACATTTTTATTACTACAGCAGCTCAGATAATCTCTGCGACATAACATTTTCCCATGTATTCCCATCACCTTCATCCAGCTCCTTTTTTAAAATGAAGTTAACTCCAAAGGTAGCTGATGAACCCCAGTGAAAGAAGAGCACCATAGAGTAGGTTTAAGACATGAAGTCAACCAAATAGCCTTTCATAATGATAGGACAGGATTTGGCATAGGCAATATGTAATCACCAAGGCCATAATGTGATTCAGACTCCAGAGGTTAAAGGAAAACACCTGACATTATGATATGTGTGATGAAATATTCTTCACATAATCATGTATTTCAGAAAGCTAGTCAGCTTGATTGTTACATTACCTAAATTGAAGATAAAAGATGAAATATATATCGTATTATTATAGGTCTGGCAAATTACTATAGGGCCACCTTACCTTAATTGAATCTAATGGTATGGGAGTTTCCCCCCGTTAACGGGATGGCAAGAAGCACCTGGTCTTTAAGCAGTCAGACCATTGGATTGATGGCAGACTGCATGCAGGAAGGGGACAAAGCCTCCTTTGTCCCTGAAGTTATGGGCTGCTGGTGCTCTTCATCGGTTACTGGAAGTGAGGTGACACATGCTCCGTAGTTCCAATCTATCTCCAAGAGCTGCAGCACTCCCCTCCAGGATGATCTAAGACACTCAAGATATTTAGATTTTCATATGGTGACTGTTCATATTTTCTTTCTCTCTCTCTTTTTCTTGTGTGAAATGTATGGAATGACTCCAATATCAAGACTGTGGAAAGCCATGGACAATACCCAAGCTTTTAACACTGTAGAGGGAGAGTTCCTGGGCATTTTTTACACTGTATAATTGTAAGCTGCATATGCAACCCTCAACCTCCATACTTTAAAATTATGTATTTTCTCTTACTCAGTACTATACTAATAAATATATGTTTGTGTGGATCCAAGTTCTCAAATGCAGAATCAGGTCGTGTCTAGGTGCTCAAATGGACATTTGGCCATGTTGAAGGAGTTTTGCACCAATCTGGGAAGCAACAAGTCTGTACTGCTCCTGGGGGAATGAAAATCATCACACAGAGACATACACATCCTTGAAAAATAAACCCTGAGAAACTTTAATCTGTAGTTTCTAGAAATTTGGTAATACTACCAAAATACATTGACTCTACTAGTCAGAGTTATTCATAGCAAATGGCCCTTCCTTGGAATACTTTTCCCTTTCTTGAAAAGGTACTGTTCTGAAGTTCAGGCCATCAAAGCAAAAAGTTCAAACATCACTACAAAATACGTTTGATAATAAAATATTAAACATTCGGTAAAAAAGGTACAGAAATGATTATATAACTCTTTAGGTTAAACACGACCCACTTAAATAAATAGCTGGAACTTTAAAAGACAGTCTGTAAAATCAGTGTATTTATTCCCTGTGCTCTGAATGACATATGTTTAAATTGATCTCACAATCAACTCATATCTGCTTCAGCACAGTCATCTGATACCTATTTAAATGAATCTCATCTAAGAGGTGCAAGATCACTCCTGGGTGACAATTCCATGGCACAGTGGGATGTATGCTAATACAGCTGAACTCAGGGACAAATTCTTGCTGATCCTGCTTTAAATGGGAACAGAAATTTGTTGTCTCCCTAAAATAAGAAAGATCAGACTTTGAAAGAGGAAACAATCTGTTGAGATCTGCATGCTCCCTGATTTCAAATAAAATCCTTGGTTTTCAGGATCCCTTTTAAATAAGATCTGACATTAGACTAGGGGAGTATAGGACAGTAATCCCAAGTAATTTTTTCAAGGTAGAAAGAATGAGGAAAAGAGATAAACAATGAGGGAGCAGAGGGAATTTTGACTTAATTGGATATTTAAAATATAATTAAAATACATTAAAAGATGATAAAATAATTCCATATGTGTAAATATAAAGTATCAAGCAAGCTGTATATATTGGCCCTGTTTCAAGGGCACATTCCTCTTCATTAATGTGCATAAGCTTCTGCTTAAGTGCTATTTCTTAGAGGGAATGGTCTTAAGTTCTTATTTAAGTGCTCTCTTGAAAGAGGGCCAACATACAACTCAGTGCCATTTTCACTCAGACACTCTGCCTTTGCTCACTACAGTCACCTATGCTGTCTTGATTCCAGTACAACAGTCTTCCAGGTAGAAACCATGACTCTACATTTATGATAGAGAAGAGTTTTGCCAGCTCTAAGTCCTGAATGGGATTTTCTGGATTTTCTGGTGTTTCTTAGCTGAGCTGCTAATAGTGGTAATACAGATAACAGTTAATAAATCAATCTGTTTCTTCCAGGAATTTTGCTAGGAGGCATTAACCCCTTCTCACCATCTCCCAGGCCACACCCCTGCACTCTTTACAATGAGTGCAGCATATTTTTTATTTCTTCAACTGGCATTTGCAATCTGTCCTGACATAATTTACACATTTACACATTTTACAGAGCAAAGCACAGTCATGCAATTTAATTCCAAAAAACATAAGCATAGGAGACTCGGCACACTCGATTAGCAAAGCATATGATCGAGTTTTGCCAGTATGATATCAAAGGCACACGTTTGATTTGAATTTGTGTCAAAATGTACCTGCTGCTCTTCATTTCAAAACAGACATGTGCTGATGTGTTAGCCCATATTCACACACAGGGGGCTTTTTATATGCTGCAAACTGCACGTGTAGACCAGTGTCCTTTACAAATGCACTTTCCCTTCCTTTCCTCTTATCTTAAGGCATCTGGTCTTCACATCCTTAGGGAGAAGGAAGGCCTGTCACCACCTGAGAGACAGAGCAGGGGGAAGCAAGAAACCACTATTCACCCTAATGAAATTAAGTTCTGACCCAGATAAAGCTATCTGGGTTCTTCCACTGATCATTGCCCTATTGAGCCACCATTCCAGTTCTATTATTTCTTTTAGATAGGGATTTAATGCTCATGAATGGAAGGTGAATCCTTGAAAATGAAAGGTGATCAGTGCAGTAAAAGACAAATCAATACAGAATCAAAGTGCTCTACTTATCCACAGGGCAAACTAAAGTGAAAGGAAATGTCTTTGAGACCCTCTCAAGCAGTTGTACTAATAGAAGTGATGATTAAATTTCCATTTATTACACTTGGACTTAAAAAAAATCCATGATTAAATCCTTACTAGGAAAGGAATTTGCAGCTACCTGGGCATTTTGTTGTTCACTTTCCTTTAGTTTCATTTAAAGGAAGATTATTTGATTGAGTTGTGTGTATTTTTGATTGATAAAGATTGATAGTTGAACAGTCTTAGAAGGACCAGAACAAAATTTCTCCTGCAATTTGTTTAAAGTTCAGTTTCTAGAAATGTGGGGAATTAGGTACTTTGCTTGGTTTCTGGTTCACATAATTACAAATTAGTATATTTGGAATAATAGTTTGTTCAGCAGGTGTGAAAAGGGCTTTTTTTTTAACCTCTAAATGTGATTAATATCGGAGCCTGCAGATAACATGGTAGCAAGAGAAGAGCTCATGTGCAGAGGTAAAATATTTTTCAGTCTCATGGAAATTGCAAAAAATGAAAATGGCCAGGAACTCTCTGCGCTAATCTGGGACTGACATTTGGGGGTGTTGGTGTCAAGAGATTTTGGGTTTGGGTCATTCTCAGCAGTAGATGAAACAATAAAGGATTCACTTTCTTTGATCCTCCAGCAAACCCTGATTGGCTGGAAGCTGGGAGAGACAGTTAACTTCACAAAGTCAATAAATGTGGCCATCTGGGAGAATGCAAATTTAGACAAATGTGATATATGTGGGATGACACTTTTTCCTTAGAACATGCCACACCATAAAAGCATTAAAAATACATTCGTATGACCCAGAGCATTTGATTAAAGCCTTTAATATGCAATAAATTCAGCCCCAAGCAAACTAAATGGGACAACATGTACAAATTCCAGATTCAGATTCATTCAGGTTCAGTTTTCTGCCTCCTCAGCTTCTTCTCTTCAGGCATTTCTGTCTGTGTTTCTTTTTAATTCATCTGAGAGGCATCTGTGTTAAAAAACTGTAACTCCTTGTGCCAAAATTCCTTCTTTATGTTGAAAACTGTTTTTCGTCTTTCAGCTCTTTACATTTCATATTTTTGAGCCACTGGCTTGAGCAAAAGTTTAGTATCTTTGGACATGGGTAACGTCTCCTTGGGAGGACTTCCAGTATTTCTAAAATGAGTAAAGCTGACCTGATGAGGACTTGATCCCAGAGCTACTGGTAATAATATCTCACGTCCAGCAGCATGTCCTTCCCCAGATGCAGGAACACCACTGGGGCTCAGCTAGTTCCCAGGCAGGAAGAAATCCAAAACTGGTCACTATTCTTGCCCAAGTAGGACCACATGCCATGCTACTAACCCCTAGATTGCTGCCTGCAAAGCAATATTTATCTGTCAGTGTATATCTAGATCTTTAGGTTATTCACAGACTATTTTGACAGGATATAAAATGCAACATTTCCATAGACTGGACTGTGTCTTGAACATGTTCACTCAATCCAGAGACCTTACTGAAAGTCCACTTCAAAGCAGTGAGTGAACTAACCTGATCTGAAACAGTGGCTATGCCTTTTGTGGTGGCTGAATACCTATATTATCTGTTCCATGGCAGGAAAATGGGTAAAACCAGGAATTGCCTTTTCCCTACAATGTATGGACAAAAATGTTGTGCACTATGAGTTCCTCCTTATAGAAATCCTACTGCACCCAGGACAGGATAGAAGTTAAAAAAAACCCACGTGTGTGAGCAATATAGCTGCAACACAGCACCTCCTGGAGATACAGCTGATGTGGTACAGTTCCTTTAGCACTTCTTTTTATGCATAAATCAAAAGCTCACGCCAACCTCATTTAAAGATTTATCTTTTTCTTTTTCTTTTTCTTTTTCTTTTTCTTTTTCTTTTTCTTTTTCTTTTTCTTTTTCTTTTTCTTTTTCTTTTTCTTTTTCTTTTTCTTTTTCTTTTTCTTTTTCTTTTTCTTTTTCTTTTTCTTTTTCTTTTTCTTTCCTTTTTTTTTTTTTAAGAGAAGACAGACTAGTTCTACTTAAAACAAACACAGAGGACTTAACAGCTTCCATTTCTTTGGTGAAATTTTTTTTTGGCAAATTATTTTGACTATTTGCATTGAACAAAATAATTGAAGGGATGAACTTGCAGCTTTTATTTTATACAGCAGTAGTGAAACTAGCTGCAGGAGTAAAACTTGCCTGACTAAACCTTTTATGTGATAGGAGATAGAAGAAAACAGATAAAGCATCCTGAAGTGTGGATCAAGGCTGCTGCAGAAGAAAAGCTGTAGTTACTTAAAGCTACTGGTTTCTTCCAAAATAAACCACAGCTCTGCGTGCCTGGTCCTCAGATGGTGTAACCTGTCCTGGCACCTGCATGACCTGCCAACACTAAAACATTTCCTGCTGCCCACTGAACAGTCTGGCTTTGCAGTAGGTGACCAGGCTATCACACTGTGGGCATAGCTGTAATACCAAAGTGAGGTGGCAGCGAAGTGAGGTGGCAGGCTGGGTGGCATTTACATGTGATGGGGAGGTCTGCTGGGAATCATGGTGTCAAGCAGAATGCAGAGGAGATGACTGCTACTGTCTGTGAGATACACTCAGAAAAACGTGAAAGTTTCTGAGGAGAAAGGAAGGGGTGGGGGACTCTGCCTTTGAAAAAGCACGAGTCCAAAGCCCAGTTTCCTGTAAAGTCTTTTGTGATCACATCTACTTGTGGCTGGAGAATTAAACATCCCACAGGACCAACTGTGCACTTGTTTGTTCATACTTTCTGTTCACACCAGTCCTTTAATGTCTCTGTGCAATGAAGTACACCGTGCTAATCACCACAGACTACTTCATCTGCACTTTGTCATATTAGCATTAGGTTGAAATCTCCAAGACAATGTAAATGAGATCAATAAATAGTGGAATCAATCTCAGCTAGTTTAAGTGTTACCAGCAGAGACACCACCAAACACATCTCATTGATGCCAACATGAGCATTGCCCCTTACGGTCCTTGCATTTAAACAGCAAAGACAAGAAGACTTCCTGTTGATTTATGGATGCTTTTGTATTTAAAACATTGTTTGAATTTGCAGAGATAGAAAAAAAATAGATGCATCTATACAGTTCTTCCTTTTCTTTGGTTTTCCAAATGGATTGAGGTTTATCTTGTTTTGCATATCTCTACATTTCGCAGGTATTCAAGCAAGGACTAAACAATCCTTGTTCAGCTCTGAGTGCTTTGTCAGTTGCTAAGGAATAAAGAGTAAGGATTTGAAAGGAAAAAGAATAATAACCCAAAATGCTCCAAATGAAGAAAGCAAACACATGATCCCAAATATTTAAAAGAACAGTGATAAATATCTTAGGAAGCCAATGCAGCATAGCACAGTCAAAAGTTCTACACGATAGAATTCTGTCTAATGGACAGAATTAATTGAAATCCATATCCTGAAAAAAGGTATGATACTGAGGGTAAAAAATCCTGTGCATGGTATGTATTTTGGAGTTTTCTTTATCACTTCATCTTTACACTGAAATCAGTTACAGCAGTCTCACTGTGGAACGATGACTCAAGACCCGACATACGCTCCAAAGCAAAACAGGGCAAGACAATTCAGAACATTCCAGATTTTGTTATTATTGCAGTTTCCCTAAACTGGCAACAACTGATTTTCACTGGGTTAAAGGAAGCTTCCTTTTTTTTGACAAAAGTCATAAAGTAAGCTTGATTTTTGAAAAGCAGAAAGAAGGTAGGGCATTTCTTATACCTTCTTCTCTTTTTACCTTTCTGTGACCCCTAAGAAGTCACATTCCTCTCACAGTCTAATCAGCATGGGGAATTGCAAAATGAATGGGCTGGAAAATTCCTTTGAAAGGCAATAATAATATTTTTTCATATATGAATTCCAGCTTAGGAGCTCAACAAAGTGAAGTCACGGTTATTGTTCTTTTAATTTTTTTGCTCCTTCACAGAGCTTTTCAAAGGCACTCACTTTTGCATAAGTTGTAAGTTTATGTTAAAGTCCTATGCTAGTCTGTGTTACACGTTTTAGTGTGTTCTGTACTGCCCTGGGAGCTAACCCCCCTCCCCCAAAGAACTCTTTCTCAGCCCCTTCATCTGTAACCTTTCTGCAAGTAAATGCTAATTGAAAAAGAAAGAACACCACTAATCTTGGAATTTAAATGCATTTAACAAAACCAATCTCAATCTAAATTGTTGTTTCACCATTCCCTTTTCCCCAACAGATGTCGAGAAACTGCAATTCCTATTAAGAACACTTGACTGTTTACTCAGCAAGAGAACTTCAGGCTCAGGCTGCATCAATCTAAATGCGTTTCAGGACGTCAGTCTTTTGAAAAGTGCAGACTGTTAGTTGGTTATTTTTAAACGTAATCTTCACATAAAAGAGTTGCTGCATTTTTTTCTTTTCACTTTGTCATCCATCTCTCCCTCCTCCCTCTTCTTATTTTTTTTTAATGATAACATCAAACATAGATGTCCTGAATTTTTATGTCCCATTCCATTTGTTTCCCTCTTTCCATGGTGTTTTATTTCATTTTTGCTCCTTTCTTTTCTTTTTTGACCAATAAAATATCAGTGAAGACTGTGAACATTATTACAGGGAAAAAAAATGAAGATCCAGAAATATTATGTGGTAAGAATGTTAGCCATCAAAAACATGAATGTGTTTTCTTAGAGAGCTTTACAGTAAAGCCCCTGTGGGATTTGACCACAGACCTATGTAAAGTTATCTGTGCAGATAAAGGTGGCTCTGTGTGATTTTGATTTGTACCCTGGATGTCGCTCGTTAACTATGATCAGGAAAGTAAACATGTGTAGGGGTTTTTTCCCCCTTTTCTCTCGTATCTCTTTACATGATTCTTCAGTTAGTAAATGCAATATTAGTATTTGCAAATACATCCTCAAGTGATAGTCACTGAAGTGTAGTTTAGACCTGTAATTACAGTCTTACTGCAAGCACACAGTTGCACAGGTATGAAGCACAGGTCCTTCAAGCATATTTTACCACCGAATAAGCTTAATTTGTTTTACTTATGAGGTTTTGAAACTTGGTAGGTCAAGTTCTTCACTTGTTATGGGGAACTTGAGAGGCTGAGGACCACAGGCAGGTCTGTAGTAGCTGGGACAGACCCACCTCGAGCTATGTGCTGCATGAATGGGGGGGTGTTGCTTTTCTAAGTGCTTTTAAATATCCTCTGTTTTATCTGACTAAAGTAGATGTGGAGAATGCTCTGGACCATACAAGGTCAAACTAAGACACATGGCTTTAACTCCTACTTTTCTTAACTATTGCAATGCAGAGAAAGTAAAAGCACATCAGGTAAAGCAAGTCATAAAATTGCATGGAGGTGAAAAAAATAGTTTAAAATTTGAATGCAAACAAGCAACAGCTAATTGGGTGTGTGGGGGGGTGTGTGGATGAATGTCTGAAATGGAACTTTTGAACTCTCAAGAAGAAACCTGCTGCTTGCTGGTTGCAGTCTTTAGGGGCTGGCTGTAAATTTTGGTAACACCTGGACTGAATAAAAGTTGCACATCTTGAATCCTCCATTTAAGAGGATTAAGAGAAGTTAAATACAACTAGCAAGTGCATGGCTGCTCATCTGTTTGGCTTCAGCATATAGACTATGTAGAGACTGAAAATGGCTCCAGAAAGAAGACCCAGTGCCAAAATGCCAAGGGATGACCACCATGACTTCTGTCCAACCTCCCAGAAGGGAAGTAAAATTTAGCAAACATAGGCCTGGGGATGGTAATGTGTAAGTGAGTGTGTGAGATAATCAAATTGGGTAATAGCTCTCATCCTTTTGGTTCAGATCCACTACAGGCTGTTTTTTGATCCATCTCACTTGTGGCACAAGGGGGAAGAATGCTGAGCCAAGTGTTAATGAGTGATACTCAAGTACTGTGAGGATTGAATATTGGTTTTGTTTTTAAATAGTGCTGGTGGTTCTTTAAGACTTCTAGGAAAAATGCAAATAACAAGAAGAAAAATTAGGTTAAAAATGGACTTTAGGATTACAGCAAAAACTGCAGTACTCCACAATAACCTGAAAATGGATACAGTTATAAGGAAAATGTAAACTAAGTCAAATGAAGTGCAATATGCAAAGAATGTTTGCAGTCTTTACCCAGTTCCATATTCAGAAATCCATTGGAATGAATTGCTAGTGGGAAGAGAAGGCAGGAAACCATTTTCCACCTGAAACATGTCATGATATCAGAAACATTTTTGTTATGCAACATGAAAAAGGAGACAAACCAAACCTTGAGAAGTTTACTATGTGGTTTTCAAGTAGTTTTCATGGAAAACTCTGTCCTTCCAAGAGTTCATTCGGTCTCTGAAAGCTCCAGAGCAAAATCCAGAAAGTTCAAGTTTATTTTTTCCTCATGCAATTTCTTAGTTGAAACAATAAATCCATTTTATAATTCAAAAATCTATTATTTAAATACTCATCACCACTGAAATATTTTTGGAACGCAGGAAACTCTTCAGGCATCATAGAATTAGCATGATCAGGTGGATTGACTACTCTGACTTGAGTACAAAGTGCCCACAAAAAAAATCTTCCTGCATTTTAGAAAGCCATGAAAAGGAAGTCAAATAATAACTTGGCAAGAGTGTATTAACAGTTTGTGTTCCTTTAATATCATGTCTTTATAACGACAAGGTATCTGCATAGTTGGAAAAAGAATGAATTACTTACACAGTTTCTGAGAACAGCCCCTACCATCCTAAGTAAGTTTGTTAAACCAAAGTTGATGGCTCTCCAGTTTCTTTGGGGGGCTTTCTAAATTGCAGTATCACAACCGAGTATCCCAGCAGCCATGAGAAACACATATGCCTGGGCAAAAAGGGCAATCTACTTTTTAGACACTGACGTTTAGACAGCATAGTTTAAAATTCAAAACAAATGTATAAAGCCACCAGCACTTTCAATATAGTTAAAAATGTTTCTGCAAGTCAGATATCTAATTTTGGTCCAAAAAGTAACCTTGGTAACAAAAGTTTTTTTTTTTAAGAGACTGAATTAGAACTGAACAATTTTTGCTTCCAAAACGTTAGAACCTAAGGAAATAAGATTTGTTCTTATGCTTTGCTTTTTTTTAAATATAAAAAAAAAATGCAGATGTTTGTTCTCTGTTTATATTTCCTTTAGCAAACCAATTCATTGTGGTCACCACAAGGGAAATTCCCTTCTTTGTGAGTGTGTGTGTCACCTTCTGACCCTGTCTCATAGAATTAAGGTCTAGTGAGAGAACAGAAAATCTTCTACATTCCTGTTTTGTGTGAAGACTCATCATCATCATCATCATCCTCTTTCAAGATTACAAAACTCTACTCATAGTGTTTAGTTTTCTTCTCCAGTATGGAATGATTTTAGATTTGTGCTTTTCTACATGGTTTGTGATGGATTTCTTTCTTTACTCTATAGTGGGAAGATGCTTAAACTCCTGCTGTCCTCTCTAGTAATGAGTTGAGGGAAAAAAACAGCATCTGCAGGGAGGCAACAACAGGGGAGGAGGATGGCTGGGTCCATAAAAACATAAACATCCATCTCTGGCATGCCAGGCTGCACCCACAGTACCACAAGGAAGCATAGGAGCCTCTCTGACCTGTGTGGCAGCACATCACAAGCTGGATTCATTGATGTGCACCTTGCAGAGGATAAGAAAGCTGGACTTCCAGCTTTATAGGCAAAGCATCCAGCCTGAGACTCAGACACAGCCACCTTGTCTTCTGAAGGTGTCACACTGGCATTACAAAAAAATCTTTTTTTTTTTGTTGAGACTGAGATGTTTCCTGTTGAGCCTGGAGCCCATTCAGAGCTTCCTTCTTCTGCCTACTGGCACAATGGGCTCTCTTAACAGCCAATCCAGACACATCCTAAAGGTAATTCAAACGGAGAATAACCCCAGCCCAAAGAGAAATGCATCTCTTATACAAGAATATTCATTTATTTCACTGTCAAGGGTGAAACCCAAAATTTTTGTTGTCACCTGTGACTTGCCCATGTGACTTACTTGGCTACTTACCTTTTTGGTCTCAAAACACTCACCAAAGGTCAGAGGAATATTTTTATTGCTCTGCAGAACCCAAGTCATCTGCCACTGATAGAGAACAAGTGAGGTGCTGTTGACAGTTCTCTACTGAGGTATTTCTATGGAGAGAGAACTGATTTTTTTTTTTTCAAGATTAGTTTGTAGTAGGTTTGCAAACTGCAATCAGACAGAAGAAAATTTTCTTTCAGCAATTAAATTTACATTCTCAATTGTACAGGGCTAATGGGTAATGGGAAAGAAAATAATGCTGAAATCTTTAGGAAATTCACATTAAAAGATTTGTTTGTTCAGTTAGGAGTAAAAGTCTGTAGCCTTGACAGTTATTTCACCTCCCCAAACTCACCATGCTGCAAGTTGTGTTTGAGAGTCTTTTGGGAACAGCCTTTTTTGTACAGCATTCTTCATACCTGTGCCATGAAAAGTCATAAAAACTGGAATTATAGCTTTACTTCTCAAAGGCAATAAGGTCCTTAACTTTTGGGCCTTGGTTCAACATTTATGTATACTTCACTTTTATTCTTCTTGCCTTTAAGTCTTAAATTAAGACTTTGATAGACAAAAGCAGCAAAAAGAAAAACAAATACATTTCTTTTACCTGCTTCCCCTTTGTGAATGAGGAAGACCAGCTTAGATACCAACTGATATTTGCTCTCAGTGATGCTACCATTTGTGAAGCAATGCAAATTTAATTAAATTAATTATATTTCTAGCTAATAAATTATAATAATTATTCAGCATAAAAAATTTTAAACTAATTCTACAGTAATTTACAGACACTTTTTGCAAGGCTCACCTCTATTACTCTTCTCATATAAGGTGACAGTGAGAAAGGCATAGCTTTGCCTGGTGTTATAGGATGAACTACTCTGTCAGGAATCAGAAACTTTGACTTGTGCCATAATTAAAATCCACAAGAAACATTAAAGGAAATGAACAGCTCACTGTTCACTGTCATTCAATAGGTAAGTGATATTACTCTTGCCTCAGTCACTACTAGCCCAGAACTTTCTGGAGAGCAATTTTAGACTCTTAAAAGAAGTTTATCTCTGGTGAAAAATATATAATGGAAAAAAAAAATAAATAAATACGATGAACTTTTACAAAAGGTGAACCATTTGTGAAAAATAACATATTTTCAAGAAGCATTTGATATCATTTCACTATCAGTTCAAATTTCTACCCTTCTCATTTTAAAAAGTATGTAACCAGATCTGCAGGGTATTTATCCTTTTTATTGCTCATCTTCTCTGTAAGGTTTAGCAATACGCACCCCACGCAGAAATACTAGAGGGCTCATTTCTTATGCCAAATGAGAATGCTATATTTCATGTTGGGGAACCCTTACTCAAAGGAATGCCCACATCTTTTACGGATGAACTATTTATTCACTTGTGTCAATAAAATATTCAAAGGTTCAGAATTCATAACCTGTTTCTTTAAGGCACTGTATAATTGTGGATAAAAGATGATATTACAGTGAAAAATACTGCTGATTGCCATTTATTATTATCTATTATTATTTCCATTTATATCTCACTATTTTTAAATTGCTCATAAAAATTTCTCCTCCTATGACTTAGTCCAGATTGTATGATAATAAGTGAATAAATAATGCCAGCACTTTCCTCTCCTGTTTTCTTTTTTTTTTTTTCTCATGAAACCAGATTTCTAAATGTGAATCGTCACTTTGCATTCCCCACCTGAAAACACAGCTATAATTTTGTAGACATTGCTAAGTATCTGAGGTGAATGTTTGGTAGAATTCTGCTGGCATGTGACAAACAAACAAATATGTAAACACAATAAATAAAAATACAATACATTCTACAGTATTTAACCAGGATTCTGGGAACATTTTTTACTGACCTGAAAAACTATCTTATTTTTTTTTCTCATGTTGTGTCGCACAAAGCATATTCTCTACAATCTGTGAAACCTCACATTAGGCAGAGTGAAAGTTAAGTGAATTTTAGGAGGATTATTTATTATATTGCAAATCACAGCCTGGCATAGAGCATTTCTTCACTGAAATATGCTTTTAGCACTTTAGAAATCCCTTTGTATGCATCTGAGTCGATTAATTTCTCTGCAACTATATGTGCTACTCAATATACTTGTTATGTGTTTGTAGCTCTCGGTGTGTAATGAGACATTTTTGCTGTTGCTGATAATTCTGTCAATTCCATTGTACCCAGACATATGGTGTCAGTTGTTTGAAGGCTTTAGAACCCCTCAGATTGGCTGTGATGTAAAAATTCAATAATCCCCATAGAAAACTTCGGACTTCTCGAACCGGAGTTTAAAATCCTCATGCTCGCTTGCAGACTGGGGAGTTTTAAAAAGAAACGGGCCCTTGTAGATAATTCAGCATTAATGGCCCGAGTCAACAAGAAGTGCAAAGCATTCAGCCCCCAGGAAGAGTGATACATAGTCTGAGCTGTGCTTCCACAGGGTATGTGCCAGATGGAAATATGTGTAACCAGTGTTTTACCAGTAGTCAGAGTGTATTAAATTCGTGTTATTGAAGGACAAATTTTCAATACTTTAGTAAGGAAGGATGATGATCTGGGTTCTCTCTGTAGTCCTAATCCAAAGCCAGCAGCAACCAGTTGAAAGACCCCACTGGTTTTGATGGGTTTTCTATTGAGTCAAACTGGATGGAAGGCAGCTGCAGGGAATTGGAGAGCCCTGGCTTAGCAGATGCTTTCAGCTTTCCTTAAACCCATGCAAGTCACCACAGGTCCTTCATATCATGTGTGTCTGGGGTGAAATCATGACTCCATTACAGTCAGTAAGAGTCTTACCACTGACTAGAGGTGGATTTAAAATTTTACCCCTGGTATGAATAGGCCAGTTTATTTTATTTGCTCTGGATATTAAATATCCCAGACAAGGGTGTTCTTCTTGCATGGTCTCAGTGGGCCTGTAAGCAGAAGAGTTGGACTATTAAGTGTCTATAGCCCTGCTACCTGCCCTGTTTAGGGCATAAATATATACTTTCTTTGCTTAGAACCTTGGTGCAAAGCATTTGTTATTTTAGCTGTCTAATAAAAAATATTGGTCAAAGGCCAAAATTAAGTGAATAAGGCATGGTTTTTTTAGGGGAAAGAAGTACATTAGTCTTCCATATGTTTTAATGAACTACAGGGTCTGCACTTATTTTTATGCATTACTTTTATAACTCTTGTGTTTAGGGAAGCAGTGCTCCGAAATCCAGGTTTAAGTAGGCCCCAGAAACACAGAGTTAATCAATTGAACAATGCACAACAACTTGTAACATCACTGCTCTTGTATCTTGCAGGAATACCAGAATGGGTGCAGCCCAGCCAGAAATATTTCCCACCTTCATCTCTTTCTGAGAAAACTACTTAAACCCCTTGGCTGAGCACTGGCCAGCCACTGTTCAGCAAACAGAGGTCAAATATGCAGCATGCAAGGCTAGATCAGTCTGGCTGGACTGCCTATGTGTGGGTGTACAAAGAAGGGAAGGAAATTGGGAAAGCAAAAAAGGTTTAGGTCTTTAGGATCCCTTGAATTGCTTTAGGCTAAATTAATCTTTTAGGTTATGCCAGGAATAATGTATCCCTGATGATGAAAAGACACTTTTTCCTTGTAACACCTTTTCACTTGCAGTCCTTCCTAGCATTAATGCCAGGGGAATTTCCAGATGAGATATTTGAAAGCTTTTTGCTTTTTTATGCTTAATGCTGGAACAGCATTAAGGGGAGTTGTGTGGGCTGCAGGATTGAACTCCATTCATGTCTATATGATTTCTCCCCTCCTGACTTGGTGCAAGATATCCAAATGAGCAAACTCCATCCAGAGTTTCCCAAAACCAAAAAATGATAATGCTTCCTCCTTTGAAGTTGGCATGGAGGAAGAGGAACTGTGCCTTTTCTGAAGATACCTCTATCTCAGATGACGTTCAAAAGATTAGGAGTATCCAGGTATAGCACTCAGAAAACCAAAAAAGAGTTTATTCAAACCAAAATTTGACTTTACTATCAAATAATTGCTTTTGTATGACCAAAAATATTCCCAAAAAGTTAATTTTTCTGGAATTATCTAGTTAAGACAAATTTAATACCACAATCCTCTCAGACACTGAGGCCAAGTTTGCTTCCAAAGTGCAATTTCTCAGTTTCTTGTTCTTTGGATCATCAGAAAACCCAGCAGTACCCTCACCTCTAGTTGCCACCCTTGCAATCTCTTATGTTTGTGTCAATATTGCTGCTGTCTGGAAGGGAAAAAATGGTATATTTGACAATGGGGAGCTGTGTCTCTAGAGCCCAAAACAACCTCATTTGGAGATACATTGTTTCCCTCTCATATGTAGGCAAGAGACCGTGGCTGATATCAGAGGAGTTGCACATGACGAGTTTTATTCTGTGGATGGGAAATAGTGGCATTCAGAGTGCTTGATACTTTTTGCATGCTAATGCCCTGTTTCTCTAACATAAAGGGCTCTATAAGTTGCAGATAAGTGTTTTGTGAATCAAGCCCTAAATCCTCTCTTTATTTTAACTGGAGACTTTAGCCAGTGGATAAGCACCATCAGACATTATTCAAACATTTTACGGCTTGCAGAGAAACTGTTTTATTTTTTTAAAGAACGCTTTAAATAAGAGAAAACAAACAGTTTCATTGGGAGAGGCCTGGTTATGGATATCTTCTTTCCACTCCAGTGGCTTGATGTGACTGTTAACCAGCATTTGGTTGCTTTATAACTGGTGCAATTATTTTGTCAAAGGTTGTCGGGTTTTTTCCCTCCTTTTTTTAAAAAAAAAAAGTTAGTTTACAGTTTATTAACTTAGATTACTGCTAATAGCTCCCATGGGTCTTTCTACTGAAACAAGGACCAGGATAACTGATTTCTTAAGGCCAATCTGGAAGACTTTAAAATGCATTAATAGCTATCACTGAAACAGCAGGAGGAAGAATAGTCTGTCATTTGGGTTTTTTCCTTTTTTTCTTTCTTTTCTCTGCCTAAACTTTTCCCCCAACTTTATCTATTTATCTATTATTGTGTCTTGCTCTTCCTCTCCTTTTTTATCTTTTCCTTCTTCTTACAGCTATTAACAGGCTAAGTGTAAATAATCAGCAAGGACTCTTTTTTGACTGTTCAGGGAGCTCATTAGCACATAAATAGGAAACAAAGACTGGTTCAGGGAAAAAGTAAAAAGATACTTTAAAGTGTGGAGGCCTGGAGTCAAAACACCCCAATTTCAAAGAAGTATACATCCAGTGCAGAATACCATTCATGATATTAAAAAAATAAAAAGGGTTTCTTGATGCAAAAACATTTGTAAAATCAACATACCCAGGTTAAATAGTAAGACATTTAAGCGTGTAGTTGACATCTCTTTGAAGAAGGCAATCATTTATTGCATGGGTTTATCAGAAGAAAAGGGTTTTCCCTTCTTCACAGTTTTGGCAGGACTTCTCCAGTCATATCTTTCCATCCTAATCCTCTGTTTTATGGCCAAAAGAGGAATGCATGAATGAAGGCTGAGCAGAAGTGCTTACTCAGTGTGACTGAAATAGTGCCTGGAATATCTGCTGAAGACTATGACAAAAACCTTTTGCCTACTTTTATTCCCTTGTTGCAGTTGCTATAGTGAATAATGGAGCAAATTTGATTTTCTGTGGAAGGACTTTAGGCAGTTAAAACAGCTGGGATATTTGTTATCCAGGTACTAACACTGCAGCACTCAGTGACAAACATCATGAGGAAGTGATAATATGAGAGCACATTTTCAAGAATAAGAGTGGAGATATAAACAGGGAAATTATAATATTCTGGATGCTCTCATTTCTTCTATGACTTGAAGTTGTGGTGTTAAGCAGCCTGGAGCGTCAGCCATCCAGCTGAGATGCTGGGTGAAATTTTATCTCTTCCTGTCTTTCTTTCCTGAGTAGTGGAGTCATGCACTTGTTACTTGGTTTTCATGGGTTTGGTGTACTGCGTGATCAGAGAAGGAACCTTTACTATGCTAGGTGCTATACAAATAAGCAAGAATTGAGAATTGTCCTTTTCTCAATGATTTTATAATTAAAACACTCTTATTTTTATTATCTGAAATAAAGGGGAATTGGGGTGGGGATGGGAAGAAGGGATGCTCCTCTGATATCTAATGGGAAGATGCAATAAATCAGAAATAGTGGCTTTGAGACCTGCAAAGATCAAGCAAGTTCAGCTTAGATGTTTCAGTATTGTTCTTCCCACTACTTTGCAGGGGGTTTTTGATCAGATACAGCATTGTACACACGTGAGAAGTGAACTGAGACAGTTACTAAATCACTCTGCCTCTGCCCTTCAAGACTGAGAATTGGTGTTTGTCATAGCAACATACTTAGAATTCTCCATGATATTATTAACCAGAATGCAGAACATGAAGGAAAGATCTAGCCTGTGTATTTTATAAAACAAGTAATAAAGTAAGAGCACAGAACTGCTTCTTAAGAGTAATTTCTGAAAATGTTACCTGGGAAATAGATTAAATTATGCAGAGTTCAGTTACTGGCATCATTGGGTGCCGCAAATCAGCATAATTCCTTCAAAGTTGGTTTTATCATATTTACAGTATTTTACTGTGGTCTGTATTTTGCTTACCTGAAAAGCTTTGTAGTCATATATTTTTATTAAAAAATATATGCTTGCAGGAGTTTATTTCAAACCTATTCAATGCTTTAGTAGAAATGTTTTATTTTCAGTCCTGAATGGGGGTCATACCATTGTCCTCTCTCCTCAACACTTTCTGGTTTAATCCTTTATCGATTCACAAATGTTTACTGAAGAACCCAAAGTCACCAGACAAACAAGTTATGGTATAATCCTATTTTTCTGGAATGAGTTTTGCATATAGTTTTGTAGTGTGCTAAAAAGAAGTTCACTTATATGAGAAAATCAAAAAGCTTAAAAAAAATGCCCAGTGGATTTATTGGGAAAATACACGTCATTTTCTACTACCAGTTCTTTTTGACACTCAGCTGTTGATGTTCAAGCACTCCTGTAGTAAAAGTGACTACAGTCTATTACAGATAGTATGGTAATGAAATGGCATACTTTCCTGTTACATTGAAATTTCAATAAGGGTGGAATTTTGTCTCAAAGAGGGCAGTGATCTTCTCACAAACACTGTCCTTTGTCCTGAGGCACACAAAATCCCTAAATCCCTAAAATATTTTATCTAAAGATAATTTTGTACCAGCCCAGGCATGAAAAAGAAAAGTATATCAGATGCAGCTGGAAAGGTCCTGTTGCTCAGGGAGAAGGTAAATTAAAGGTTTCTATCTTATCTGTATTTCAATTACAATTTTATTTTTGGTCCCTGACAGTGCAGACAGTTGAAGTCTTGGGAAGTGGAAACACTCACAGGTGTAAGAAAAAAAGAACCTTTAATGGTGGAGATGTATATATTTGAACTATCTGGCTTTTCATGTGGGGTATACATGACATTTATATAAAAATGTAGACTCTTTTGGGGGGCTTAATCTGTTTGAGTTCACTTAAGATTTCCTTTATTCTACCTTTTTCTTTAGCAATAATGACCTAGTTTAGGAGTCTGCTGCTCTGTATGACTCATTCTAGGGGTCAGCCTTAATTAAACCAGTTGTGCAAGGACCAAACAGTTAATCACAAAGGCAAGGGTCTGACTTTGTTTGGTGTCCATGTGCATATTTGTATGTAGTTTTCTGAGAACTGGAATGCAAAGTCTTGAGATTATTTATCTCTTTAGCTCTTGGACCCCTGGGTCTGTGGAAAAAGACCAGAGCAGTCTTCCCCCTTCTGTCAGGCTGTTCAATGATGGTGTAAGCCTAATTCTTGCTGAAGGTGTTGCCATTTAATCCAATGCCTTTGGCACTGTTTTGTTTTGTTTTGTTTTTTTCTGCCAAATGCCTTACCAAAGACATCCAAGACTAAATTCTCTGATAGAACACCGATCTCAAATAGTATCAGGAGTGCAAAAATGGTCAGTTTTTGCACAAGTTGACAAGGCCACTGCTGCTGAGTGTGCAAAGAGCTAGTCAGTCTTCAGTTACACAGGATTATTTTTTGTAAATAGAGAACCTTACAGGTATTGTTCAGAACTGATTTATTGATATATTCTGGTGTCTTAGCAAGTAACAGCCATAAACCTGGTTGCATGGGCAAGGATATGCAAGTGAACCTTTTTCTTCAAGAGGATCCTGTCCCAACAGGAGGATGACAAAACATCCATCCTTTGCCTGTATTTCAATTGTGAACAACATGATGGGCAGGATTTTTTTTCTTTTATTATTATCAGGAGGCTCTGGGAGACTGAGAGAGACTGGAGGTGAGACAAGCACTGTGTCACATGAGCTAACACCATCCAGGCACTGGAATTTAAGTCCCTCCTGAAGAAATGATCATAAGCTGAAAATCCTACTGCCTTGGAAAAAAACAGGAAAGTCCTTCATGTCAGTACAGGAAGAAGACATGTGAGTTGGAGCTCACCTTTATGGTTTCAGATAGGCTAAGAAAGATTGTTAAAAACCTGTAGTAAATTTGTGGTAAACATGAATCTGAACTGGGCTGCAATTGCTAAAGCTAGTTTCTACTTGGAGCTTTACTGCAGACAACTCTGGTCTTTTCTGTTTTCACTCAGATAAATGTTCTGAAAATGATCTTGCTGACTGAGATTTCAGTACCTTCTGATTTTAGCTGCAACAATGCTATTTTAAAGTAGAGGGTTAACATCACTGAAAACTAGTGAGAGAAAGAGGCTAGAAAAGGTGAGAGGAGGTGAGAGAAAAAGGCTGGAGAAAAATTACAATCGTGAGAAAATGTCAAACACTGAAATGTTTTCAAGTCTCATCATTTTCACTTGCTTAAAAAAGTTAGATGTGAAAAGATCCAAACCTTTTTAAATGGGATGATTTAGTGAGTAAATCTCTTATTGTCTGTGTACACATGCATACACACACATTTAGACTCTCCACTTATAAAAATATAGAATACTTGTATATTTGTGCCTATGTGTATCAATGCCCATGCCCATGCAAATTTTATTTGCTGCCTTCTCATTTGAGAAAGAAAGACTGAGAAGAATTTTCTGTCTTCTACTTTTTCTCTTGAAAATATTTTCTTGTGTCTGTCTCAGATTCACACACTAAGGCAATTTCCAGTCAACACAAGATGTGAACAGTTCCATGACTCCTTGCATTCTATATTTCATTATCTTTAGCAATATGTATGTCTCCTCTTTGGTATCACAGAAACACATCAGGGTTTTCATGTGACACAGTTAAAATTCACAGTGTGTTCTCAGAAAGTGTACCAGGCAAATATTTTAGGGTCTGGTGGTATCCTATGGAGAAAGACCTGCAAAAATCACCAGGATAGAATGATGAATGGATTCTGGATTATATTGCAGTAGAAAAGTATCAGAAAGCTATCTAATACATCTTCTACTGTTTAGTGAACAGGACTCACATTAGGTAATGGCAGCAGAAAACATTAAAGACAATTGTATATGATGTAGTATTCGGTCAGATTCGTTCACAGTGTATAGTCATTTCCAAATGGCATTTTACTGTTCTTTGTTCTGCAGCAGTGTCTAATATTTCTAAACATTTTTAGGCTCTGTGACACCTTAATGGTATACAATAACAGTATGCCTCCCTCTTAGAAAAATGGATACTCTCATTTTTCTAAACATTGTGCCTTTACCTTTAACCATTTCCATTTAAATGCAAATTTCAATCATGTCCACCTCTCTGTATTCCAACAGAAACCTGGGGAAAAGGCTATACCTTAAATCCTCATTTCTCCATAAAGGGAGCTGTTTCCTTCAGGTGTGTCACTCCATGTTATCTATCTTCCTTCTCATTTTACACATCATCATCGTGGCAAGTTTAACTTGCAGAATTCACAAATAAAAAACAGTTTTCTTTTTTGTTGAAAACTGCTGGTTTTATGTGCTAAAAGAAAATGGGCATTTTTAGTTATATTTATTTCCTGTTAAATTTGTCTGACATAACTGTCACAGAAATTTGCTATTCACAAGCCTTTGAATTATTCTCGGCATTTGCAACTGTTTATACACTCAAAAGTTTGTAATTTCCTAAACAACTGCAGACAAATTAAGTTAATTTGTATCATAGGCTTGGATTAATCTTGCAATTATTGTTCCAGTTTATAGTAAATAATTGAATTTCAGGGTTAAGGGTAAAATGTGATGCTATGAAACATATGTGATACTGGTGTCAGTTTCCTGAATGTCTGTTCTTCGTATGCAGCTTAGCAACACGTTTGAGCAATTCATTAAGGTGTCTCTGCTTAGTGAGTCTTCAGAGAGAAAGTTACATTTGAATCTGGTGTGTAAAAAACACTCAGAAAACAGCCAACTGAAACAAAACATCTCCCTCCCCTCTCGCCCCTCACAAAAAAACCAAATCCCACAGCCTTTATCTGTTGTTAGTCCCTCTTGATTTACTTTTGACAAGAGAGGGCACTGTGATAACATTCTAAAGAGTGGACATATTTGTACATTCTTGCCTCTGAGACAGAAAGGAAGCCAGGGATTAACCCCTGAACCAATTACTTTACAATATAGCAACTACTTCAACACAAAGTGAGGGGGGAGGGGGGGAAGCACGGGAGGGTTGAAGGAAGGGAAAATTTAACTAATTAGTGCAAGTCACAATGTTCTTTGTGGGAATTACTTAGTTAGAAGAAAAATTGTTGAGAGGGCTCAAAAAAGAATGTATTATTTGGAGTGTATTTATTAATTTTCACTTTGAGTTATTTTTACTGGCTGAAAAAGCTGAAGGTACTCGGTGGCTTCAGGCCTTTAAGAGAATTAAATATATTGGATATACTGTGAAGGCGTATTTTTTCAGCAATATTTGTAAACCTATATTAAATGCAGTCATGTGGACCTCTAAGCCTCCCTCATATTTCTGGTATTGGGGGGTTCTAAGACAACTTTATGTATGTCAGAAATGTCTTGTGCCCATCATTTTAAAATTAAACATTAAATGTTCTAGCTGTGATATGCAACTTGCCTTGCAAATAATGTGCTTTCTTTATCAGCTGGGATGAAAGTGATTTTGAGCACCATTTTAAATGTAGATAATAAGTTAAGGGCAGTTCAGTTCCGAGGTGGCCAGAGTGCAAGGAAGGAGGCAATTTAAGAGTTTAAGCACCTGCACTTTGAAAATTATATTATTTTTAAGTGTCACAGGTTGGCTACCTGGAACTGCTAGTTATTTTCAGAAATTCTGCCTATGTATGGCTTATTGCTCTGATTTTAGGAATGGCATTCCTCAAATTTAGTGCCCCCCCCTCCCTCCACACCCAAGGCTCTTCCAAACCAGACACTACTCACTTCCCCATCCTCCTCCCTCTCCCCCTTCTCCTTCCCACTCTGGGGGTGGACTCGATAATGGAAGATAAAAGATAGATAAAAATTACAAGTTGAATTAAGAACAATTTACTGGAAACAATGAGATAAGAAAACAAGCACTAACAGCAACTATATTAACAATGAAAGTGTACAAAAAGAGAGAATGATTCATATACAAAAATGTTCATCTCAAAGCCTGACCTGACCGCAGCCACATTTTCCCCACTGGAAAAGGAACACCTTTCTCCACAGAAGCCAGAAGAAAGAATCCCTTCCTCCCCGTCCGTGGCAATGACCTAAGACAGTATGGAACAATATTTGGGTCTTGGCCATGCCCACTCAACACAATGCATGGCAGCCCAGAAATCCTGTGCTCAAGAGATCTGATGGGCTCAGCCTGGCTACTGTAAAAAAATAACTTTGTTCTGGTGGGAACTGGGATACTTATGGATGTAAAACTGTATTGGTGGAAGGGGCAGGGCATGTTTATCCTGTATTACTGCCATATGACAAGTGTATTCTTGGTGAGGTATTGTTGATAAGAATAAATGTCATCTGAAGGAAAGAAAAAAATTAGAGGATGTTATTAACATTTTAAATTTTAATAAATTTCTTGTGGACTCTTAATTCCTTTCTTTTTCCAAACTGCAATAACTACTGCAAATTCAGACAAATAAGTCCTTTCATAAATATTGCCATTTACATGAAATATATATATATGTTTAATCCACAATATATGTTTGTATTTCACTGTATATTCGGATATCAGAGAACAGATTCCTATGATGAGAAGAGACAGATTAATTTGATTATGTAAGACTTTGGGCCTTTGACTTTAGCTGTTCTGGGTTTGTATCAATGGCTTGCAAAAGATGTGTGGGAATGATGGTGCTCTGTTAAGGAAATTTTGCTTGCTGCTTCTAATAGTTGAGGAAAAATCCCTGTGGTAGGTTGGGGAGTTATGTAACTACCTTGGTTTTATTGTTTATATTTGTTCATATAAACTTCATACCAGGAGTCTTGAAAATGTGGAAGAGGTCCTTTCCTTTTCATAACAAAAGCTCAGATGTTCTTTCCCTTAAATATTTTTTTCCTCCAAAATGTGAATACACTTTCTCTTATAGAAAAGCTAAGGGAAAATGAAAAGGAAATATTCTGAAAGTTTCAACTTTCTGGCTTTAGTTGAATAAGCAGGACTATTTTTTTCCTGCTTTATCATTATGTTTTTTTCTTTCTAATTCGTGCAGGCTGGAGCAGATGACTACATGACACTAGGTGGTTCGAAGAGAATGCTGTTTCCCACTGAAGTGAGAAAACATCATTTGAGTATATTTCTCCCTTCTATTTTGTTCTTCTGCTTTTGAGCTCGAAGCATATATTAGCTAATGGGTAGTTCCCCACTCTCTGTCTTGATCCAGAAACAGACAGAGAAAATTAACAGACAGTGCTTGAAGATTAGCTATCATTAAGTCGAGCTTTGACATATGTGGCTAATTGAAGGAATACCAGGTACAACAGGAAATGAAGAATAATGGGTAATACTTACTTAGAATAGACTTGTTTAGCCTTAAATCCAATAAAAGCTTGATAGTGCTTAGATAAACTTAACAGAGTTAAGATCTTACAGACTCTTCATGCACCGATTACTGTTAAAAACTCTATATCCCAGATGGTAATTCTTTGACAAATGTTATTTTTTTTTAAGTGACAACTGATAGACCTTGTTGTTAACAAAATTATAATCCTTTTCTTTAGTCTGACGCAAAAACTTGTTTCTTGGATACTTTTTGTTTATTTTTGCATTTTGGCTTCCCTTGACTTGAAAGGTAGACAACTGCAGATTTGGACCTGGATGTTTCAATAGTTCGTGTTTCCACATGGGCCTCTGTAAAATCAGGATGGAGTCATGGAGAGCTGAATTATTGCAAAGTTGATGCAGAAAAGGGAAGGCTTTATAGATGCAGACTCTACTTATGTCTCCTCTGTGCTTTCATCTCTCCAACAGTCATTGCACAGGTGTGCATGACAGACGAACCTATATTGCCAAAGTGGAAAGCATACACATTAGCTTCTGGGACTTTGTCAGGATTACACACAAAGAAAGGGGTTTATGGATCACTGTAAAAGCCAAAGGTGTGCCATCCAACCTGGAATTTGGTCTGATATTTGCTATTTGCGCAACTTTCAGGAAAGTGTATTTGAGTGAATAAAACATGATTTTTAAAGATTCTTGTCAAGAATGAGCAGAAAGTTCAGAAAACATTTTGGCACCTAATTTGAAATACAGTGAAGAAAATGCATCAGGGTACATTGGTGGCTTTTATGAAATAAGCCTATTTTCTTCAGGCAAATACATGGGGATTCATTCTCTTTTTCTGCCTACCCCTATGGTATGATAATGATGCATGGAGCAGTGTGAGTGTCTGTGTGTGTGTATGTGTGTGTGTGTGTGTGTGTGTGTATGCAGGTGTGAGTGTAGGGGGTGAGGGTATTTAAGCAAGCAGCCTCTCTATTGCATATTTATGTTGAGAGCATGCATATAATTTTAGCATAAAAAAAAGAGAAAAAAAAGAGAAAAAGAAAAGAAAAAGAAAAAACTCCACCAAACTAAACAAAAAACCCCCCAAAAACCTTTGTAAGCCCTAGGCTTATATTCATCTGTGGCATGTGGTTGACTGGCAGGCTGAATTTGTCATGAATAATGTTTAAAAGGCACTGGCTTTCTTCCATAAGCAGCACATAACTTTCTGATCCACATCTAGGGAGGCAAGTATGTAAACTAGACACTTAGATCCTGATCATCTTTGTATAGTTATTTTCCTGCTTCTTATTTTCAATTGTCTTTGTCTAAAAATGTGTCAGTTAGGAGTTACGTATGAGGATGCTATAAAGTTGATGAGTTTTGGTTTGCTGCTTGCTGTAGTGAGTAGAAGAAAGCAAACTGTGGGTGAAAGGTTAGCAGCCAGGTCAGCAGCTACCCAGACTGACAGTGAGGTTCTGTGAGTTTTCTCCAATGGAGATACTGCACCACACAGCTCCATCCTACAATATGTCACACACAAGAGGCTATCACAGCTTCTTATGATGTCTCATACATCATAGAACAGAATTTGACTTTTCAAATTTAACCTGTTTTAAGATCATAAGTTGTGCCAACCATTCATCTGCATGGGGGAATCACATCTGAAAATTAAATCCTGAAGTGTGATCCATCTGTTTTCACTGTCAGGCTCAGCCCCAGGAACTCCTAAGCAGTTGTTGTTGTTGCTGCTTTTTAATAGGGTAGGACAGTAATGCATGGTCCTCCAGATGTTGTCTTGAGATTCACCCACTTGACCCCAGGTTGACATTGAAAACCCATCTGAGGCCCAACAGAATTACAGTGCCCTTCATAAAGAGGAGAAAAAACTTCCGAAGCTGAAGTGCTGGAAAACGTTCAGTAACCAGTGGATGGCTCTGATATAAACTTTAGTAACCTAATGAGAGTGGAGAGAAAAAGGAGAGAGTTTTTCTGACTTCTAGTGTAGCACAGTACTTGTTCTTGCCTCCTGAAGTCTAGTTATTGAATGCTGAATCATGTGACAAGGAGGCCTGTGTGGCAGCATATCAGAAATATAAAGATAGATAATTTTCTTTCCCCAAAAGTTTGGTAATTATTAACTCAATAAAAAGTAGACCTTTTTTTTTTTTATTTTTGCCATCATCTACGGGTAGGAGTGAGCAGCAGATAATTCACTGTCAGAACATTTCTAATTTTAACTAGTGTGGGTATTTCTCAGATAAGCGAGGAAAGGTAGTGAAACTGTGCGTTGATACAACTCAGACAAGGAGCCTCTGGACCTACTGTAAGTGCTGATAATACAGACCCAATGCCATTCAATGTCTAAGTCATTTCAAACAACCATATTTAATGAGATTTGAGTCTACACTGCCCTGAGCAGAACATTAATATAACACGAGGCACTGAACCACTCTAACATCCCATTCATTTTATACAAAGCAATGCAAGGGTGACTCCAAATGACAAGTTGGCACTATGATTCCTCTTCTCTTCCTTAGAAATAGCAGGTGCTGTGCTGAGAAGCAACCAGCTTTACCTTTTGGAAACCTGAAGCATGTTTCCTTACTGGCTGCAATGGACCTCTAGGGATAATTTTGTAAACCACCCAAATAAACTTCATTTTTATTGGAAATGTGCACAGAACAAATAGAAGGGGAAATATTTTGCACTGGAATATTTCTGATAACTGCAACTTTAAGAAGAAAGTTGACAGGAAGGACTGCCTTCATCATTAAAAAACTGCAGGGTACAAGCTGCCCTGCCTTAACCACAGCTGTCATGAGAAAAGGAAATAGATTTTTAGGGTCCAGATAGGATTTCTCCTTGGAAATGTCAGGAGTGATTGATGTAAGACACAAGCAAAAAGCTACTCACTAAACGTGTGTTGTCTACACTTTGAATCCTGCTTCCCCCCACCCGATATGGTGTTGTCATGATTTTAACAAGTCACAGGAAGAGTTAAGCTGTGCTTTCTGAATAAATTAGTACAGTCACAAAATGACACTTCTCTGACCTTTGCAAAAGGTGGAGAGTATAACGGTAAGACATACAGGGCTGTTAAACAATGTCGTTTTTTTTTTTAACCATTCTGACAAAAGGTGCAAGCTCTTTAAAACAGTTTCCTAATGCACTTCAGCAAGAGAGCTAACTGACTGTCATAAGATGACATGCGTAACACAGAGATCCTGCTACACATTTTGATGCAAAGGAACACCCTGTTAGTTGAAAATCATTGCTAACTGGATTCAGATGTTAGAGATGAAGTACATGGAGCACAGTACATTTGGTAAAGCTTAAAGAAGCTTTTAAAAATAAAGAACATAAATCTTTAGCTGTGGCCTTTTATCAGCTCTTAATTTGTCATGGTATTTTAATTATTGACAGTGCAAAAATTTTAATCCATATGTTAGGAGAGATGATGCTTATTTCTTGCTCCTTCTCTTGAAAAGTAGTTTTTAAAAGTTATCAGGCCTGCATGCATGTGGAAGTTTTAAAAGCTTGCAATGGGCTGTTTCAAAGTTCTCTTGTGTTGTGCACATATTCAGAAAGTTTTATCCATGTTGACTTTGGAAGTTAGATGTTCAAACCTTAAAAGTGACATAAATTTCTTTGGGTGACTCCAGTTTGATGGGACCTGATTTTTAGAGGGCTTCTGCTGAGCATTGCTGTATGTTGCATTTTAATTGTTTCAAGAGGGGTATTCAAAGAGACAAGTATATGATTTGGGGTGTTTGAAAATAAAGAGCAAACCTGATCTCTTTTTAGGTGAGAGACTTTTTTTTTTCGTGAGGTTGTTGCCCTTTTAATCACCTTATTTTCAGGCCTTACATGTGTGACTGCTGAGACATATACAAAATATGATCAAATTGGTACATGAAGCTGAGGGAAGCAATAAGGTATTCTCAGTACTGCATGACTGCAGTTAAGTCATTTTGAAATCAATAATCCCCTCGCAATTCACTGTGCCACTTGACTGGACATACAGATGCAGATGCCCTTGTAAATGAATTTACATCACACTGTGCTTGTAGCCATATAATCTTTCTTCCCTTCTCAAGTCTGTCCCATTTTTCCTTGCTTCCGTTATGCATATGAAACTCAAATTAAGATTGCATGTAAAGTTGACTAGCTATTCCAGGTTATTTATTGGAAATGAAACTATATAAGCATACAATATGTGGTTTGTTTAAAATTGATTTACCTAACTCTTTCCGTAGTCCCAGGCAAATACAATTGTTATACAGCAGAGAATTGTATTGGGGGGGAAAGAAATAGAAGAAAAAGAAAGTATCAATAGATAATTTGCAGCTAGTTTATGGGGAACTTCAATCTGGTAATAAAGAGGGTAATTCATCAAATAGAAAAATTAGACATGACACTAAATTCAAAATTCTTATTAGTTACAATAAGTAAAGTTTATAGCATGTGTATTTTAAATGCTATCTCAACATTGCTTGGACACAAGCTTAGACTGAAGTCCAGGAGATGGGTCATCTCTGGGGAAAGCCTTGTTCTCTGGGGAATGCAAGGTTCTTGTTAGCACCTTTCATTAGTCCAGCCATGCCTTCTCCTCCCCCTGGTCTGTCTGCTTATCTCTACCCACCTGCCCAGGTGGTGACATCGGGGCATTCTGAATTAGCCAGAAAGAAATTAGTGGTGTCTGAGATTCAGCTGTGTCAGTCACAGGCTTCAAGGGAAAATGGCATACAGGGAGCCTGAGGTTCATCTGTGCTGCAGAAACTTGGCCCTGTGAACTATGCAGTGGAAGTGTGAATCATGAGCTGCAAAGAATGGCATGGCTTAGCAAGCTTCCTAAACTGATTTCTATGGCTGTGATACCACCAACCATCATCACTGGTGTGTATTGCAACACATGAAGGAATCCAGGCTCTGACAAACCAGACATGACATTTGATGGTGACATCCCTGCCCTTGGTGGGACTAGATGATCTTTAAGGTCCCTTCCAAACCAAGCCACTCTATCCATCTATGATTCTTTCCATGATGTGGCCAGAAGTCTCTAGGGTTTTGGCTATCATAAGCTGCAGGTCTGTAAGTTCTTCCCCTTCACAAGGAATGACATCTAAAGCAAAAGGACTGTAGCACGGTAGGTTCTTGCACGGAAGCCTGAGAACTTGCCCTTTGCTGACAGCCTTTAGGAACTGGAACACAAGAGAAATTATCTCTTTCAACCATCAATGTGGGCTGCTTTAGAGGGGAAAGTAGAACAGGGCAGCTGAGGAATAATCAATCCAAATGAAATGCCTTCCTTAGTCTCAATAGAGATTGGTTTCAATTCTGAATTATGTCTTGCTTTTCACATATTTCTTTTATGTATATATGTATGCATATGTATGTATGCATGTGTGTATTTAAAATACATATGCACACATGCATGCAATAGTTCTCAGTATATTTTTTCACTTCAAAAATTCCCAGCTTTTTTTTGAATTCTGCACAGCTGCTGAGCCACAGTGACCTTGTAGTAATCACCTCCCCAGGCTAAGAGTATGCTGTGTTCACAACCTATCATTTTTGCTGAATGTTCTCTTTTTCATTGTTAGGAATTATATCCTTAACTTAAGACTGGGACAATATCCACATGATACTCATGGAAACCAAGCTATAGAGAAGACACATAACTGGCACAGATGGAAAGAGGAGTAGGTAGGAAAAATGGCTATGGTTCATCACATCTAACTTATTAAATAGGGTTCTCTTGGGCTCATATATGCTAAAATGAAGAAGCTTTGAGTTTCTACATTTACTTTAGGCAGCACACTATAACTACTTTGCTTCAAGGAAGTGGAAAAACCAGACTACAGAAGGCCTGTGCAATACTCTGTACACTGGCCTGTTGTGAATGTGGACATTCCAGCCAAAGATGCATTTATTTTATTGTTAGATGGTATTTTCCATTTTTTGTAGAAACAATAGTTTCTTATTACTCTAAGTTGGCATGACATAGTGTGAAAAATCAGATGCTGCTTCATGCAGATTGAGAAAGTCACACACATTTTCACTCTGTCTACAATCTTTCATAACAGCTTCAGTTTGGAGAGGGATCTACCTGCACCTTGTTTCCCATTGCATTAAAAAATGCCTCTTTCATTATTTATTTGACAAAAGACAAAGGAGATGAGATCTATGGCCTATATTGGTAAGTCACAGGATTTTGTCAATTTCCAGAGATTTACCTGTTCACCTCATAATTATCACTAAATCCCTCAATGTTCAGTTGGGACACCTTCATGTTGCTTAAAAAAAAAAAAATCTCTAGTCATTACCACAAATTGTATTATCCCATCCCAAATCTTGAAAAACTCTTTTTTCCTGTCACACATAGATAAAAATCAAGGCCAGTTGGATGGGGCATTGAGCAAGCTGGTCTAGTGGGAGGTGTCCCTGCCCATGTAAGGGGAGTAGGAACTATATGATCTTTAAGGCTCCTTCCAGCTCAAACCATTAAATGATTCTATGATACCATAATATTCTATTCTATGACCTGTGAATTGTTCTAACTAGTTGTTATTGTTAATCTAACATTTGTGCTATGTCTGGTTGCATAGGCATTGCTGAGTCTGGCATAGTGTAAGAAATCCCACATTCTGTGGAACTTTTGAAAGAAACAACAAAGAACAACCAGAAATCATGCACTCCAATAATAAAAAACTGAAGCATATCTAGGGAGAAAAATTCACTTTCCTCCTTGTATTTCAACATTCTGGAATTTACTTCTTCATATCGTCCAGTTGCCCAAAATTCTGTCAGAATTCTTTTTCCTACATGAATGTACACATGCCTCTTCCTTTCTCTGGTTTTCTCCCCCTCCATCTGCTTTTGTCCTTTTCTCTCCCTAATCAGAATTAAACTAGCCAAAAAATGTAAAATTCTTTTGTTTCAATGAAATTACTTTGCTCTGATGAAGCAATGATTTTTGGATGAAAGCATTTTCTGTTATCATGTTCCTAGAAATTCCATTTAAAAAAATACAATAATGAGAAACTCAAAGTGAAGTAGAAAGTTCAAATGATATTATCTCATCATCATTGTCCTCTTAGAGAAAACCTATCCTAGCTGTCACATACCTGAAATTTCAGCTTGTGTTTTTATGCTGAAATAGTATAAAGCAATGATTTTTTATAACTTCAAATCTTTGTTACTGCTAATCTACTAAAGATGTACATGACACTGCTTTATTTCACTCTTCAGAGGGTTAACATATATGTATCTGTCTCTGTTGACGCATATGTGCCTGTATATATGACTGAAATGAGCAGATTTGCTTGACTTTATGAGCTACATGCCAGACCACATCTGAAGAACTGCTGAGCTTGCAAAGTGCAGTACCACACTCCTCCTTCCATTCTCTCTCACTGTCTCGCTCAATGGTGATAGTTGTGGCCCTTCAATATTTTTAACCATTTAATGATTAGAAGTTCAGAGAACATAAAGGATTTATTTTATGTAAGTAGTGTGAGCTCTGTGACTGGAATTAATTTACTGGACTCCAAAGAGGAACTTTCTCAACTGAGTAAGTTACATGGTATGGTCAATATTTCAGAAATGCCCACAATGAGACTCAGGTCTGCAAAATTCTCAGCATTGGGAAACAGAGATATTTGAAATATCTGATTATGCACAAAGCCAGAACAGAAGCTTTTGGATGCTTAGACTGCTTGAAAAATCTTATCCTTTTAACATTGCTTAAATGAGTTCCTGCAAAATATGGCCTTAACTGAATGTGTTGAGAAATTTGAATTATGACCCTGCATACTCTTTTCCTACACCTCAGACACATTTCTGCTGTCATTAGTGTTGCTGTCAGTTAGTTAGCTTTAGGCTTTAGTTACCATGATTAAAATTAGGATGTTCTTATTTTGGAAGTATTTTCCTGATATCTCGCATAAATAGTAAGAGTAATTTTCTTTTTCCCCTCAGATTTGCGCAGTCCTTATCATTTGGTCTTTGCACTGCTGGTCCAGGATAGCATCCTGATTTTCTGAGCGTGTCATCTGGCAATGCTGGTTGATATCTTTGCATGAGTCTAAAGAAAGAATGTGCTTTTTCAAAGGAAGAGTTTGACTCTGTCAGAAGCAGGCTGTGTGCTAAAGGTTTGTTACTCCATAACAAAAGGCGGTCACTGATTTGCAGACACAGCTCACACTGATGTCAACAAAAGCTGCACACAGAGTTCAAGTGTGCAAAGGGGCCCTTTGCCTCTAATTCATCTCAGGGCTTGCCTTATTTCAATACACAGCTTTGAGCTGAATGAGATCGGGATATATTTTTAAAGATGTTGGCTGCAGATCCACATTGATGAAAGGTGAGAAAATCCTTGCAGTTCCACGGACAAGTCGAAAACCTGCCTGAACAAACTGCCAGTTCAACTGTTCTTAAAGAGGCCACAGATCAGGGAATTGCTGCACACAACTGAGTGTCAAATACTTGCCTGGTGTGTTTTGGCATAATTCAGTTTGGTTCAGTGGAGCCATGATTTTCATCAGCTAAAGATCTATTTTTAAAGTACACATATATGCTCTGTCCTCAAAGTTTACAAGTTTTTTTTTCTTCTTCTTTTTTTCCTTTGGGTTTTTTTTTGTTTTGTTTTGGTGGGGTTTTTTTGTTTGTTTGTTTTTTGGTTTTGGTTTTTTTTTTCTGTTCAGTCTGGGGTAACAGTAATTTCTGAGCTGTTCCTATACTGTCTTTTTTTTTTTTTTTGTGAAGAATATAGACATGATGAAAACTGTAGGCTGGCCAAAGAATTCTATGTTAAAGCATAACTTCAGAAGAAAAGCAGCACAATTCTACACCAGCCAGTACAAACAAAGGGTTGTTTGGTTTTATTTTTTTTAAATAGCCACTTCACATACTAAAAAAAGCATTACCTTTTCTGCCTCTAGATTTGTTCTCTATAGCATTTCTTACACTAATAGTCAGTGTGTTGCAGACTGATAAACAGCAGTCACTGACTTCTTTTGTAGTTAAACCAAAGAAGGAAAACTAGAAAGGTCTTGAAGCAGCCCCATTGCAAGGAGAGGGGGGATAAAGGTAAGTCAGAGTGTAAACAGCTCCTGAAGTCTTTAGACACACTTTAAACAAAGTAGAACTTACCTTGAACAAAAAATAATGCAAGTCTATACCTTGACAGTAATCAGAGAATCACAGCATTGTTAGGGTTGGAAGGGACCTCTGGAGATCATCCAATTCAACCCTCCTGCCAAGGCAGGGTCACCTGGGGCAGGTTACACAGGAATGTGTCCAGGTGGGTTTTGGATGTCTCCAGAGAGGGGGTCTCCATGACCTCCCTGGACAGCCTGTTCCAGTGCTCAGCCACCACAGTCCTCTGGATAGGCAGGAATAAGCAGCCTGTGCAGTAGATGACATGTTATTTCCTCAATCAATGAAGCACTGTAGGTGGAAAGCTAGAAATTTGTTACCATATTTGGTTATTGTTATTTTGATCATCCTAGAACAAAGTGTAAAGATAGCAGGAATCCTGGTCTCATACAGCTTCTTGAGGAATTTTTGAAGTTTCCGCAAAACTCCATTTTCACCACAATCACGAGCTAGTCATTTTAGCAGAGCTGACCAGATCTGAAGAGACACTTATCCATCATCTCACATTCAGAGAAGATTCATGACAGTTCTGAACTCTGTCCAGTGTGGACACCACACATCTGGCAGATTGTGATCTACACCACCTAATTTCAGTGTTAGAGACACCACAGCCTCTTCACCACAGGGCTCTCTGCACATTGGTGGAGTGCTCAGCCAAGCCTCCTTCCCTGGAAGACTCTTGTCTCCCTTCTACAAGCTACTTCTACAAATCCCTTCAGACTGGCTTTCTAAAATGTGCAGTATAGTCCTAAAAACAGTTTAGGTGTGTGACTTGTATGGTCTGGAGAGTTGGAGTATTCTCCACTGCCAAGCCAGCACTGCTCACAAGCAGTGTGTTCTCACTCAGACCAGAGCGGTCACCACAATTGAAAACAGTATCTGTTCAGCATTCAGGCTGAGCTGAGAGTCTGTTTTCCATGTTCATCACTGCTAAATTAGTTATGCTGTTACTGAGTGGAGAATTAAGACTTAGGTTTTCAAAGTCTCCAGCATTAAGTTACCAGTCACTGTCCCAAACTGTCATTTTAGTTATGCAATTAAAGTCTCCCTGAGAGCGTTTAAACAGAAACCAGAATGTGCATTTCCACAATGTGTTTCACATCCATTCTTTTTGATAGAAAGCTGAAGAAAAAATTAATTTTGATAAAATGTTGGGTCAGTGTTTCAGATTGTACTATGACAGAGAGCATGAGAGAATTTGTGTGGCCAGTATGTCCACCTAGACAAGAAACAAGCTGTACAGTGGAGTCTGAAATGATCACCCATTGGCTTTGCATTTCCTAGTCTGTATACTTGCAGGATGAATTCTGTTGTGAGAAATTCCCTTTCAACTTTAATTTTCCTTGGCTGTTGCAAATGGGAGGATTATTCACCTCTTTGACATATACTGTTATGTTTTTGTACATTTTTCAATAGCTGCCCTAGAAATGGGTGCATTCTAGCAGGAGGCAGAATTATTCAGCCACATATGTGTGCTCCTTTTGCTCATACATTATGCTAAATTCTAATTTTATGTGATTGCCATTAATTTACTAACAAACTATTTTTTCTTATTTCAGACTGAGAGCAGAGATACCTTTTCACGAGTATTGAAACCAGGCATCCTGAATATTTCCTTGACATATTTTGGTGTATTTCTAAGTTGCTTTATCAGTCGTTAAAGCTCAGCTTGCAGTACTTAACAATCTTGGCCTTGATCCTATAAGCATGCATATGCCTTGCTTTATGCATATAAGCACTCTCATTGAAATCAATATTCATCCACATTACATTAAGTACACATATAAGTGTTTGCAGGATTGAGGCTGCCTTTTTTTTTTTTTTTTTTTCCCTGTATTCATACTATTTTCTGTCTGGTGTCTATTGTAGTCTTTTGAGTAAATGATTTGTAGGCTGAATAGGACTCTTCAGATCACATTCCTCACTGAATGGTACAATTCCTCATGTAGTGCCAGGACCCACTCAAGGCTTTTCAGTTCTGGAGGCAACATTAACTTCCACTTCCCCCAAGAGCAAAATTGAATTTTGTGATAATGACACAAAATATTCAATGACTGTGTGCAGGAAGGTGTTGAGGGCTGAGCGAAGTCAGTAAAGGCAAAGTGGATGAGGGTCCAGAAATGTCAGGGGATGTTATGGAGAAGGGTGGGTGTGTGTTTGTAGGACTATTCCATAAGATCTCAGCAGAGCTCTGTGTTGTGGAGGGAGACAGAGAGGACATGAAGATCCTGGGGGAGGAGAGAAGGGACAAAGGAGGGAGTGCTGCTGTTCCTGGTGGCTGTATATCATGTCCCATCATGACTTGGCTGTGCATCATCTTTTTGCACAGTTAAAGTTTAAGTTAAGTTTAAGTTAAAAAAGGTTTCAGGGAGGCTTCCTCCTGGAGATGCAAAATCTAATGCTTTCATGGGTTTTCATTCTTCTTTTCTGAGGAAAATAAAGCATTATTGAGAGAATGAATCTTGGAAAATTTCATTACAAATGGTCTTAAATATTAGACAAATGGTTTTAAATATTAGACCTGTCCAGAACAAATTTCACTTTATTAATATTTTGTGTTGGGATCATTAGAGATTACTTAAAATGTTGGATGGAATACAGGACTTACATGCCTTTTACTAGATCTTGTCTTTAATCTGTCATTTTTAAAGGGCTTTTCCAGTTTTTTCAAGAACGACTCGTGTGTTAATTCATTGCAATTGTTAAAACTCTTCATTTTACAAAAAAAATCAATTTTTTTTCCCTGCCATTTGTACTGGCTCTTTGTGTTCCATCTACCACAATGAGAAAAGGACCAGTCATATCCACTGCTGTTTGCAGTAAATGTCTCTCTGAAGTTTGCATGTACCAGCACTGGAATTTTTGTCTTATAATGGTGATAAGACAGTTTTGTCTCTTATTTAACTTTATGTAGCTGCACTGAAAATAAAATATGGAAACACTTTTTGGTTCTGTTGTTGAAGTTATATTTATAAAACAGGAAAAATATGTTTTACTTTTACCTGAAAATGCTCCTGCAAATCTCAAGTTATGACTTTTGTGGTTGTTAATTTACTTAAGTCGTGGCTCATCATTCATTATTTTTCCACTTTTTCTGTAGTGTGGGAATCTTTTGTTATAGATTAAGTTTTAATTTGGTTCTCCAGTTAAGTACATGATTGAAGATATTCATCAATTCTGCCCTACTTCATCTGTACACATTTCAACAGCTTGGAATTTAAAAACTGAAGAACTGTGCCTGCAAAGCATGTTCTTTTTCTACCCGTGTCAATTTTTTAAAAAGAAAAAATTACTTCTCCCTAAAACTTTGTTTCTTTTAAACCCTAAGCCTGGGTGGCTACAAGGCTACTTTCTTAGACATGAAGGCATTAATCATATCTGACAGATTTTTCCCTTCTATAATAAGCAACATTTCTCATAATAAGACATAAAAATAGGACATGAATTAACATGACACACCACAGAAGATCAGTGAGTACAAACTCAGATTTAAATTTCCAAGCCTTTTGGGGCTATGTTAATTTTTTGCACCATTAAGTAGTTTCCAGTTTCAATCCCCATTTGTTCTTAGGCAAAACCACAACAGAAGCATACAATGCATTACAGCCTGCACTGGTGGAAGGTTCCAGCAGCTCAGCCACGCTCTTGTCCTCCAGAGGGCAGTGGGTATTTCAGGCACTCCTTCAGACCCTGAATTACTGCCACCAACATCTGGCCTTTCCAGAGATTCCCAACAATGGAGCAGTGGGGGCGAAGAATTTCTGCTGGCTGAAAGTGGAATTTGGCTTCAATTAAAAAAAAAAAAATAAAAGAGAGGTTTTATGAGTTATACACTCTTTAATTTACAAGCTTGTATAATTCATATAGCCACTAAATATCTGGAGTTAGCTCCAGCTCCAGGACTCTCTCTTTTCCACTGTCATGTAAGCACCAATACTATTTTAGCTCAAGTGCAAATATATGGTATTAGACTTTTTTTTCAAATTTCATTGGGAGATGAGATAGAAGGGGGAGTTTAGTGGGAAAGTATTCATTTCTCCTGTGTAGTGGCCTCCAAATGCATTATAAACTTTTATTGGCGTGGAAAGTATTATGGAGTCAGATTAATTTGCATTTACAAAAGATAGATAGATGGGAACTTCTAAAGGGAAGCTGTGTTGGTCAGAGGGTTCCATATGGTTGCAAGCAGCCTTCTCCCTGGTTTCAAGGAACCTGTTTTTGAGAGTAAATAACTGAATGAAAACAGATTTCTTGGAAAACTGTTGTAATTTAATGCATGTAAACAAAAGCTTTTATAATAGTCTCAGTCACTCTGGGATTTCTGAAAGAAATTCTTCAAACAAATATCAATTTTTAATTGAGAGGCACTCAAGAGGGTGGTGATGGTGTGGACTTTTTCTCTTTTCTTTTATTTTTTTATTTAAAGTTTTCTTTCCTTTTTTTCCCCTGAAGTGGGAAATACTCCAAGGTTCACAGTGCTCTCATTTAAAATTCCTATCAGATTTTTCTAGCACTAAAACTGGCACAGAATATCACAGAATCGCCCAAGAGCTGAGACTGGAACAAACCACTAGAGATTATCTAACCCAACCATGATTCTGACCAGGGTCAACCAGAAAAAGTTTCCCAGGGCTGTGTCCAGTCAAGTTTTGAGTATTTCCAAGAATGGAGACTTCTTATCCTTCATTGGAACTTGGAAATTCCAAGAAATACAATTTATTTGCTTCCCTTTTTCACTAATCTTTCCTCATCACCTTGACTTTTCAAATATATAGGAGAGCAGCCTTACAACAACATCTTCCAGTACCTTCTGTGCTTGTAGCTGTATTCTGGTAATTCCCACAGACTTGTGTATGTCCAACGTGTTTAAACATTGCCTAACCTGATCCTTTTTCACTGAGGGTAGGTCTTCTTTCCTTCTTCCCAAACTTTCTCACTGTTCTCAGGACTCTGGGATTCATGAAGGAGTGTTTTATTCATAGAATCACAGAATGGCTTGGGTTGAAAGGGACCTTAAAGATCATGTAGTTCCAACACTCCCACCACAGGTGGATGCCATCCTCTAGAGCAGGTTGCCCAGGGCTCTGTCCAGCCATTCCTTGAAGACTTTCAGGGATGGAGAATCCACAACTTCTCTGAGCAACCTGTACCAGTGCCTCAACACTCTTCGAGTAAAGAATTTCTTTCTAACTCTTAAATCTCTGCTCTTTTAGATTAAAATAATTCCCCCTTGTGCTGTCTTTAAAATCCTTGTAAAATCTCTCTCCCTCTTTTTTTATGCACTCCTGTTCTTGGAGGCTTCTCTTCTCCAGGCTGAACAACCCTGACTCTCTCAAACTGTCTTCATAGGAAGACAGGTGCCACAGCCCTCGATCATCTTTGTGGTCCTCCTCTGGACTCACTCTAACAGGTCCATGTCCTTCTGTCATGTTGTGCCCCCTGCAGAGCTGGAAGCAGCACTCCAGATGGGATCTCACCAGCACAGACCAGGGCAGAATCCCCTCCCTCACCCTGCTGGTCGCACTTCTTTTAATGCAGCCCAGGACAGGGTAGGCTGAAAATGCACATTGCCTGGTCATGTCCGGCTTTTTATCTACCCACACTCTCATGTCCTTCTCTGCAGAGCTGACCTCAATGAGTTTTTCTTCCAGTCGGTACTCATGTCTGGGATTTCCCTAGATACAGATGTGGCACCTTACACTTGGAATTGTTGAACCTCATCAGGTTCTTGGCCTAATTCTCTGAAAAATTCCAGAACTTTTAAAGTAATTTCAAAACCAGATGTTTAAATTTGCACCAATATCTAAGCAAAATGACTGGTTATATATAATTAATAATGATTCTTTGAAAATGACCATGGTTATAATATAATAATTGTACAATTGTAACCAGTAACACAGTTAAATGGAAAGGTGTTTATGTAGGCAACCAAATTAGTCTGTTTTGGAAGTGAATAATTCTATATTAACTACACGAGAGCTGAACAGTTTTTACAGGATGTAGCAAAAATAATTACTTAATCAAGAAATTCTGATAACAAATACAGTAACTGAAAATAAAGTTTTTTCAGGGTATGGTAGCAAAAGAACCTTAATAAATATTTATTTGCATAAATATTTGCTTACCTTTCCTGCTTAGTGAAGACAAAGGTGTTGGAGTATGTGGACGGGTGCTGGATCACATTTCAGAGGAATTTCATTCTCTCCAGTCTGACGTGACAGATCGATAAGAGGTCTCAACTAGTGCTGACCTTACCATGCAAGAGTCACACACTCAAGGGCTATTTGCCTTTTGCTTGTGTATCCTTAAGAGAAGAGTGCATTCCTGGGCAAAACTCTGATCTTTGGAAGAAACAAGATTAAGAGAAGAGAAAATAATGCCTTCGTCTCCTCCTGCCTACTCAAAGTTTTCAACCTATGTCACACTAAAAAATGAGAGGTGCATTTTGGAAATGATCATGTCAATATTCCTATAGAAAAATGGATGTGTCTAGTGTTTGGTATTGTGGAGTTCTCCTAGTTTTCTCAAACTGTTTTTCAGTGGAGGAGAACTGAATATTAAAGAGACATTTTTGAAAGCATTTCAGGTTTTTTTGGTTGTTCTTTTTTTTTTTTTAATTAAGAAACTAAGGCTTCGTATTTTTAAGGGTCTTTATTAAAACATATCCTAGCTTGATTTTGTGATGACAAACCAAAATTTTGTAATAGTGGGACAATAATTTCCAGGAAGTTCTTATAGAACTGTTCATAAGGATATATCAACTGAGGATGTACTGTATGGGCTGATAGAACTGCTGAGTAGTCAATGAAAGAATCTTCATCTAAATTACAGATACAGTTTCTGATATAACATAAAAGTAGATTTAAAAAACAAATAAAAATCAAATGATGATTTTTGTCTCCCTAAAATTTATGAATCACAGAAAAACAAGAGGGCCTGAAACCAAAATGAAAATAATTTACATTTTCATTTTATACCGTTTTTAAATCTTAAAAGTAATAAGACCAGGACTTGAAGTTAAAGAATCTTTCTCATAAGAGAGTGAAGGGTTGAGGAAAGCAGCAAATTATAAAACGTGAAAGCTTTCCTTCTCTTCATGTCCCTCTACCTTCTTAACCAATTTCAGATTGTGCTGTATTGACCTGTGTCTATGTGTGAGGCCCAGGTGACACCACTAGTCTTGTTTATCAAATCGTGAAACATGCTTTGTCCAGCTACTGTTCTGTGATTTGCTACTGGTTCAGGGAGTGACATAATGAATAATGCCATTACCTTAACTTCAGTTGTGGGTAACATTGATAAGAAATAAGATTTCAACACATAGTGGCAAGAACCTTTTGTGTATGTCCTTCAGTTTAGTTCTAGAACAATTTTTGCATTGTGTACTTTGTCAATATATTTCTATGTGATAGACTAGACAAGACTGTATGTGTTGGATAGGATCCCTTTTGTTCTTTAAATTAGCATTTAAGTGGACCTTGAAAAAGGTAGTCTTTGGTCTCCAGACCAGCATATTTGGCTTTCTTCACTACTGGAATACAGGCTGTAGCCAGGTTGCAGACTTTTACACTCATACCCTCAGACTTTTACACTCATACCCTCTCAGTGACAGTATGTGTCCTGACATCCACCTTAACCTTCATGAAAAACAAAATTATTGATCTCCCCACCCCAATCTTCAAAACTCTTGCAAAATCTTTAAACAGGGATTATTTGGTAGAAATGCTCTAAGTACAAGGTCTCTTCATGCTTCCCTATTGAAGTTATGTAAAAGTTCATGAGGATGCTTAAGAGCAAGAAAGGATTATGACTCCACTGCTGGAAGATGAAAACCCACGTCTAGGACAGAGGCAGACCTTCTGCAAGGCTTCCATGTTCTATGGAAACCAGCCTAGAGACTGCATCTCAAAATAAAAACTTGTCTAAGGCATTATGCAATATTCACAAACTGAACATTTCTTGAGAGAGAGCATTAGGAGGCAGATAGGTTTGGCAACAGACACAAGGTTGCCTGCAATATTTAGCCACTGACAAATTTGAAGTCTGTCATATCACCATCTTCATCACTATGGGTGAAAATTAAATACAAATAGAGTACTACTAAGATGTATCTATACTGTCTGTAAGCAAAGGTTGTACAGGAATATTGTTTGGTGTCTGGAAAAAATCTCAGTAATACAATTTTGGTCAATATATTGTAAAGAAAGAACTCTTAACATTTGCAGGAGAAAAAGTCATGATGAAAAGGACATTTGTTTGGATCTTCTGTGCATGTCAGAAAGAGTGATTTAGGTTACAGGAAGGACAAAAAACTTAAAGGGAAAGTTATTCTGATTTGAGCTCACTTTCATAGAAGGAAATAAGATAGAATAAGTGGTTGGCCCCTTACAGTGATGAGTTTTCTTAACCCCTCTTGGGTTATGGAAAGCAGAGATAGTCTCTTCATATCTGTCTAATTTAACCATAAGGAATAATGGGAAATCCCACAGCAAATTGCCATAAAAGGAAAAATAAAAAAGGGCCAAAGAAGCATTCATTGTTTAAGAGAGTCACTAATTCCATAATAGGAAGCCACCATGAACTGAAGCTGAATACAGTGCAGAAATACTGAAGCTATTGAGATGACTTTTCCTGAGCACCTAATATAAACACGATGTCAGGTATGATGTGACTGATGATCCTGCTGTTTCTTAGGTTTACCAGGAACTGACAGAAGGGATCAAGAAAATTTTCCTGGTCCCTTTCCATCATAAACTTCTCAATGGATCCCATCTGAGGTTAACATTGTAATGTGTGGCTGATTTGGCTGCCTGGTTGTTGAATGCTATCTCTTGATTTGCTGTCCTGTGGAAGAGGTTTTTGTACTCTCTGTTGGAGAGTAATGTTCTGCAGAAATCTGACATAGGATCCAAATGTTAAACCCTTGCTTGCTGCCTAATGACAGCATAATATTTATCTGCTATATAAATCTATATATAGCCTTTATGGCTCATTGACATCCCAGTATGTACTGTTGGTTGCTTTTAGTTTCCTAAGATTTTATTCTTGTGGCTAAGGAATGCAAATCACATTGCCAATTCAAGTGGAAAATGTAACTTGAGTAACCTTATGTTTCTTGCTTACTCTAATACGGGGAGGCTTGGATCTCAGTAACTTCACAGGCAGTGAAGTAAAATCCTCATTATTATACCAAAAATGTTTCAATTTTCAGTCAGATATAATCAGAATATAACCCCATGGCTACTATTTAATCATACCTGAAAGCACATGAGTAAAATAAATTTGTAGGTTTGTCATAGAATAGAGTTAATAAACCCATCTTATTTGGTCATGTTCCCTTGTGTTGTCATAAACAGTCTTATCCCAGATGCAAGGAATTTTATTGTTTGAAATCATATATGAACTTTTGGTCTGCAAAATGATAAGAGAAGTTTGCCTGCTTATTCTGAAATATCTTGTTCTTTTTAACAATCATATTTATTAGATACTTACTAGATGGTTGCAGCCTCACTAGTAATTTCATGAGTTTAGTACTACTTTTCAGAAACTGTGAACCTGCAAGGTCCCTGCAAGGAGTAATTGGCTGACAAAGTGGGGATTTGCTCTAACACAGTAAGGTCTGCAGTATGTGCTTATATATTGGGATTCTCCAACTCTGTTTTTTTCTTTTCACAGTAAGATTTTGCTAACTCCTCCTTACAGGAATAAGAAGCTAGCAGTGATTGGAGAAATTATTACTTTAATAGCAAAAGCTTTTTAATTTCAGGCTATCTAAGAACATTGTACAGATACTTGCATTGGTAAGAGTCTCAAACTTGCACAATCATCACTTCCTTAAGACTTCTGGCATTCAGGCATGGCTTTATATCTGTCTTTTAGATTGGTAGGAGTAGGCATTTCTGTATAAGAATGAAATGTAAGTGAGAGTCTGGAGTCAAATGTGGGTGTCTTGACTTTCACAGTCATGCTGGAAACAGCCACAGGAGGGGCTTAATCATAACTCCAGCCACAAGGGACCATCGGTCTCCTTTGCCATCCTCGTCAAGACACCAAGCAGAGGAGCCTGAAGACCCTGAGGAAGAGAAGCTGAATTGGCTTAGAGCTGAAATATAATGAGCAGGCATAGCCTCTGTAATTCTTTTAGCTGAAAACCTCACTGTCTTAGTGAAGCAGACTGGTATATTACATTCTATTAAAACTAATTGTCTACAAGACTCGTAGGGTAACATAATATTATTTTAACATTTTTGGCTCTAAGATTGTCCTTATACCTTTAAATATAAAGATTATTTCTTGGAAAAGTGATTAGAATATTAAAACTCTATAAAAGTAGGCATTAGCTGATGATCCTGTCATTATGTTGAGTACCCATGGATTCACCTCAGCACACCTAGTGATTTCACAAAGGCTATTATCTCATGGCTATATCCCCTTCTTCTGAGCTTATTACTTTAAATAAAAAATGTTAATGGTTTCTGAGAAGCTCATGATGAGAAATGGAGAATTTCTTAACAAAGAAGCAGGCTTTCCAAATTTCAAAGCTTGCATTAAACTTTCCAGCAAATGCCTGAAATTCTCAGTTGGCCAATAATATCGCAAGGTGAATTCAGCCTTCTTTCATACAGAGTTGCCATTTGGATATGCTTTATTATTATTTATTAAATTACACAGTGCTGCATGTTATGCATAGCAATTACATAAGAATGTGCATTATGCTTTCACATACAGGGAGAATGGAATGAAATTATAAATTCTGAATCGTAAGTGAGGTCAGATGGGATGATCTAAAAGCTCCTTCTGACCTTAGAATCTGAGGTCACACATTGATCTCAGAATAAAGGGTACATGGGTAGAGGAAATGATGGACAATTTTAAAATCTGAAGAGCAGACAGAATGGCATGTAAATATTTGGCTGTATTGCATGTATGACCCTGTGCTGGGTGAGCAAAGAGGCCTGAATGCTTTTGAGTGAGTCACAAGCAAACAAGAGGTTGTAGTAGGAGCAGCAGGTGTTTAGATGGAATTCAGTCCTTTGCAATAGGACCTCTAGTCCTACTGGGCTTGAATGAGTTGGCACTCATTCATAACAAAGGCTTTGAGTGCCAGTGAACAACAGTTTCAGGTAGTAATCTGCCTCCTTTCAGAGATACTCCAAGAGCCTCCTCTCTTTAGTCCCCTAGATCAGTGGAAGTTGGGACTCCTTACTCTCACACCATATCCTTTTGGCTTGCCTATTTCTTCTCTGCTTTCAAATCCTTTCAGAGCTACAGAAGCAGTATCTTCTGGGCTCCTTGCACATCGTAGTGCAAGCTACAGGGAACCCATAACATTATTTGGTAGTATGTCAAACACAATCACAATCCAGAACCATCACAACAGCTGGAATCCAGAGGTGAGTCAGAGGGTTTGAATGCTGACAATATTTTTAGTTAGTCCAGGGAATAACCAGTCTTGAAGAAACCATGCACAGAGTTCTTGGCAATCGATTAAAACATTTTGAGGGGAGGAGTATACAGACTGTAACTTTTGCTGGAAGGCAGTAAAAGGAGGATAAAGTGATGGAGATGAGGAGACCACACTGTTGACAGCATGGCCAATTCTGACATAATCTGTGTATTTTGTTCTTCTTAGTCACAAAACAAAAAGACAAACAAAACCCCCCAAACTAAAGGAAAGCCTACCTGGACATATGGAGAAGAAATGTCAATGCAAACATTACTGCTACAGAGAAATAGATCCTAAAAAATTAAGCTCCCAGGGATACTGGAATGTTATTATTTACTAGGGCTAATAAAGGAGGGAGAGAATGCAGAGGTATTATATTTTGCAGGTGATAAGCCTATTCAGGCAAGAAAGTATATCAGCCAAGGAGTGGAAGAGAACTGGCACACACTGTGCACTAAGAATGATGCTGGCAAAGGCCTAGCTGAATGAAAGCCAGAGTGGCTCAGTGTGCTGGATTTCTGTTGCTGCAAATAAAAAATCTGTTAAAAAAAGGCATTAGAGAATTTCAGGGAACTTGTCAATGAGATTTCCTGCTAGAATATTGAAGGATGATTATGTTATACTGAAGAAAGAAGAATTTAATTAAGCATCCATTATACATAAGGAAAATAGACCTTAACATTAAAAAATGTTTCACCTACCCGAGAAATGGCCCTTGGTTTTGTACTTCTGAGAAATTCTAAGTTCTCTTTCTCTGGATACGGAGGTGAGCTGAGTATAACATATCTTCCTAAGCAATGCCACCTATTTCCAGCTGATGCCTTTACAAAACTTTTATCAATTCCTCTCCATTTGCCTTGCCTACATCACCCTGGATATATGAGAAATATGGACTATGCTGACTAGTCTAATTTTTTGTCTAGTCTCCTCAAATAGAGAATCCATAAATTAATAAAATTGAGGGGGAAAAAAAGAGATGTAACTTGCGTTAGGAAAATATCTATCTTAGCAACATTTAATAAAACACTAAGATTTTTAGCACAGTAAGTGAATAGTCCCTGCACTTTAGTTTGACCCCTCCTCCTGCGTGTGTGGGTGGAGTAAAACTGCTCTGTGTGTGATTGACACAGATCTGTCTACTCTTGGGGTACAATCATTGTATCATAACCTGCAGTTTATGGGCATTCAAGACATAACTGATGATGAAATAACTGCAACATAGAGTACTCACAAAGCAGGAATTGAAATGCAGTTTTCCAATGTTATGATGACCTGATCTAGGAAGGGTTAAGGTGTCGTAGTCAGTTAGAACAACAGTCTGGAAAAAGGACAGATAACTTCACAAGAAAAGATGGGTACTACAATGACTGCATCACAAAAAAGGAGGACTGAGAATTCTATTTTACCTATTTCACTTTTCTCTAAGTTGTCAAGTCCTACTTGTATAGCCAATACAAATGTGTAGCCAGTCATCAGGACAAGGAGTAAGAGTTAGGATCTTCTAACCTTTGGGATATTTGATCTCTCCTTCACTTCTGAAAAATGAAGTACCTGGACAGCAGCACATGACAGACTTGCTTTGAATTCATTAGTAAAGGTGTTTTTGACATATAGCTTGTGATCGTTAGCCACTATAAGCACATTAAAGGCATATCAGCATGGTATAATGCTGTACCCTACAGCAATACTTTAGGCATCTATTCACTGTTGACAGTTAGTATCGAGATTCAGAAGGGAGTCAGAATGTAGAGGAATAGGCTTGCAATTCCTGCAGCGTTCACTGCAGTATTTTGGAGTGCCAGCCTAGAAAGCTAAAGATACAATGGAAAGAAAGTACTGGGGACACTCAGTAAAATCAGCCAGTCCTTGGAAAGAGATGACATGCACTGATTTTCCATTCTAGGATGTTTGAACTAAGGGCATACTTAAGACACTAACAAAGATAAAGTGACAGATTCTGTTTAAATTCTGATCAGGCATAAGGGGAGGGTAGAAAACATAAGGGCCCATAGCTTGCATGTTGTATGAAATACCAACCTGGATACAGGAAAATGTAAATAAATCACAGCTGGGGTAGTTACAGAAAAGTTAGTTGTGTACCCTCTCCCCTCAAGCCAAGACTTTATTTTGTCCTTATCCAAAAGTAGTGTGTCAAATCTAAGTCCTGTGCACAATTTCTTGAGTTCATATTCTGATAAAGAGACAATGGAACACTAAGAAATATTTTCTAGTGCAGTCTTCTCAATGTCTGTTTATATCAAAGACTTTTTAAAACAGTACCAATGAGGTCTATACCACAGACTAGGTAAGAATATATGCAAACCTGCCATTCTAAAACTAAGCATTGGCACAAGACTTTATCACCCTTTTATATAAACCTATAAATTTCTGCTCTGAAGGAGAGGCTGTTATAGGGTCAGAAAAGGGCAGGAAGGACTGGTTACCAGAGAGAACACTGTGTCATGGCTGAACTAGTATTTCAAAGATATTCAGACTTCCCTGTAGAGGGTTAATTTTGCAACTTCTTAAGTTTCTCAGTCCATCCATTAAAGCATATTTTTGTGTTCAGGTGATACATTAATAGTTGAAACCCTTGTCATAACCAGACCCAGAAAAAAGATCTGGAAAATCTGAAAATAGGTCCTAGCATTCTCTGCTTGGGTGGGATGAGGAAAGACCTTGCACTTCAGTCTGAAATGTAGACCCATTGTATAAATTCAAACTCTCCACTTAGGTTCCTGTTGGGACTTCACAGAGTACTTGCTTTCTTTCATGCTAGATTTATTTGAATGACCTTATTATGGAAAATGGGATTTTGTATCTCAATGCCCATTATATTTTTTTTTTATTTGTTACAATGAAAACATTTCATTAAAGCCCTTATTAAATAGCTAAGTGTGAATCTTGAGAATGAATAAAAGTCATTTATCGAATCAGCCCTCACTGAAGCTAAGAAAGCATGTACAGCTGCAGAACTATGAAATCCTCAGTGCACTTTGAGTTTCATAGGAAAATGCTACAAAACACAGCTCAAGTCTACTTTTAAAATAAGTAAATGAAGGGCCCAAGTTGCTCAATTTTAGGGCCAGCATTCGTCCTTTTTGTGGACAAAGATAGTACCTCCTGGGTGGAGGGGAAGTCACTGCTACATCCTGTCTGTGACTGCAGGTTGCCATCCTCACTCTGGCACTCCTCCTTGCAAGGATGAAGGGAGGGGACATTTCAGCTCCTGCACCTTGTTTGTCCCTGATGGGAGTCAGGGAGTTATCAGGATCTGTTTCCCCCAAAAGAGAAGATAGAGCCACTGGGGCTTGTGCTGTCTGTACCATGGAAACTGAAATCATAATCTCCCTCTGCCCTCCAATTAATTAGATTATTAGAATCATTCTGAAGCTTTAACTTAAACTATAATTCAGTTCTTTCCTCTTTTTAAATTATTTAAAGTCAAAATGCAGATTTAGGAAATTCAAATGTACTTAGAGATCACAGATTTTAATTTGGGGTCATTATTGGTGTACACTGTGGTTGTATTTCAACAGCTAAAGAAAGGGGAACAGATTTTGCTCCTTGCTACCCCACTGTAAATCTAGAGAAACTCCACTGATTTTAGTGGCATTTATTCTTGAATTACCCTGGCTTAGTTGACAGCAGAATATGGCTGACTGTGACTCCACAGAGATATAGACTGTTTATATGTTGAGTCTATTGTTGATTAAATATGCACACAAATGCAACAAGCCATCAGTCAAAGAAATCACATTTGCTCTGCTGCCAGGATATAAACTAAAATCCTGAAAAGAGAATATATTCCTCTGATACATTGAATGATACAATTTAAATAGAAAGCGTTGCTCCACATTATTTTAATGTGATTAGTGCCTGTGAAAGGCGCTGAATTGGAAATGGGTGTGCTCTGTTCACCCATTAAAAACCAAAAAAACTCTCAGCTGGTATCTGTATCCTTTTCTACCAGTTTTCCTGGTCTAAGGGTTTCCTATGACAAACCAGAGGTTTCCACTTCCATTGCTGCTTTTTCTGAGGAGCACGCAAACAAGAAACCTGCTTTATTTACAATGGCTTTCCTGAGACATGAATGTTGGCCCATTGCATTTCTTATGATCCAGCCTGCTGCAGCAGCACTCAGTTGAGAAACAACTCAAGTTGTTTCAGATCTTATCTTGGGATCGAAAAATGGAAGTTCAGCTAAGTATTATTAAATAAATGTCCAGTACTTAAACATCCAGGTACTACCTATGCATAATAAGTCTACTTCTTACTGACAGGAGTAACTTCCTTGGATGTCCATATGTATTCAGTCAGTGCTTAAAGCATTTTATATGGGACTTACCACAAGAGTTATAGAAAAATAGATATGGTTAGGTAGATCCTATCTGCTCTGCCCAATTTTTATTACAAGATTCACAGATTCTCCTGTGCGTCTTCAGAATCTTGTAGCATTTTGGTTTCAGAGATGTTGCAAAGTCTAACAGAAAATATTCATGATAAAGAGGCAATAAGATGAATAGTCAAATATCTTTCCAGCTCTGAGCATCCTAGTAATCAATATTTTTCTGGGGACAGTCAAATACATTGCATTTAGCAGCACATGAATACTGACAATGATATAGCACTTGGATGTAGTACTGACTTAATGTGTGTTTCTTGTCTATTTACAGATGTCTTGATTCTCCATAGTTTTGATCACTCATTCAAGGTACATGGAATTCTTACTCAGCTGATTCTTTAAGTTTGTGAAAATCTGGTTTTTTTTGTGGGGTTGGGTACAAAGGTCAGCATGTTCCTATATAGAATTTTGGTGAAGAAAAAAGGCAAATATTTTACAAATATGTTCCTAAGGATCTGTCTCTTGTCTTTCTTTTTTTGCACCTGGATTGGTACCTTTATTTTATTGGTTAATTTTTTCTGTTCTTAGTGACGTGTAATATTTATGAGTAACTGCATTGAATCAGTAGAACTCTTTGGGAAATGAGCTATTCATGCCATTAAAAAAAAAAAATAGAATCCAGCCACCTGCTAGGTTTAATACTCTTACTGGCAATGAATGAACACAAGTATGATTTTAGCCTTAATTTTTCTGCATAAAATCAAAATATGTTGCCATTTACTTCATTAATAATAATGTGAAGTACTAATTTCATTATTTAGAACAAAAGGAAAAGAAAAGGAAAGGACAGAAAAGCTGTCTGAGATTCAGTTTCCTATCAATGTGTTCTCTGGACTGCTGGCACACAAAGGTTAACGAAACCTGGAACTGAAATAGTAAGTGATGTCAGCAGTTAGCACATTATCATTTTCTCTCATGTATTCTTCTAAAGTGCAGAGCAGATAACTTTAACTATCATCTTCAGTACAAAAAAAAAAAAAAGAGAGTTCAAGGCATTTTCAAGGAGCCATTCAGCTTTGGCTCTTAATTAGAGTAAACACAGTTAAAAACATTTCCATTAAAAGAGAAAGTTTTAACCTCTCATAACAATCTGACCACATTCAAATGAGGGTGGAATGCATGCCACCTCATGGGAAGAGCTTGCAGTATAAAATTTTGCCAGTATAGCATCTGCTAATAAAAAATATTGTGATTTTCATTGCACTGTGCTCATCTATCACTGGAAAAATGCAAGGATGAGATCTTCCATACAGGTTCAGACATATGCCCTTGAGAGCTACAGAATGACTTTCAATGCAATTCCAAATGTTAATATCCCCACAGGAATGCAGATCCAACAGAGGAACCAACTATTCTATATAGCCATCATATTCACCTCAGTGAGTGAACATCATGCATCAGTGTGGCTTGATACTGTGATTAGCTGCTTTGGGGTTGTGCTGAATAATCAGCAGGATTGACAGTTCTTCCTTAGGCTCCTGGGGATTTTTATGGGAAGACTCTCCTTGATTTTTTAAGATTATTTATGATTTTTTATTTTTTATATATATATGTATTAGCCAAAAAACAATCTAACAGAGAACTAAATTAATATTTTACTGATTTTTTTAAACAATTTTTATTTTACCTTATACCAAGGATTAAGTGAGAGATCTTAACAAGGATTAAGAGAGTGGAGGGAACTCCGTTGCCAGGATAATAGACAGAAATTTGGGCATCAACAGGTTCTCCTAAAACAGCTCTAGCATGTGACATCCAAATTATTTGGTTTGCTTCTGGTGAACTTTTACCAGATAGATATTGGCAATTTTGGAAGAACTATTGCTTGAAAAGGAAGCATTGCTCTTTTCAAGATAGCAATAGTACTCAATAGAACACTAGTTAAAATAATTTATGGGATATAGAATAGAAGAATTAAAATTTCAAGGTCTGGCTTGAATTTAAGAGGCATTAGCATTCTATATACTTTCTGAAAGGAGACTATTCAAGAGAATGATACTTATTACTTTTATTAAAAAATGCAATATTGAAATGCATAGTCAAGAAAAACAAATACAAAACAACTTCACTTTACCTGAGACAAAAGTTTTACGTTTAAAGGCATCTAAGTAAAGTGTTACTAGTATATGAATAGTGAAGGGGGAGAGTTATTGAGTCCCTGCAGAAATGTCTTAAAGTTTTATGATAAATGTTCAGATAAAGACAAATGTATTGAAAGAAACTGGATGATATGTATATTTACTTCATTTGCCTTGCTTTCAGCAAGAAAATAATATATTTTTTAAACAATGGTGCTAAACACAAGAAAGGTGTATAGCTGATTATGTCTCTGCTGGTGCTAGCTAGGCAACTCAGGGACGTATTTTTCAGAATGGTTCAGAGAATCCACAGCACCTATTTATTATCTAACGGTCTGATCCTTCAAACATTTATTTTTGGATTAATGGCAGAATGACAATCACACTGAGTCTGTGGGATTACCTGGCACAGAACACCAGAATGGGTGTTGGCAGGACTCGGTCCTAAATCCCTTTGTGAAGGTCAATGTCTTTCAAATTGAATGATACTAGACTAACACACATTCAAAAGCAGGCTGCAGGCTGGCATTTTTCCAGCAGCTAACATGACTGGGGCCTGATTCTTACTGACTTCAAACCTTCATGTTTCTTCTTCTCAGTGCCTGCACTCTGATTTTCAGAAGTGTCACCATGAAGGCAGATCTGAGTAGAACAGAAGTTTAGATTTCACAATTTCCTTCATTTTAATTTAATGTATCAGATTAATTTTATTTGTAATATGATTTATTAAATCATAGAAAAAGATCTGGATGGGATGCAAAACACCATTCAGCATCATTCTGGGACCCCAGTCACAGACTCAAATGCTGTTACTTCAGGTGTATGTAAGTCAGGAGATGTCTGCTCTTAACCTTGAAATCAGGAAAGGTATGTAGGGAATTATTGAGGGAATGTGGGAAGAGCCTGCTGTAGATCTTCAGTAGGTCTTAAACTATTGTATAACTTCAACTTTTATGCTAAGGCCAAAAAGAAATATCAAAACAAGATGAATTAAAGGAAATGGTCATGGACAAGAGACTGAAGAAAGAATTAACTTTTCATCTCCACGAGTAGAACTGACTGCAGACCAAGAGCAGACTGGTTTAGGTAACCACACGATGCAAAACTCAGGCTAAAGGTTAGACCTAATCTGCCCAAAGACAGGATGACAAATGAAGTGCATCCACTTGCTATAATGAGATAATGATAAGAAGGCTTTGCTTCAGATAGACATTTGCCTTGCTTTGAACCTGTGTTCATTTTGAGATTCTTATCTGCAGGGGTGAGGAGATCTGTGCTGCCTTTAAATGCAATTGAGACCTGGGAAAAATTTTGCTGCAACATACTGCCTTCAAATAATCTTTCCTAACAGGTTGAGAAATGATGACTATTTTGTAAATGACACTAGTTTGTTTTAAAATGTATTTACATTTATGACATTGTGTTCTATGTATACCTGTTAATAAGATATACACACTAGACTCTTTTAAATTAATTCACTATATTTTTTGATTAATAGTTTCAATATTTTAAAAGCAATTCTTTGAAATACTTTGGCTTGTACTTTAATGGTCCTTTGAAGTCTTTTGGTTCCTAGATCATGCTGGGGCATTAACATCACTCTCAAAGCAGAGTAAGTCACACCTATGTCATTCTTGGGAGATGTTTGTCTAACTCATTCTAGAACTCTTACTGCTGTTCAGTGAACTTCTCTGATCATCAAAAGGTACTTTCTCCACCCCAATTGTATCACAGCTTATGTTTCATCTATTCACACTCACACACATTAAACCCTTCTCAGTTTAGGACAATTTCCAAAGTTCACAGAGGTCAATGGAATCACTTGCACTTACTTTAATAGAATCAGGCCCTCAGAGATGAAAAACTTACTTTATACATTTTCAGTAATCATTGCAAGGTCATTCCATTTAAAAAAGGAACTTTCCTAAGCAAACATCACAATCTGTGGGTAGGCAATGATGTTTACCTTAAAACAGAAACTTTTTTCCCCACAGGTACAATCTGTACATGGTAAAATGCAGAATATGGCTGAAGCTGCAACAACAGTTCTAGTGGAAATAAAGAAAATTAACTCACTAAAAAAAAAAAAAGAGGGAAGAGTAAAAATGATAGGTTTTTCATGTATATTAAAAGCTTCATGTAAGCATAAACCAGAACTGAATGTATCTTAACAAATTGCTTGCTGAATGAGTTTTGTCTGTATGAATTGTTTGGGATTAAACTGTGATTTTCTCAAATGCATTTGGTCTTATTGCTTTACTGACAATACATTATGAAGAAGTCTCGATCTGTAGCTCATTTTTGAGCTCTGTTTGTTGGAAATATAATTACATACTATGTTTCTTTTTCCTGATTGGGGGAGTGGTGTAACAGTTAGACACAGGTTTCCAGTGTCAGTACTGTGATTAGGATTTAAATTCAGCTGGGGACAAGTTACTCTGTGATTCAAATCACACTGAAAAGACATTGACTGCAGCAGCCCTGTCTTGTAATCACACTGCTCAGTGGTAACCCAGAATTTGCCACCTTTTTGATAAATATATTCTGTGGATTGAAAGTACTGAAAGAACAAGCAAAGCTCTGCAATCCATAGTTATTGACTTATGTTCTGGATTAATTAATATATTTCATTTTTATACCTTTTTTTTTCATTAGAGGGATTATAGGCACAATCTAAACTCTTTGTGTAGGGAAACACATTTTTAGATGCATCTTAATAATCACCATTATTTTATTTATTATCAATTATACATTAAATTAATAATGCTATTATCTCAGGATCAAGATCCATGTTGTGAAGCTGATAATTTAAAGATATTAATATTTTTTATTATTTATGTTTCATGCTATTTTAATAAGGTTTCCCCTTCACCTTCCTTTACATAATTACTATATATTTGCAAGATTAATTCAAAATTAATGGACGTTTATTTATGGGAATTAATTTTGTTTCTATAATAAAGCTGCTAATGAAGCATATTGGAAGGTCCGTACTGTAGAACCAATTATTTACTATCATATCTGTAAGTAACATTACCAGCTTGCAATTATGTTCCTGAACATAATTGTCATTAGATTTTGTGCAAGTTTCCTCAAAACTGCATCTAAACATTAGCAGTCTTCAGTCTAAGTAGTTCACCTATAAATCAATAAATAAAAAAATAACATTTTATAAATAAATAAATCAAATAAACCATTAGGATGCCCTTTGTATTTCTGAGGAATAACTTTTTGACAATAAAGAGTTCACACTGAAAACACTGTTTTGAAATTATTCACAGGACCCTCGCAAAAATACACAAATATAAGACCTTTCATAGATGGAAGGCATCGTGAAGAAAGTTTATTTTTAAAATAGTTTTGATAAATAAAATTTAGGTGACTAAAATGAACTATCCCCACTTCTTTACCAATCATCTCAACTCTCAAATAGTTTTGTTGCACTAAGCAGTGAAAAGTACATTTTAAGAGGCCTGATGTGATCATAAGACAACAGACAGAAAGATCAAATGCAAATTATTGTTCATAGAAGTATGCATTATGATGGTGTATTCAGACCACTATCATCACAGGAGTCATAACATTCATTCTTTATTTCTCCTACCAGAGGAAATTACTCTTTCTTGCACTCTAAGTAAGAAACACAATATGCAATCACCTCTAGCTCATTTGAAGTATTTACTTTTCTACAGTGACTCTAGATGGAATTTTCTTTACACCGTGCAGATTTCAGTGGTAGATCTTCTCCACTGGTGTGAACCTGAGCTACATCTGGTCCATGGTATCCTCAAAGCTACAGAGAATTTTAGCAGTGTAATATCTGGTTTATAGTGCACTCAAAAGTCCAGTTTTCAAGTCTCTGCACTAGAGTGGATAATCTCCCTCTCTAGAGATGACATCTAACTTAAGTCTCAAACAATAGTGATTGCATCAGAAAATATCCTTTGACAGCTGTGCCATGAGAGAAAAGTCTAGAGTGGATAGTGAGGGAGGTACAATGAATTCCTTCCTGGCAACGGCCTTATCCCTGATCACATGAATTTTAATGTTCTGTATTTTAGCAAACATAAATACCATTGTTCATAAAATTATCATCTTGGTCATAAAATTACCATCCCCTTTTTAAAATTCAGCGGAAGTATTTGACTCAGTGACCCTCCATGACAGAAATCCCACAGGCTGATTACATGCTGTGTGAAGTATTATTCTCTCTCTTTTGTTTTACATTTACCTGTCATTAACTTCAAGTGACCCTGCTGTTGTTCTGGTGTTCTGAGACACTGTTAAAAAGATGGACTGGCTAGTTTTTAACTCTACCCTTCATAATCTTAAATGCTTTAATTAAATGCCTTCTAGTGTCTCTTTTTCACCACTAAATCATCCTAGCTCTTTCAGCCTTCATATGCAAATCCTTCTACATTCCTAACTCTATTTTCTAGACTTACACAATTTTAATATTCTTTCACTGTTAACATCCCAAACTGAATTTTATGTTTTATATTAAGGCATATCTTGCCCACTGCTCCGGAAGCAAATATTTTTTACTTGTAACATGGAATACAAATAGTAATTTTCAATCACTTGACATGTAATCTGAGACTGATTTAAATTCCTTGACATTGATTACCTCTTGTATGATATGACTGATCCTCATATCAGGCATGGACATACTGAATAAGGAGTACATGAGATACCAGACATGCCTTCCTCCTCTCAGGATCTATGTCGTTATGCCTTCTAGGAAGCTGAGAAGGAGCTGGCTTGCTCTGCTGTGTGCTGGGATACGGTGTTGTGTTTGGTATTTGAGAACTGCCCACTTTCTTTTCCCCTCTGTTGTTTTGCTACATGGTGCAGTTATGGAAATTCTACACTTTTTACTTCCGGAAACGCTGGGAGGGAATACCGAGTCCCTTGCTTACACACTTTGCCTTTCAAACACCACAGCACTCTGCCTGAATCACTGAGCTGTAGTCTGTGACAAAAGCAGAACTCATTATGATCACTAATTTTCAGTTTTAGAGTCTATGCCCTTGACTAGACACTAAATGGATTTTAAGACCAAGACCAGATTTTCAAAGGCATTAAAATGCCTCAGAAGGCATATAAACAAATAGTGAGAGTCAGTTTCAAATTCAAAAAGCCCCCACAAATGCACAGCTATTATTCACAATTTCTGTTGATATGTAACTTCATGATAACACAGTTCTGTGGCAGTAACATATTTTTTAAGTGTGTAATAAACATTGAAAATATGCCAAAATGATGCCTACCACAGGATTAAAAAGCAATTGTTTATGTTATTCTGCTTGCTTTTGGATTTTTTGCTTCAAGGTTTGCTTTGTGTCTACAGTAAGTCCTCCAAAGCTTAGAGAGCAACACGGCTGTGATCCTTCTTGCAGAGAGCTAACGTGCTTAGCTGCACGCCTGTGGCATGTGTGGAGCCCTCACCCGTCAGGCACTGCAGTGTACCCAGTGGTGAAAGCCCTCCCATCCCACAGCATTCCAACAGCACAGAGCAGAGACACGCCAAGTGAGGCAACAAAGCTTTGGCATCCCAATAGTTAAAGTCAGGAGCGCTATCTGTGCACCAGCAGCGTTTCATAGGGAACAGTGGGACATTTTCTCTCTTACTCTTCAAACAAACCAAATGTAAACTGTCTGAACCACAGCAGTTGTCTTTGTGTGGATGAAATAGCAGGGCAAAGACAGACCCTATGAAATAGCTGTGGTTAGTGGCTTGTTGAGGGGGGTAAGGCAAGAAACTCGCTTTTAATCAATGTGATAATTGATGACATATGGTGTCATAGTCTTGCCTGATTCCATTCTTCCCCTGCTCAGTGCCCTCCCCATTGTTTTCTCCCAACCCAGACCCTCAGCAGGCCAACTGGAAATCTCTCTACTGGTTTATTTTATTACATATATATTTGAAAACCAAACATAAGTCTTCAAAAGAGACTAATTTAACTGGGGAAGGACTGCTTAACAGCCACAGTTTGTTGAGAAGGTTGTGATAACATACATATGCCCTTGCTGTGTTTTCCCATACTGACTCCATGCACTGCTCTGTGATGCCACTGGCCAAAGGTAGCAAAAAGCTGAGTCAGGGATTCATGAGCTGTGATTCTATATTCATATTTTCATGAACTGCTATGCAAGCAGTATGAATGAAAATCATAGTGTGTTCTTCTGATCATCTGCTCCTTTTTAATCTATTAACTTTGTGTTCATAAAGAAAAAGCTGTGCTGGATATCCTTTAAATGGCATTTATGTTGGCTTCTAAGAAAAGTTTTTCGTCTCATATTTTGGCTTTTTTGGTGGCACAGACAATACAAAATGTTTGCTCACAAGGCTAGCTTAAAGACTTGCATTTTAAGCAAAAAGTCCTGCAGGTCTGTGACTTTGTTGGCCTTTTTCAAAATGAGTGCTGAAAGTCACTGTTACAGCTCTTTTTCTCCCTCACATGTTTATCTGGGTTTAGAATTTCCTTGTACTCACCCAACATCATTTTGGGAAAACTCTGTAAATGAAATGAACAGTCTATGAATCTGTTAGAGGGAATCTTAGAGTCTTACTCCAAAATCCAGATTTTCATGGCCCAGGTAAAACAATTCTCTCATTCTCATTTTTCTCTTGTTCATTAGCAATGCCATCTATATTTTTATATAGATGGCATTGCTAATACCTTTACCTTATTTTATATTTAAGGATAATCTTCTTTTCACATTCTGCTATCAGTAACTAAGTTCCTAAGTAAACAGTAATTTGTTGTATTTGCATTTGTTAACTACTACTACCCCAAAGAGCTTCCACAGGTGGTTTCTAAACCAGACATGTAAATTTATTATCCTATGTATGTGACAGCTTCTCTCTGTGGGATGGCCTAAGTGTCCAGGCTGACACTTGGGGTATCTTTCAGAAACTCTTTCCTACCTCTTCTTTCTACTTAGCACAGAGGTTTTGCCTTGACAAGTTGCCTTTGCTTTCAGTTTACCAGCAGCAGCTGGGTTTCTTTTCCTTGGAGTGGAGGTCTATGAGTAGGCAAATTCAGTTTAATTCAGTAACAAAACTACTTTGAAAAACTGGTTGTAGACCTCAGAAGGTTTCATAATATTGAAATTTAATCAAATGTTGCTACCATGTTTAAACTAATACCCTAACATGTACTTATATACACTCCTCATGTGTTCATAAAATATGTCAACAGTTTCTGTAAGTCATCAGCCTCTAAGTAGTTCAGGGCCTGAATAGTTTCCTTACTAATGGTCCCTAGGAACTGGGCTGTCTAAATTGGTGGTGTTAAAGAGTAGAAACCAGATGACAAATTGTCAATGACCTGTATTCAGTAAAGTAGGCAATTATAAAAACATACAAGGTAACCACATCCAGAAAAGAGCTGATCTTCATTCTGAACCCATACCATGAGTAGGACTGACACTCTAACAAATAGTTCTTAAGTGCCATATAGTGATTGGAATTTTCCTCATAAACATTGGACTGCTCTTGTCTATAATTCATGGTAAGTTTTTTGAGTAAACCCAAATAGAAGCAAATGCTCAAATGGAGACTATCATAATCTTCACATCATTTTTGTGCCCTGCACACCAGGAGGTTGCAAATGTTTATTTACTACTGACCACATAATGAGGTATTTAGAGAGATAACACTGTTGTTTTCCCTGTATCTTGCCTCTGTCAAGCATGCTCTCTTGTATTTTTACTGCTGAAACTGAAGGTGTGGGATTTGACAGTGTCTTGCTGAACTCACTCAGCTTTTCCTCCTTTCATTTCAACTTAAACCTTCCAAGGTATATGCAACAGTCACCAGTTGTAATGTTTCTGCATCTATATAGCACACATATACTTTTCAACTTTAATAATAAAAATTATATGTGATAACAGCAAGCCAATCTGTTGTATATCATTACTACAAATAATCTGCAGTACAGTGAAAGTGGTTCATGAGTCAAGCGAGTCAGAAAGGTAATTTACCTTTATTTGTTATCACTCTGCCCAACAGGCTTTTGAAACATAGAACTCTTTAGGGTTTTAATTAAATAACCTCCAGTGAGAAGCTTCAAGTCTTTGGCATTCTTCTCAAGATTAATCACATCAAGGGTTAATCTAAATTTCAGTATGTTATAGATTGCATGAAGTTTGAATGGATTTTTTTTGGCAATAGGCCTGACTTTGTATCTTGCTAGCATGCATAGAAATGTTGTGTGTTGGTGTTCATACTACTGCAAATAAAGGTGGCTCTTCTGAAAGCAACATTTTGAGGAAACACATATACAAGGGAGGAATTGTAAAAAAAAAATTCAACTAAAGCATTTCTACCTGTCCAGCTCTGTGAAATACACAAAAAATAGTTCACAACAGTGAATCATGTTTTGAATAATAACATATCACACACACCTCTGGCCCCTGGCAAGGTAAATGATTCTTGCTGTAAACAAGCACGGGGCACAAGTTTGTTAGTCCAACAAGCCATAAATGTGAAGACTGGGTAAGACAGCATAAAATCTGTACTAGAATTGTTATGGAAGCTGGAGTGGATTGCAAGCTTTCAGACTTTTTTATACAAAAATCTCACAGATAAAATTATGTGAAATATATATTAAAAAGCAAACCAAAACCACTAATTTTTAATAAGTATTAACTGATGATATGTTGATTGCCTCGTGTGAAGCCCAGCTTGACACACAAACTTATAAAAGGCAATCTCTAAACAGGTATACAAAAGTTTGCTGAGGTGCTTTTCAAGCAATGTGGGAATAAGAATCACAAAAATGTTATGTCACTGCTCTTTAACTTAACAGGGAAATTCTATAGTAAGTGACTAGATATTAATTCCCATGGCAAGTGCATTTCTGTAGAAGCCATTGTATTATTACAGTGGCATACACAAAGGAAGTGGGTTACTGCTGGTCCAGCAGTGATAGCTACCCCTTAGGTGGTGTTACCATAAAGTCATTTTGACAGTTTTCTTAATAATAATTTTCTTTGAAAATTATGTGTGGCTTTTTTTCCACAACTTACATTGTATCTAATAAGATATCATTCTCTTCCTCCATTGAACATATACAATTATACTGTTTGAACCTTTCTCAAAATCCTACTCTATATCAAAAGTAAATTTTTTGAGTTCAGTATCAATCATACTTCATCATATATCCTGCTCTAGTTTTAATTCATTTTGGTGTGTGCCTATTCACACAAGGTGCTTTACTTTCTGACATTCTCACCTATATTAATGAGTAATTGATTTTAAACCAAGTTCAAAATCCATTCAGAATCACAGGAATCTTTCCTTTTGAAGATTTCAGATCACACTTAATCCATGAGATAATTTTTGACATTTCTTTTGCTGTTCTTATGTTAGTAGACAAGCTGCTTCCAAGCAATTTGTTTGAAGAGATTGTGATCGGTCATTTAACAGCACTCTTCATCTTGCCTTCTGGGTCAGCCACATCATGCCTCAGAAAGACAACAGTTGCCCTATTTCTGTGGCTATCTGGCACACCATTACCTCATGTAGACAAATGTGAAGTGTTTGATCTTCTCTGTTCTTAAATAGAACCCAAACGGCTGACGTGAAAAGGAATAACTGATGATTTAAAAAAAAAAAAAAAAAGACATTATAGAGATTTCAAAACAGCCCAAATTAGGAAATAACTTGTCTGCCATGTGGGTTTTGTTTTTTGTGTTTTTTTGGGGGTTTTTTTTTGGTAGGAAAGATTTGGTACATACTTTTTGTGAGTAATTCAGAAGGCATTTGAATAGACTTCATAGCCTTCCGCCACTTTTCCAGACCCGTCCGAACTTCTGATGAGAGGTGCCTAGATTGCAGATTTCAGTTCTATCAACTCAGCAGTATCGTTTTTTCTTTAGATTATGGTATTACTCCAGTTCTGTTCCAAAGGTCAGTGCTAAGATCACACCTTGAAGAGAAATTCTGCATATATGAATCTAAGGCTATTCTCTTGACACAAAACATACAGGTATCTTACCAAGAGGTATACAACTTATGGCAGTGTGAGGGATTTGGAATAATTTTTGATTTTTGTTTCCATTTAACCTTGTTGCTCACCTTCTCATCACATTCCTAACAAAGCTGAGTTGAAGCTGTGCTTTTTATCTCTACCTTTCAATATAAGCAGCCTTGCTACTTCATTACATCAGCATTCCAACATGACTTTTTACTCGCATGCTCAAACAATACTTGGCTTTCTCCTGCTTTTCCTAACTACTCACTTCCCCTCATTTTAATACTGCTCTCTTGAATTTCAGGAAGGTAGGTTGGGTTAGCACAGTGCAGGATTAACATAGCTGTTGAACTTCTGGGTCAAGAACAGTCCATGTCCAGCATTTCTGAATGTAGATAAATGAAGATAAATGTTCAGAGTTTCCACATCTGGTCTTGTTTCTTGGCCTCCTAGAAGTGCCATGCAAGGAAATTGGGATCTGGAATAGAACTTTTGAGGAGAAAAGTTACAAACTATTGTCAAGGAGGTGGTTTGTAGTAAAGTGGGTATGAACTTTAGAGTTTTGACTGCTATTATAAGGAAAAGACAGTGTTTTGAAGTAATTATTAAAAGAGTAAACACCTCAGGTCTCAATTTTGCCTTGGAAAGAAAAAAAAAATTCCAAAAGAAGGGCAAAAGTAAAGTGTGACTGAATCCTTGTGATATGGAAATTATTAGCATTATGTTCTTCATCTTCTAGAGTAAGACATCTGGAGTTCTGTCTTTATGGTGTGATTTCTCCCAATAATGTAGTGATTTGCATTTTCTGTTTGTGCTGTCTCACTCAAAAAACAATGACTGAAGTTTAAAAACAATCAAAAGATGTTTTTATTTAGCTGCACCTCTCCATATTTAGTTCAGAAAAATGTTCTGTCTGTACCCGGTGGGGTTTTTTTTCCTGACATTCAGGCTTGGCGTTAAATAAGTGTAGCTCTGACATGATTATTTTCAAGGGAAGCCCAGAGATCACCCAAGGATCACCAGTGTCACCCATGATCCAGACTTACTGAACCTCAAGTCTCAAGCCTGAAATCAGCCCAGCAGAACTGGTTATGGTTGTGGTCAGCTAAGGTAGAATATGGCCACGCTCCAGTTGTATCATATTGAGCAGATGGCTGTAATGCAGCTTGTTCATACTGGTGGAATGCCTCCAGCTCATCACTTCACCTTCTCAGCTCAGCTTCCTTCCTTCCCTTCAAAGTGGCCCAGCTCTACAGACAGAAACATCCTTCTCACGCTGTGTTTCTGATAGATCACAGCTACAACAAATAAAAGCAAAATCTTTGAATACAATAGAATAAGACAAGGGAACAATATAAATTATTTTACCACTTCATAACAATTATTTGAACACAATAGGCATCTTCAATTCACTGGGCTTAGGGCATGTCCCAGTGAATGATTTGCCATTGAATTCAATGTAAAAAGATGTAGGCTCTGCTTTTTAAAGCTATCATCCTATTAAGACAAATAAGAAACACAATCAAAGCTTTGCTGCTGCCATTGTCTCACTGCCTTTGAACACAGGCTCAGCATGGTATTGTTTTAACAGTGAAGGCCAGACTTACATTTATAAAGAAGTTTCAGGTGATTTTTCTTTTCATATGAAAAAGAATACTCTAGAGAATATTAATAAAAGTTATAAGAAAAATATAGTAATAAACTTTGTTGTCTCAGATTTTCTTCTAGTAATTAGGTTCCCTCTGTAGCCTCAACTAATAGTAATAATAATAGTAATAATAGGGCTTAGAAACTATATTTTTGTTGCAGAGATTAAAAGCCCCAAGAAACTATGCAATATTTTCTAAAAACCTTTGAGTTTGAATATGTAAGGAACAGCTGTGTCATGATACTCCTATCTGAAATTTCTCCTATTATACACTGGGGTTTCAGAATATTCTTTGACCTTTAGCTCATAAAGCACTTGGAAGCCTTTTGTGAGAGTAAGTGCTTTGGGATGATGTTTTTGTTTAACATGTTCAATTGTTTTTAAGACAAGTCAGATATAACTCTTTTACCCCAATGAAACCCGAAATCTATGTGATTCAGTGAGTAGACACCAATAGACTGACTTTTACTAATCTTGGATGATTTTGCAATTTGTCTTAATCTTCCAAGCAAAATATGATCTCATTCAATCTTCAAGCAAACCCCTGACTTGGGAATTTTGCTTTTAGGGCAGTTTTTGCACTACAGACTAAAAAAGTACCCAGTAGAATGAGTAAAAAAGTTGTTGGAAAGCCACACAACTTTTCTTCCTTGGCGAAATGCCTAGAATACTGGGCTGCATCTGTGCTCCTCCTTCCAGGAAATTTAAATATGGGTCTCTGGATCTAAAAGAAAGCTGAATATGAGCAGGCAAGGGGTTACTCAGCCCTGCCTGAATGGACAGAGGTCTGCAGGGCTGAGCAGCAGGGCAGAGCTCCTCTGATTTTGGCAGTGTGGCTTAATTTAGGCACATGTTTTTGTGCATGAAGAGGTAGGAAGCTACATTTTTTACAGGATCAGCTCTGATCTATGACTTTATTTGGGGCTCCAGGAAACAGTAGTCTATGTAGAGAAATGTCACTTGTGAAAATCTTGATCAAATTAGTCAATTCACACAGATGTGGGACAGGCTAAAACGCAGAAAGCTTCGATAAAATAAAGTGGAGTGTATGTATGGCAAAAAGTTGAGAAGACCTAAGATAACTGGTCTAGAGTCAACACAGTATTTTTAGAAATAATCAGAAGTCAGGTCTTGGAGCTGAGACCTTACAGTTTTCACTGAAGCTATCATGGATTTGGAGGTGTTCATGACCTCCTGGGACCAGACCCATTGTTTAAGTTACTCTTCTCATGCTTCTCATTTAAAGAGAGATCTGGAATAAATTAAGGTTCAGAGAGTTTTGAAAAAAAAACTAGATTGGCAAGCTGGTACTGCATTAAAATTGGGAGTCTGCAGTGAGACAAAGAGCTGCAGTCTGGCACTACAGGGAGATGGAGGATATGAAGAAGAGGTCCAGTAAAAAGAAGCAGCTCCAGTATGTACATTTTCAACAGAGAATGTGTGTTCTAATGAATAGAAGAATATCTATAGGGATTTTTCTGATATGTGGTTCATTACTCATATTCCCTCCTCAGATTTCACCCATATTGACAATAAATTTATGAGGAAGACCAAAGAGCCTTGTATTTGTTAAAGTTTCATGCCATCATCAACATATTCTGCTCTAAGACTTAAGTTACTTCTCCCCACTGTAAATAATAGTTTCCATACTTTCAATACCTCGAGGGAGTTTGAAAATGACTAATTGATGGTTTTTCCCTGCGTTAAATCATTACTGTATTTTGGACTTAGAAAGTATGGCTAAGTCAGCCAGTCATCAAGTGAGGAATTAGTCTCCCCAGTGCCAACAGTAAATTCTCCAGTTTGCTCAGCAACCAGTTGAACAAGCTCCTCAATATTTAACCATGTCAATTGTAAACAGGCACATTCTTTGCCTATGTTGTTTTCTCAGGAGAACCTAAACCTTCCTTGTCAAAATATGTGTTACAATGGACATTCATCTGCCTCCCTCCTAATGATGAAGTTTTTCACATTGTGTAAGACAATGCCTGCTGTCATGCATCCATTAAAACCCCATCCATAGAGTCATGTATGGAACAGGCTGGCTGGCTAGGAGTTGCAAACTTCTAAGGAACTTGTTTGTTGTGATGTGGGGTTTTTTTCCCCTCTCTTGAGTGTTGGATGCATAATATTTCCAGGTAACTCTGACTACTGTGTGATATTTAATCACCTCCACTGCCTCCCAGTAATCACTTTTATTGCTTTATGCTAGTCAGCATATTCTGTGCACTTTAATATACATGAGGTTGAGGGAGGAATATTTTTAACTGAAGGCTTTACAGAAAATTTTGCATTTATTGATTTCTGTTAAAAAAAAAGCAAACTGTTATTCTTAGAAAATCGATGGAAATGATTGCTGTGGCCATATTTGTTCAAACAAACAAATAATACAGTATAATGACAACGCTATCTCTCATTTCCACATTTCACCTGGAGAAGGAAAACATTTGATCTGGAAAGCCTGTGTACTATTTCAGTCCACAGGAATATCTTTTATTCATGTGTATTAAAAAAAATATGCAAAGAGTTTGTACAAGCTGGAAAGGGGGGGGGGGAAAAAGTTTGACAAAAATAAAACAAATTCATCCAAACAAGCATTGCAGATTTGGGACTTTTGGGGCCAACCTGGCAGAGGCAGTCTTGCTATCCTTCTTTGGATATATTCTGGAAATTTTATATGTATAATTTTTCACAAATAAATTTTTGCATTCCAGACAAAGCTTTTCATGGGAAAACTATGCCATGCATATAGAGCAACCCTCACACAGCTGATGATTGCAAATCATCCATTCTCAGTGTTTACCTATTAAAAACTCTGGAAAAAAAGGAATAAAAGGAAGTTATGAATTCAAATCAGGTAGCTCCTCTGGCTTCCTATAACACTGTGCATGCTTTTTCTGAGCTTTGTGAACACAGGAATTGCTCATTCAAACCTATGTTCGCAGAATGAAAATCACAATCAAAATGTAATTATTGATATAAAAACAAGAATCTGCTTCATTGCAACACATTTCCTTATCTGAGAATGTACATGTCTCACGATGCATTGGATCGCAGCACAACTAGCTCAACATGTCACTGTTCCACGGCCACCAATTAAGAAGGATTCTTGGCATGAATGATGTTCTGCCCGAGGCCAGGTCACTGTCTGATGTAAAAGATTGGAGCTTCGGGGCACTGGCGGTTCTGATCCTCTGTTCTGTACAAACTGAACGAGCTGATCATTACAGAAACCTTGTGAGCCAAGGCACTGTTATCATCTCCACTTTACATATGGGGATTGAGGTGCAGTCAAAAGATTTCTTTGAATGTTCACAATGAAAAGTCTAGAGTCTGATTTTTTCTGAAAGCTTAAAATTTTTCACTACTTTACACATTCCCAGCACAGATCTCATTGACTTAAACTTGGCTTACCTGCAGTTACACATGATATTACCAGCAAGCCCATTTGTGGTGTCAACACATCCCTGATCATAAACCACAGATGCAGGAATAAGCTTGCTTTCTCCTTGGAGGGAAAAAAAAAAGTCTTCTATTTTTAAACAATAGAATGATTTTGATGCATCTTTTAACTAACCAAAAGTAGCATCTTGACAATTTTAATGGACTAATTATACACTGATGGTCATCTAGAAATGTACTCATTTTCAGGTCGTTATGGCCTGACAACTCTAAGAGTTATCAGCTGGAAAATTGGCATGCAAACACAGAATTTCAATCACTATAACCCTGCAGGACTGGATTTGACTATCCTGAGGTTCTGCCTGCAGTGTCAAGGGAGATAAAAGGTTTTTGATTCTCTAGGTGTAGGATCCAGTCAGTGTCCTGATTAGTTCTGCTAAAGCTAAAACCTTTCCAATACATTAAAATGCACAATCAGAGCCCTGAGAATCTCAGAGATTAACAGTAGTTCACAAGGGTTCATACTGACCTTTGTTTCATTCTCAATTTGCATGAGTTTGCAACGTCTGCATTTTGCTTTGTGTTTCTGGTTGGAAACCTTGAATCCCCTTGCCAGAGCCTGGAGATGGTGAACGTGTTCATCTTAACCCCACCGTGGCATTCGCAGAGTAGCTGCCAGTGTCACTTATGCATGAAACCAGTCCTGACAAACAATATTGCTTTAAGCCTCTCGACAGTGCTCTTTTCATGGAATACTGTACCTGTGAGGGCTCAAGCCAATCCTTCTGGCTTTGTGTCTGCCTATTAAGTCTGGTGCAGAGATGGCTCTTAACAAGTTCCAAGGCAGCTCCTGGCTAGTAACACCCTTATGGTCCTATCTGCAAGATTCCCATCTGCCCCACCACAATGTCTTCAACACCTTCAGGAGGAAAAATGAGTTTGCAGAGATAACCCTTGTGAGGCACTGATATTTTCATTCATGTTCTTCTACTGAAGCACCTGCCTGCAGGTGACAGCTGCTTTCCAGTTTACTGCAGCAAATACAGAAGGCAGTGGAGGGCTCTTGTATATCCTAACCATTAGGGGCTTTGCATCACTGTCTCCTGATTCTGCCAGTGTGCAGCATCCTTTCATGACCCATTCAGGCAGTGCCATGGAACTTGGCAGTGTTCATATTGAACATATTGATATATGTTCATAAACACATATTGATACACCCTTCAAACCATAATAATTCCTTCAGAGGGGAAACAGCACACAGAGGAAAGTCCCAGCAAGCGTTGACAGTGAATCTGGGGCTCACAAGGTTGTCCTGTCTGGGTCTCCCTCAGTAGTTTGGTCTGTGACTAAAAAATGCCCACCTTTGTCTCACATGACCACCTGCAGAACAACAAATGGCTTCAACTACAGGGGTCACAGAGCAAGACAGAGATTGTGGCAGTGGCTGGGACGAGTCTTGTTATGTCACGTCGTGTCCTTTCCAGCAAAGTCTTGAGAAGCTGGGGAGAGGAGCGAACAGGTTGAGAAGAAAGGCAGTAAAGGGAAGAAACCTCACCAATAAGGAATAAACAGGATTTCACAGATCAGAAACAAAAAGGTAAAGGAAGGTCATGAGAAGTGCGGGCAGCAGAGCCCTGCATTTATACGTGTTGCTAGGTCCCTTTTTTCTCCTAGTAACTGCCTGTCACCATAGAGTGGATAGGTAGGGTTACTTCAAAAATGAGAAATACTTTTAAATCTCTTTGAATCTGTTAATCATGTAATATAGATTACAGTAGCCAGAAATAAAATGTTGATTTAGATGTTTGCAAAATAAAATAGTTGGTATTTTTTTCATCCACAGCTCTTAGAATGAAATTCAATAATATTGCTGCAGTAAAGTCACATCATGAGTTCTAGTTCACTTCCAATCACATTAAAACCACAACTTCAGTTGGCATCACTCAGCAAAACCAACCTCCTTCATGAGGTGGAGTGGTAGTGGGAAGCAGTGTGTGTAGGTCTATGAAGGGCAAAATAGGACGTGGTGGCAGAGCTTATGGAGTCGCTTTTTGGTTCCTGACTACAGTGCCCTTGGCCACTAGCAGTTCCCTGATTCCCATGCACATTAGAATTCACCCACAATTTTGGAAAGAGGAAAAAAGAAGAATGGAAAAGTAATCTAATACAGTCTGATATTCTTTTCCGTGTTACATTATCCTGCCAACCAATGCCATCAATCACAGTTTTTAAGAAGCATGATGACATTCTAAATGGTCTATGACTATTACTTTGAAATTGAGACTAATTCCTTGGATGAATTTTACCATTGCTTTCCACCTCCCCTACTTTTTCTTTTTTTTTTTTAAGAGAGAGCTCTGTCTCTGTCTGTCTCTCTCTCTCTCTTCCCCCTGCTCTTACTCAGGATTTCCATGGCCACTGACATCTCACACTGCTGTAATTAAACTAGTGAAATAGCAGGTAGAAGTACTATAAGAAAGTTTCTGGATGGTATTTTAAACATTTATTGGAAAGTATTTTAGGCTGAATGAAAGATATAAGTGACCACAAAGCTACCTGGCAATATTTTTACCACTCCTCAGTAATTTTGAACCATCAATTAATATAATGCTTCTGAAAGCAAGATTTTAATTTAACTATGTAAAAGGTGCATGACTTATGCCTGGTATATGACACCACTCCAAATTAAATCCAAACCCAAAGAGCCCAAATCCAGGATGGAGGGCTTGCCTGTCAGCTTCTGTAAGCCCTCTGCCTTCCCATAAACCAAATATAGATGCTGAGGTGGTTTGGGCATACCCATCTCTCTATACATATTTGCATGACAGACACACAGGTTCATAAGGTGTGATTTTAAGAAGGGTGGGCTCTTTCAGTAATCAGTCTTTTATTTTGAATGCCTTGAAGCTAACTCACTGGCTGAATAGACTTTTCATATGAGGAAGGTATGACAGACAGAGTTTGCAAATTTTGTGTGCACAATCTGCAAATTGTTTGAACCACAAAGCATTTTACTGAGCAGGCAGTCTAATAGCTGTGTTGCTTTCTAAGGGCAGATATGCAGAAGGAATTTTCCTCTTCTGACACTGAGCAAATATAGAACAGTGTTACTTACTTTATTGCCAACTACAGTCAGAGAGGATTTGATAGTATTTGCAGTTTGCCTGGGTGAGTGATAAGCTAACCCATTTCATAATTTTAAGCCTCACCTTTCTGCAGAGTTGCAGCATGATCCATCCTTCCCTCCTGAGTGAGGTTTCCAGGCAGTACCATTTTTCAGATGTGAACTCTGTAGGTACACGTTCCTGCAGCAGTCCCACTTTGCCCCATATCACTCTTGTTTGCATCCAGAGTCATTAGTTTTGATGGAGGGCAGCAATTTTTCCCACAGATGCTCATGGACAGTCCATGCACTTCCATATGTTTCTTTCAGGCAAATATTTGAAATATGCTGTCCTTCTCAGTCACTAGTCAACTTTTAAAGATGCCTATCTTTGTTAAATCTAAATCTATTTTATCTGAGTGTACTGTCAGATACCAACTGATGCATGGGCCATTTTTTAACATTTAATTTTGGGTTGACTCTTGTAACCTGTGCTTAGACATCTTGAGGTGACAAATTTAAATCCGTAAATACTTATTTGGGAACAACAAAGAGTATATTATTTCAGGGTCTCAAACCTGTATTAATTATTTGCACTACCTGAAGGACTGAGTGAAGTTTTTTTGGAGGTCAGTGTATATAATTAGAGAGTACATGATCCCTCTGGCCTTCACTATCCTTTAAGAGGGTGCAAACTGGCATAGATTCACTGAAAGCCTTGAATTGTTATTATTTAGCTAATAACTGAGCCACTAAGTCCCAAGTGAAATTAAAACCTAGCTTTATTATAGACTGTAAGTGCAACAAGACAGTGTCTCTCTGAAGAATGTCCCTGTTGAAATATATGAGGAAAAAAGGAGATGTACAGGCAGGTATAGAAGATTAAAGAGCCTTTCTTAGGGGACGCCTAAATTTTCTGAGGCTTGGCACAGAGTCTTGTTCACTGGGCAATGCTGCCTCTTCAGTAACTTTGTCAGTCTACACCAGGGCAAGACTTGATCTCATGAATCTGTTTCTAGCCCCTCTTTATATAAATGCTGGGAAACTGAAGCTCTCAATTAAGCTGGTGGGAGTTGAGGGAACACCTGGACAGGACCCTGGGGTCCCAGAATAATCCAGGCTGACATGGGCCTCAGTAGGTCTCTAGTTCAACCTGCTGCTCAGAGTAGGGTCATCCATGAGACCAAGTTGTTTAGTGCTTTGTCCAATTTTGTCTTGAAAACCTTGCAGGTAGGCAACTGTACAACCTGTCCAGACAGCCTCTTCCACTGCCTAGTTGTCCTTGTAGAGAAGTTAATTCCAATATTCATCTGGAGCTAGTGTTTGCATACAAATTTCATTTGGTACAAAGGTGAAAAATTAAAGAAAGAGCAACCCTGAAAGCAGTTTCCTTAAGTATTTCAGAATTTGAGTCTTTTTAAGGCTAAATTTATGAATAGATAGAACATGTGACCTGGGACAGACCTAATTGCAGTGGGGAGATTTTATGTGTTCATGTCCCTGTGCCAGGCTGAAGTGGGGACAGGACTAATACTAAATACTTCCTGTACTCAGCAGAGTACGGGAGTGCCACAGCTGTGCAGGACTAAACTAGCTATGGGGCCAGATGAGTTTCAGAGGTAGCCACCTACCATCAGAACTTAGTACCTGAGATGCATCCTGGAGGTAGTGTGACCATGGAGCTTTCAGAGCCTGAGAAAGCATCTCTGAATTTAGGATTGTACCTGCCCAAATATAAGCTGTCACTGGGCTCGGCCTCACTGGGCAAAATACTCCTTCCTTTTACAGTGCACCTGAATCGCAAAATTCGGTAATACAAGCATGCCTAAGAGATGAGCATGAAAAATGCCTACCAAAGGTGGTTTAAGGAATATTTAAATCACAGAAGTAACACCCAAGAACCCAAAGTCCTGTGCTGAATCATGCAAATAAAGGTTTGAAACCTGGCTCTCCCACACCACAGAATAACTCCTCCGAACTGGCCTCACTGGCAGAAGTATAGCCCTTCTGGGTCTTGTGGTTAGTTCTTGAATGTCATTATGAGAGTAGCCTTGCATTTCCTAAGTTGTTTTTTTTTTTTAATTTAAAATACACCAAATTTAACTGAAACATTTTGTTCCAGACTGAAGAAACCTTTTGTTTCAACCAGAAATACTGTTATGCAAACCAAGTGGAATCCTGAAAATGAGAATTTCAGAATGCTCCAAAACAACAGAGCATGTACATGTGAGCTGTGATGAATTTTTGTGTAACAGCCAAAGAACTGAAAAATCAGTTAGTTTCACAGACTTTAGCCTCTGTTTCCTTGAAACATAAATTAACTGCAGATCAAAGGACAATATTGAAAAGTATTAGTCCCAAAATAAGCTTTCAAGAATATATGTCTATGCCAAAATTACTTAGCCCACATTGTAAATGAAATATATGCAGGTACACCAGATAGTAGTAAAATATAGAAACATGAGGACTAGATTAGTATTAATGAGAGGTCTAACCTTTTAATTCTTTATTTCGCTAGCTAACCACTCTGTGCATTAATGACAATGGAATATTTTATGATCATCTTCTACTACCTATGTTCACTTAATGCACTCATCATTCTTCCATCTAAAGGTAATTGTTTTCATACACATGTGGTTTGCTGGGTGTTGAAATAACAGTCAAGCAACACTGATTTCCCTCTGTTTGATTTTATTCCCATTTGTCAGATTACAAACAGGAAACTCAGTTGTTGTTTCAGGGCAAGTCCAAAGCATTACATATTCTGACAGCTTGTGTCATATGACTCTTACATTGGGGCCCATAGAGCCCAGTGAGGGGTCAGATGGGCAACAGGAGTTACTGTCTGGTTGGTCTAGAGTGTTACTTTGCATGCAAGGACAGAGTTTGCCATCTTCTTTCTCAGAAGAGTGAGAGCATTTTTTAGGCCCCGTGGTTTGATAGGCAGCCATCAGTTTTTGACTTCACTGGAGAGTATGCAGGATCTGTTTGCCCATTCTCATCACACCATCATCTGAATGGGGGGGCCTGCACTGGTCCCTTTTAGCTGGTCCCCAGCCCCCGGATCCATGTCTCTGTCCTGCTTTGTGTAATGCATCAGGAGATGCAGGTCTGTTTTGAAAGACAGAATGTGTATTATATGAGAAATTGTTTAAAATGCTATTCATTAGAGCTAATATTATAAAAATAGCACAGATAACCACACAGCCTTTGAGATTCTGAGAGACCTGAGTGGTGTAAGACTGAACAGCACTCTGTTCCTTGTGCAATATGCCCTGCAGATCCAGAGAAGCTATGGATGACCCATGCCTGGAAGTGTTTAAGACCAGGTTGGATAGAGCTCTGAACAACCAGGTCTAGTGGAAGGTGTTCCTGTCCATGGCAGGGGGCTTGGAATGAGAGGATCTTTAAGATCCCTTCCAATCCAATTAATTCTATGATTGCAAAGTTTCCCAGGTTTTGGTCTTTCAAGTTACTATAGGATTTCCTTAGAAGGAATTGACCCTATTTGTCATTCTCGCAGTCAAAAAAGAAAGGAGTTTCCCACGGGAAATTCTTGCTGCACTGTAAGATAGAGGCAAGGCCAGGTGGGTGGTGAGGGGCCCAGTGCCCAACGGAGCTGCCCGTGGGTTCCTGTGGCACAGCACTCTGTGGGGGCTGACTTGCACGTGGGATGTGGGGATGTGGGCAGCAAAGATCTTCAGCCAGGCCTGGGGGCCACACTGCCTGTGCCTGGGCACACTCAGGCCAGCTGTGCTGTGGGTCACTGACTCCTCCATGTACAATGGCCCTCCTATCAGGACCACTGCTCCTTCCTCTTTGCATCCCTCAGGCCGGGTGAAGCTGCAATGCCCAAATGCTTTTGCCTTATTGCCTGTCTAAGGCAATTTTATTTTTTTTTTACATTTTCTTTTTTTTTCTTTTAATCCACTGAGACCAGCCCCTCCACACACACTCTTTCTTTAAACCCTAATATCTGCCCTCTCCCCCACTGATTATATTTCAAGGCAGCACAAAAAGATGCAGTGCCTTTTTCACAGGTGTTGGGTGGTTTTGGCTTTCCTCTGCATCTAGAAAAAGCTGCAAGCACTCTGGCCTTCTGCTAATGCAGAGTCCACAAGGACTCTTACAGCAGCAACACAGAGCTGCTCAGTAAACTGCAGATTAAGAGCCTAAATGCTGCCAGGCATTTGCCAAGGCCCTCTTATTCTTCACAAAAACAGGTTAAAACAAGCAGAACAGAAAGGAATAGTGGACTTTCTTATTGCTGAGTGTCACTGACTGGTAATACAGATGTTAACTGCTGCACTGTTTTCTTTTTCCAACCAATTTGTGATACCCTAGAAGCGCCTCATAATAGCACTTCTAGCAGTTTGTCCTACTTTTGAGGTTAACGACCAGTGAGATGATAGGAAGTGATAAAAGTACAAGTATGTAAGAACAGCAGCACTGAATATCCTTCCTTTACCAGACTATGTGCAACCCTCCTCATAACTTTCCCACGAACCTCTTGAAAAGAGTTTGCTGTGCAAACCTGCAAGATGTTCACACGGTAATGAATAAGTCAGTTAAACTTCAGGGTGTGTTATTTTTGCAGTTCCTTACAAGGAAAACTGTGTTGTTTTTTTTTAATAGCACATCACACATAAGAATGTCCAATGAAACTGCAGTAGAAAAAGTAAAAAGAGATAAATTACAGAAAAAGTTTCTCTTCACAGAGGAACTATTTTCAGGTATCACCATCCAAGTTTTGCATCACAGACCAAAAAAATAAAATAATTTAATATTTTACCATCAGACCTTGGACTTGAAATAAACTGGTAACATTTCCCTAAAGCAAGTAAAAAAGACTGTTCATGGACTTTTTTTTTTAGGACTGCGTAATTAACAGTGCACAAATACTTGACAGATGCGTTTGTAACAGAGGTTTGATGAAAGGTCTAATGTAGATTAAAAAAATCAAGATGGAGAAAAAAAGAAGAAATAAAAGAAATATTGTGTTTAGACACCTATCAACAACAACAAAAAATATAAATATGTATTTATATACCCAGCATATTTCTTGAAATTTAGAGGGCAAGTTCCAAAGGAGGCAAAAATATCCAGGTGTAAGATTAAACACATACAGAGTGTGCAAAATTTACAATGATTTTAATAAAAGCAACAAATTGTCAGGCATTCATAATGGACTTTGTGCAGTCATTGCATTGGTTTTTTTCCTTATTTATGCTCATGGTGGGGCACAGGGTAGTACTGATTATTAATGAAGAATTTATTCTGACCTCCTAAAAGCAGAGGTATATAAAGGAATGTAATAAGCATGACTGCACTGCATCCAAGCTCTGAGCTCAAAACTAGAGAGTAATGGGTCAGAAGGGATTATTTGGGTAATGCTGGGCAGTTCTAAGACACTACTGTCATTAAAGCACAATACACCCTGTCTTTCAAGGAATTCAAAAAAGAAGCTTATTAACTTCTTCAAATTAATTAAATTATGCAGGTCTGCCTGCCTGACTTCTGACTTCTTCAGAAGTATTTATACATTTTTTATTACAAATGCACATTGCTGTGTGTTACAACAATTTACAATCCAGAGAGTGAAATATGGAAAACTCCTGGAAAGTCTCCACCAGCTCCTGCAATCAGGGCATTTCCAGGATTGTCAAAGAAACAAATGAAAACTGTCCTGATTTCCATCAGCCTAAAGAAGCCAGTGTCAGTCTCACAGTTGGGTGCTTCTCTGGCTATTACACTTCCACCCTGTCATCAGGATGAGATTGTTAAAATGTGAAGTTCTCTCTATGTCTGTATTAGCAGTTTCACTAGGTCTAGAATTTGCCTTTGTAGAAGCTTCACTACCTATTATGACAACTAAAAATATTTTAATAAAACCTCTTAAAGGCAGATTAAAAAGCCTAAGTTTTTTTCAGGCCACTTGTGGAAATTAACTTCTTAGCCTGCTGATTTGCTGTCACAGTTTCTCCCATGGTTAATAAAGGGCTAACAAGTCCTTTCACTCAGAGAATAATTGTATGTGCTATTGCTGGTTATGCCTTTATCTTTAAAATAAATGTTTCCCCATTTATTTTAAAGAGATAGAGAAAAGAGGACAGAGAAAAGGAAGGAAGGAAGGAAGGAAGGAAGGAAGGAAGGAAGGAAGGAAGGAAGGAAGGAAGGAAGGAAGGAATTGNAAAGAAAGAAAGAAAGAAAGAAAGAAAGAAAGAAAGAAAGAAAGTCAGCCTTTTTGCTGCAATCGCTTTTCAATGTGTTTGCCAAAGTTTCCAAGTGATGCATTTCATGGTGACATGTCACATGTTGTGTCAGTCATACTGTATTACACTAGAAGACATGACTGACAAAGCCCAAAGTGACAGCACAATACAACACATCATCGAGGAAATTAGAAAAAAAAAATGTTTCCCCAAAGTATAATGAAAAGAATGCTTTGAAATATTCCTCCCAATTGTTCTCTCTGTGCCTGCTAAATTCTGTAGGACTGTTCTGTGAGCCTTTTGTGAATCAGGCAGAGGAAACACTATAGTTTTATTTAAGTCTGAGTGTCAGGGAAGTGGATAAAACTATGAGTATGTTAGTCAGGGTGGAGATTAGAACTTTATGAAACTACTTTCACACAGTTGAGCTTGTGGCTGGCCTGACACACACAGGTGAGTTGCATTCTCCTACAATTTGGTCATATTTCATCATTTTTCTCTTGCCATTTCATGAAAGACGGGCTGTCCTGAGGTACTGTGAACAGATGTGCTCTCCCACTGTCCTAGTTTTAAGCTGCCCAAATATAGTGTATTGTAGCCTAGCCTCAGTTTTGTTCCACACTGTGAAATAGCTGCTCAGCTTTTGCTCATCTTTTGCACAGCTGTGAGCACAGGAAAACTGAGCCTGTACTTTTGTTCTGTTATCTCGGTTAAATTTATCTCTGTGACCAAACTTTGCCCCTTTTGTCTCATTCAAAAGACATGCTTAGTTGCAACCTAAACCAGGCCTGTAACAAAGACCTGAGTTAAGTATTTCTGGTAGAAGACTGTTGATTTTTTCTAAGCCAGACCACGTTGTTGATATTGTATTTGTGGTCAATACAAAAATTTTTTATTCTGCCACCTCTGAGACAGGGGGTGGGTAACATTCACCAGTCCCTGTACTATTTTGGCACTGCTCCAGACACATACCCTTGTCTAGGACTCTACCTGACTGTTGTAGTGTACGTAGACAAGGAGGAAAGCAAGTCAGGGTAATTTTAATCAAAAGATGACATCTCTCTCAAGAAAAGTCCAAGCTGAAAATGATGTAGCTAAGGGAGAACAAAAGAAGAATGGACACTTTTCCACTTGATTGAAGTCTGATTATTGTTGACAGAGATTAAATCTTAATTTAACAGGGTTAATTTAAATTGACAAATGTGACCTTTAAACTGAAATAACAGGGGTCTTTGGCTGAATACAATCAGGTAAAGTAACACCATTTAAGTTGAGACTTATACTCTAATATATTTCTATTATGTAATAAATTACATAAAGTGAATTGCCTTAACTACCCTAGGACACAGCTAGACCACATTAAATGCAAGTGAATGAGATATTTGCTCAAGATGTAGTTGTGTCTAAGTCCATATCCATGTCTAAAAGCAAACATCATGTACATGGCTCAGCTGAGCTGACACACATTAACATGTTAAGCTATGATTACTTAGCCATATGTCTGAGGTTTCAAAAGAAGTATTTTCCTGTATGAATATTTATACAATATTTATGCCAGGTAAATTGCACCAATAGGGTTCAGTGGAGAGCAATGTAGTAGGTCATATGAATGAGAATTTCAGATGGTCACATTTGAACAAGTCTGTCAGCTCTTGAACCCTTACAAAAGATCATATGGCTCAGAGCATAACCTGCAGTCAAACTTGGTCCATAATGTATGTAAAAAAATTACTTTACATTAATTTCATATTTGTTTGAACACCTTGTTGCTTTATGTTACTCCTTGCTGCTTTCTGTTGTACTAGACTCATAGAGTATGATTTATTTTAGCTATTGGGATGTTATGGGGCAGGCAAAGCACAGAGGATTTAGGAAGCTGTAGAAAAAGCTCATCCATTTTCCAAATCAGCCAAGAATAAAACATAATGCATGAAAATTCCTTCTGTTCTTGCATCATCATCATCTGCTAATTTACTGAGCTGGGGCCATAGACCTAACATTTATACATAGGTATTGTGATCCCTCTAGACACATCTAAACTTTTTGATGAACATTGCAAGTAATGGGTGGGATATAGAAAGATTAAGATGTAGCATTCAGCTGCCTGAAATTGATGTGGGCAGATGCCCGGTTTTAATTCTACATGCCCTACTTAATCTGTGTGAATATGTGAAAACCTCATTCTTCCAATTCTTGCTGAAAGTCACTCTTGCTCAGGTTTCACTGAGAGGAATTATCACTGATGACTTTGCTTGAAAACACCTGGCCCAAAGTTTTATATTAGAGGTGTGTTTTATCATGAAAATATGTTGTCCTCTGGTTTATAACAGGAACTAATAAGCATCAGATCTAGCACATGCTTCCTAAGCAAGACAGGTTTTTTTTTGGTATACACAGCCTCTCCCTTCCATCAGTGTCTTAAACACAGAGAGTTTGCAGTCTTTCATTTATTGTGCTGGACGAAGCCCACACAGGCTAAAGTACCAGTGAAGTCGTTAAGAGGTGCATGAATTCAGGGGGAAAAAGGGGAGAGAAGAAAAGAAAACCTGCTTCAGAAGACCTTTCTTTCAAGTAGTCCCTGTTCCTTGTCAAAAGCTTTTGGATGTATGGCCTGTTCCAAAATCTTTTCGTGGTTTTTGCATACAAATTCTGCAGAGAGCAGAGGGGAGGAGGGTCAACACAGCAGGGCCTAAGATGTTAGGATGAATCTAAAGTTCCATTGAAACATTTCGCCTGTCTAAAATAGGATTTTTATTTTTTCAAACTACAGAGGAATAGATGGATATTAAAAAAATACCTACTGCTTCCTTTTTCTTGTCACTCTGCAAAGAACCTGCATGGCCGTAGGTTGACATGTGACAGATAATTAGTGTTGGGCAGACTCAAAATGTTTGCAATGTGAGTCTAAAAACTTTGTGTGTTTACGCAAACTTCTTTGGTCTAGAAACAAGCTTGGCAGACAAGCTTTATTCTTAGGAGGTTCTTGCCACCACACAATTGTCAAAGAATTTTAAATGTTGCAAGAATAAAGTGCTGTGTGATGTTTCTGTAATTAGGCTTTTCAGTTTTGTTTGAATTGGGGTCGTGCACATCAGCACAGCTCTAATGACGTCAGCTCAGGATCTGCCTCATAAAATTCAAAGGGAAGTTAAAATAAGTCAGCATCAATGTGGTTCAGTCCCTTTTTGTCTTCAAGGAGTGATCACTCTAATTTGGGTTTAGTTTGAGATTTCAGCTGCTTGTGCTGATCATAGAACAAGCATGTAATTAAACCCCTTGATCCAAGTACCTCACAACTTCAGTAAAGTACTAATCTATATCACCTGAGCCACATTGGCCACAGTGGCCACTGGCCACCATGTATTTATCCATATCACATGACTGTGCCAAGGTTCATTGTGACTGGTTTTTCAATTTTTGTTTGCTAGCTAACCATTCCTGGTTTTGCTTTACATAATTTCTGCAATCCAAAAAATTAATTAATTTAAAAAGGAAGACCTTCCTTCATCTTATGCTGTACTCTGAATGCCATGACTATGACTTCATAGTGACTGAGAACCTTGTTTTTGCAGCCGCTACACTGTTCGGGAACACCACTGAGGTAAACAGATGGGGCTCCCCTGGAAGAGGCCTATATACACCCAGTCCTAGCCACTTGAAGAGAAGATGAAGTCTAGACCATGAGCATCTTAACTGAGGGTGATGTACGTGCATTGCAGACAAATATGGACACCATGAAAACAGAGGAAGATGTGAGACTAGTGAAGGTCTGAGGTAGTGTAAGGATTTCAAATTTGAAATAAAGTACTCTGCAACCATTAGGAATAATGACAGCAAAGGACATCATTCTCCCTCGTCAGTCTGCCAACAGTGCTGCAAACATACCTGTAGCACCAAAGCCCAGATCTACTGGGATGTGAAGAAGGGATACAAACAAACATTTCTATGCCCAAAGCATGCTGGCAGACTGCTGACAGGGAATGCCACCTTGGTCTTCCTGGTGGCTGTCCTCCTGTTGAGCATGTAGGTGCAGAGCTCTGAGCATCACAACAGCCACAGTGAGGCTAAATATGAGTGGAGATCAAGAAAATCTAAGTTTATCTTGATTCCACATTACTCTCTGGAATTTGGCTCAGCTGAATGCACCCATGAGATCCTGGGACTGATTTCAAATTTGTGGCTGTTTTATTATCTGATTTTGCTTTCCCTTGTAAAAGCTATCCATGTTTTAGTTGCTAATGCTCTTGCTTGGTGACAACATAGCCACAAGGGAAGGCTACCTGGTTTGCTATCAAAATGTAACACAAAAACTGTTACCTTCATTATATGTGTTATATAATGGGGTAGAGGTTTCATCTGGGTAGGGTTCAGTTTAAATATACTTTAAAGTGGTCTTTAAAAGGAACGAACTCCACTGTGAAGCACTATTATAACACCAGGGAGCCCTCATTTTGTGACCACTCTGCTCAATGGATGTGCATGTTCAGGTCAGTATTCACAGAAAGCCAAATTCAGGGCTTTGAAAAGAAGCTGTGATATCTTTAGTTTATTATTTAATCAGTGAGCCAGTTTCAGGCTTGGTTTTATACTCATGACTGACTGTTGAAAGCCTGAAAGATAATGTTCAGGGATAGCAGAAAGGGAAGCAGGCTGTCATTTCTCCTATGCATTCCCCTGACCCACCACACGCTCAGACAAGGATGAGATAGGCTTATCTGCATTTTGATTCTATTCAGTAGTTATTGTCTCTGAAAATGTGCAAATAAAATAATGAAGACCATGATAAAATAGAGCAGGAAAAATATCTCTCTATTTAAAGCAGCTGTTTGGGTGCCAGCTGCTTAGTAACAAATACATCTTTAATGAAATCAAACAATCCAGCAGGATTTATTGATTGCTAACAATTGTTTAAAATACAGTCTGGTAGGCTGGGCTGTTTGCATCCTTTTTTGTCCAATTAGTTCAGTTGGTTTGAATTAGACACACTTTGCTATTATCTTAAAAAGTACGGCTCAGTAGACAGTGCGTTATTTTCCTCCAGAATAAAGTGTGGGAGAGATGCATAGAATGAAAGATTTTTGACACTATTCCAGCTGTTTAGAGGAAGGCAGCAGTGTGCCTTGTCAAGCTCTTTCACCTCAGCAGCTTCAGTTCAAATCCATCCTGAGATGTTGAATGAAGAGGATGTGGTATTCACTCCTTGGAGCCTGTTGAACAGTGGAAAGAACAAGAACTCCTGTGTTTTTGTGGCACTTCAGAGCCAATTTCTGCAAGAACGATAAGAGAGTCCTGCGGAAACTTAAATCTTAGGGCTGACCTCTATCTGCCTGTAGTTCTACTCTTGCTAACATCGAGGGGAAATAAATCAGCAGTATTGCAAGCTGATAGACTAGATGGTGGAAGAAGTCCCTTCAGCCCTTTTTTCTATGAACTTGGAAAAATCTGCCATTGACTTCAAGATTGAAGGAGTTCTACTCCCAGACAAAGCTCTGTTTTTTCAGAAAACTATACACCAATCATCAGTCATACCAGTAGTAGTCAGAATCTCTAAGCATCAACTTATTTTCAGTATGCCTGCACAGCCACTAAAGTATTCATTATGGGCTTGATCCCTGATCCTGGGGCTTTTAGATTCAGTAAAGACTGTCTCTGATTTCCTGGGAATTTTTATTATGAAAGCATGGAAGACTCAGATCCAAACACGGATGCTGAATGAATTGGTGCTGATTTCAGCTCTTTTTTCTCTGCTTCAGTGAGCATGAGAAATAGTGTTCTAAGTGTTGCACACACCTCAGAACCACAGCAGCAAGCTAAGATAACCATTCAAAAGCACGTGCAGATAGGAAAACAAATGGAATAGATAATTGACTAAAAACACTAATGTGTTTTTTTGAATGATGTGTTTAGACAAACAAGTGCTGACATATGATATATTGAGACTAAACAGTAGTTTGAAATTGTAGATGCTCAGGCCCCACACTGTTATGCTATAAAACTGTTCACAGACAAATGGCTTTGTTCTGCCCATCTAACAGCTATGCACAGAAGCAGACCTTGTGGCATTACAGCTATTCCAGTGCATAAGGACTGCTGATACTAAGTTTGCAGAATGGGGCTCATATGTACAAATGGAATGGTTCACACAAAACATACTGCCTTGTCTGAGACTTGCTGTCCTTTCAGAGTGCATTGTGCTTAATTCTGCACCCCATATTACATTACTTTTTGATCTGTATGTGAGGATGGAAATAGCACATAATATACACCAGAGAGTACCCTGACACAGCATCACCAAAACAACTTTTATTATCTTTATATCCAAGATCTGAACCCTTCGCTGTATTAATCTGCCTGTGTAGTCAAATATAGAATATTGTTTTCAAATATAGTTTCTTCATAAAACACACAAATCCCTGCTTCTTCCAGGCATTTTATCCTAACAGATAGCATGGCTCAAGTTTTTATATCTGTTCTAAAATGAGTGGCAATCTGTTCACTCCTACACTACTGGTCAGGGTATTGTGGTAGTGGGGTATAATCATTAATTGGGCAAATAGGGTGCATCCAGACCTGTCACCACCACAGCAAGTTTGGAACAGTGGGACAGCCTGGAATCCCTCCACCCTCAACAAACTTCCAGCATGTCTTCCAGCAGATTAGCTGCGGTGAGAAAGCAGCCACTTACCAGGTACAGCTTTTGCTTAGCAGTTAGCTGACACTGCAAATGAGTAAGACCACTAAAACCACCAGCCTAGATCATCACCTGATAAAAAGTCATTGGCTATTGGTTTTGATATGCTTTTTTAAGGCCATGCAGAGCAGAAAATCATCTATTAAAATATATGCTGCCAGTGAGGAAAGCCTTTTTTCACAACATGAGCTGATATTCACAAGAAGGAATAGCTTTCCATGGGTTGCAGATGTTCCTACTTTTGCCTGTGCCTTATCTTTCTTTCAGACCTAGCATCCACAGAAAGATGCCCCAGAGATGTTGCTTTTTAAAGACGTATTCTTGTCCTGGCTTCCACTGTATGGAATTGATGGCTGCTATGAGATCAGCTGGCATGTTACTGAATGGTGGCAGGAACCTCTGAGAAAGTGAGGGTGCCCTGGTGTGACCATCTCCCATGACTGCTCAGTGTCATAGTGGTAAACCTTTGCAGCTACTGCTTGATAGAGCTGCATCTTATATTACAGCAATCTAATTTCAACAGTTGAGTGACTTGTAGGAATATACACTACATCATGGTGTTCATTCACTGGTACTTCACCTCCATTCAGTGGCAGGTCCTTTGATACATTTTCAGAAGCAGTTATGACTACAGAAGAGACAAAGAATGAGTGTTCTGGCCTCCTTGAGCCAGGGGCTATAAAAACCACTTAGTTTTAGGCAAACCTTGAGTTCCAGTTTGTACATATTAACTAGATGAAAGTTGGGGTGGGAAACAAAGGCAAAAGTAGACTAAATTTCTTTTCAGACTCTTACCTAAATTTCTTTCCAGACTCTTACATGGAAGGGATGTAGAGTCCCTTTTGAGTCTCAGAACTAGTAGCTCAAAGGCATCTCTGAGGATCAGCTCTAAATTTTATACAACATCTTATATTCAGTTGTCATCTTATCAGTAATGCCAGCATATAACCCTGCAGATAACAAAAGCCTTCTCTAAACAGTTTAGAATAATTGGAACACTGTAATTATGAGGACACTCCAGAATTGAAGGATGTAGCAAAAGTAAAGCTTTCACTATTTGAAAAGCTGAATAGAATGATTGATTTAATATTTCAAATTCCCTTGATACAGAAATATAAAGTAGTGGCCATAGACCAACGTATCTTAAAGTAATATTATTTTTATTCCATAGCCCAAGGAACTGAACTACAGTCGAGTCCCTGCTGTGCTATGTGTTGGATATAAACATGTTCTTACTCCTATACAAGCCAAAATCAGAAAATATTTCTTTTCCAATCCACCAATTTATTTGAAAGTGAATGCAAATTAAAATTTTTGCTGATTTGCAGGTAGAACATTTGTCACCTCCTCTTCAGTTGAATAGAGAAAACAGCTAATCTGACCTTGTGCAAACCAGCTGCATCTTGATAGCACTCATCTTTTGTGAAGAAAATCCAAATAGCAAAGTCAGGTATCTGTAGTTCAGCTTCTCACCAGCAACTATGAGATTGTCCATCTGTGCTTTTAGGAACATAATTTTATATTATCTTCATCACCTGGACAAAGGGCTAAACTGAACTCATATTTGCTTGTCTTTAACCATGGGGATCCTGACTTCTCTTTCATGAGAGACAAATCCAGAAACATCTCCAGCTTCCTGCTTTCCCCTTTCCTGGATGTTTCCTTCAGTGCTAATTCGAAAAACAGCAATGAAAGGAGAAGATTGACCTGGAGAAAGGTAAATGCTTTTAGAAGTGCTTTTGACACCACAGCCACAAAGAGATTTTCTATATCAAGAGTGTGTGGGGATTGATTCTAATCAGAGAGGTTTCACATTCCTTAAATGCATGACTCAGAGTGAATCCATCTTATATTAGAAGTGGTTTTGTCACTTGGTGGGAAATCCCCTGCTCCAGATTTCCTACATTATTCTTTTCCTTAATTCTCAGCATTGGTCATTTCCCCCAAGCACATTTGTTTCACATAGTCACAGAATGGAAAGGACCTCTAAAGATCATCCAGTTCCAGCCCTCCAGCTGTGGGCACGGAGGTTTTGCACTAGGATCTGATTACTCAAAACCTTGTCCGGCCTGAATTTTTTCCTCATCTTCTGCTGAGATGCCCTTATAATTTCCATGGAACAAAATTCTCCTCAAAGCTGGCTAACATGGCAACCAGGAGGCTCCAGATAAATGGAAATTGAAAAGTACTCGATTGCCTTTGGGTCATTATTAGATTAAGAGGACTTTGAATGGTTTTTTTACACTGACCCAGGCTGGAAAGTGACAGAGGGTTTAAGTCCTTCCTTTCTTTATTCTTTTTGTTTTTTTCTTTTCAACATGTGATATGAAAAGGAAAGAAGAAAGCATGTTTCATTTTACGTCTTCAGGCATGTAACAGCTAGTCATGCACATGAAATTTGGCATCTATAAAACCAGATGTCTCTTGTAAAAATCAGGTCCAAGTATTTTATCCAAATTCTTATGAAATTCTCTCAGTTTGTCTACTTAAGGACACTTAGCATTGCAAATTTACAGGAGTAAGATTCAGTCTGGCTTCAAAACCTTGCAATGTAATTAACTGAGACTTTATAAAAAAAACATAATTTGCAAGCCAGCACACTATTAACATATTAATACTCTGACCCTTTCTGTATGAGGCTCATGAATTCAGTTGTGCTACATCTATAGGATGCTGTGACAGAAGTAAAAAAAGTGAGGTAATGTAGCTCAATTACACCAATCAAAAGGTTGCTGTGTTCAAAGACAAGGATTAGTGTTAATAATTTTTCTCCAGGGAAGAAAATGCTCGATCTAGGTTCCTTTAGGGCCTGTAGATCCTTGTCAGGATGCAGAAGGGAAAGAACTCACATAACTAGGTCATTTCAGCTCCTTTTGTTTGGCAAGGCCTATGAGATAAAACATTAGGAAAGGCTTTCCTCCATAATTGTTATTTTATTATCATTGACTACATTTACTAAGGTTGTATAAAGACATTGGTGAATAGATATTGCTTAAACCTTTAAAAACTGTCATTAAAAATGCATAAGCATTCTTCAGTATTGGTTCAAGACTCTCAAATAACATTTATTATTATACAATGGAATAATAATTAGAGACTGCATAAAATGCATGAGTATTATTGCATTTCTCTTTGCATATGCTATTTTTAAATTGTTTGCCATGTTGCAGTAACACAATGCACCTGAAACTGGGACAATACATCTTAGACATACTATTCACATTTGAAATGGAAATAAATATGTCTGCAGTGAGTTTATACCAAGTTTACCTCCCTTTTTCATCATTTCAATAATTTTCTTACAGTAAAGAGAGGTGCAAGCAGAATATGAGATACATGTGTAGAACTTGCAGCTCCAGCAGATGAACAGCTCCTGTAAGTTGGATGTCACTGATGACTTTTAAGGAGGCTAATAAAGGGCAAAATCAGAGGGGAATGCATCCAAGGCTGATTAAGCTTAATCGGACAGCTGTCAGAGACAGTAAAGGCTCTTGTCAGTGCCCCTGTAGCTCCTGCCACAAGCCCAGGAGAGTGATACCCCGATTTGTCCACCTCCAAATCTTTTTTCCCATCTGGTCTCATTAAAAAATTTACTGATACTATTGTGATGGCTTTGCTGTTTTTCACTGGAAGCTCTGTCTTTACATAAGGCAAGTATTTGAATTAGGGCAAAAATATGATGGTAGATAATGGAAAGCAGGAAGGTGGAGGTACCGTCTGTTAAGCCTATTTATATTCTGATATATTATTAACACTTGTCTTGGATTTCTTTGAAATTTCAGGACTGAAATTCAGTCCTTGATAAGTCAATGACAAAACTGTTTCTGTGTCGCTAAGATCTTCCTCTGATAGCAAGTCACAGGGAGGGGACTGCAAGGCAGATTCCTGTGCTTTTGTGTTCACTGTGTGCCTGGTAATTCTTAGCTTCAGTCAGACAGTGCTGGGTCACATTATAAGCTTGTCACATGCAAATATTTCCATCATTTGGTGTACCACCAGTTTCAGTTATTCTGAATTCTTCAGGTGAATAAAGTGGCCTCTATGACTTTGAAAGAGATTGCCAAAATATATGCTGCACTTTCCCCATTAACAACACACAATTATTTGGGAAGAAATTCTTTGTGCACTAGCATATGTGTATAGGTAAAATAAATAATTCATGCAAAACATACTGTGCATATTGTGTTTTTCTCCCGTTATTACAGGAATATGTTATTAACATGCTTAGGCTTCTGTAGAGGTTTCATTTTTCATGTCTTTTCTACATACTTCTAGTTTCCTCATCCTTATGAAGTTCCTAGCTTCTAAATAAATTATGTCACATTGAAATGTTTTATGGGAATTAGAGCCATAAAAATTAGGTCTTTAGGGGTATGGGTTTAAATGACTTCCTGGCTTCTTAGGTGTGTGATTTTTCTCTTAGTCACTATAGATTTGTGCAGTTAACAAGGTAGAAAGAAGAATGATATTTTTGTTTGAAAAATAAGAATTGTGGTTTTTTTTTCTTACACAAAATAAATAAAATCAATGCTTTAAAATTTTGTGCATTATAAAATATTCTTGTTTAATTGCTGTGTTTTGATTAAATCAGATTGCTTGTTTTCCTACTTTAACTTATTTTTAATCACAATGCAATAGTAATTCTAGATGACAGCTAACAGTAGTGGTCAAAATGCAATTTTCCCATTTTATTGTAATGTATAATTATATTTTTAGGTGACACTTCCTCACATTAGACATGTTTCACAGAATTTGTCTCCCATGAATTCTCATTTCCTACAAGAAATATGTATCATCAAGTAATTTACAAGAGCTCTGACAATGGTTTATTTTTCAACAAAGTATTGTGTCACTACTGATTTATACCAATGAAAAGAAGAGACAATTCAAGTAATACTAATTCCTTATATGAAGGGGTGTGTGGAAATATTCAAAAGAAGAGTCCAGTGGTGTAAAAATTGTATTTGCAACGTTTTTTTATCTCTCTCTGAGTTTTCAGTGGATTTTGTTTAATTTTAGAGTTTGGCAGCTCAGTTTTTCAGAACGGCAAATTTTAGAGATAATTGGTATAAATGTTATGGGGTTTGTATTTATTAGTATATCAAGTACCTTAAATCTTTGACTTCATGTATTCCAGTTTCTCGGAATCAGAGCTTGCAGGTACACAGACTTGCCTGGCTAGATGTACATCTTGTTTTGGTCTTGGGCTTTATGCAGTTGTAGGCAAGGTATCAAGTCTGATTTGCTTCTTGAAACAGACCTCTATCATTAATTTCTGGTATGAAAGGAAGCCAGAAGGAGATTTGATCAAATGGCTACACTCTTCTTTTCAAAAATAATAAAGTAAAAAAAAAAACCAAAAACTCAGGCTTCAGAAAAAGGGTGATCACTTTGACAGTAATAAATATCTCACAAACTATGGTCACTTGCAGAGAAGAGTTTTATTTTCCCTTAACAAGTCACATTCATCTAGCCAAACATGGATGTCTAAAATGTGTTTCTGAGTTAATCAATATAAGCTTCCTTTAAAGTCAACAGAATGAAACAGGTATTTTTGTGAGCAGTGTATCTCATTGAAAGGTAGACCTCTGAAATAAGTCCAATGACTCCCACCTTAAAAGTTTTTATAAAGCTCTAATGATGAAATAGACTCTAGGCTGACTATCTTAGAGATAAATATTCTGTTTGTGGCTGATGCTGGGTGAGATGAATCCTGCACTCTTCATCTACCCACAAGAATTACAGACTTCTTGACTTACAAAAATGTGCTGACATATCCTGCTCTATTTTAAGCATATTTAAGAAACTGAGCGATGTTCCTTAGGTCTGTCAAAAACTATTAATAGACATCAGCAAAGAGGGGTGGTTTATGTTTAGTTTCATCAGCACAGATTCATTTTGTGCTTGAAGCAGTTTTGAGCACTTCTGTTCAAGGCTACACAATGAGGTCATGAGAAAGGGAGAAAGCAAACCCTGAATCCATTTCCCCTTGTGCGTTTTGAATAGGGTGTGAAATTGTGCTAATATAATTCCAATAAAAATCAATCATTTTCCAGTATTCTCAACCTAAGAAAAAATTTTGCCATTTACCTCCATGTAAGACTGCATCTCTCAGCTTATTACCAGCAGTGTGTAAAAGACACAGATGCAAACTTATCAAAGACTAACCAAGACAGGATATCTCTGATCCCTTGATTCCCTCAGGGGAACTCCTTCCACTTAATGCTGTGCAAGCTAGTTATTTTCTCAAGCTCTCTGGAGGCTTCTGAAATTTATTTCCAAAGGTGTCTATTCAAAACATGTTGCTTTTTTTTTATACTGTTTTGCATTTATTTATAAAGTGGAATTTATGCTTTTTTTTTAATCTTGTGTGCATGAGATATTTCTTTCCTCTTGATATTCCCCTACTGCAAGATAACCCCTTATGAGGGGTGAAAGATGCACTCATTTTTCAAATTTTTCTACTGTTTCTCATGGAGGATAAATGTGTGCTGACTCACTTATTTAGCAGAAAATTCAGTTTAAAATCTTCTGGTTTCTGCAGTATATAACCATACCTCTATCTCAAAGGAAATTTAGTTTCAAGAGAGCCTTTTTCAGGCATTACTTTCACAGAAGCATAGTTTTCAAGTATGCTAACTCTTATTGATCAAAAAATCTCAGAGCCACCTAGTAGTACATCAATGGCTAAGCCAATAAAAACAAATAGCATTGTAACTGATCAGGCACATAGGCAGATTCTCAACGGGTGTATATCATCTTCGGTTCATTAACCTCAATGAAACTAAATGGATTTTACATCAGCCCCAGATCTAACTTTAATGTGTGAATCTGTTAAAAAAAAAAAGGAAACATTTATTGAGAGATCAGAATTTGTAACATTTTTAATGCCTGTTTTTCAGAGTCTGAGTATTGCTGTGTGAAGGAATCCTGCCCTTACTAAAATATTTCTGACACTTCCTGGCGCCCTAAATTCTTCAGGAGAAAGAAAAACACAAGTACTCTTTTCTTATCAGACTTTCATGGATCTGTCTTCATTTTGGCTTAAAGTTCTTTGAGGGCTTGTGAAAGTTGCTACACAAATAGTTCTTGAGACTGAAATGTTGTTTTGCTGTATCAGAGAATAGTAACTACACAGGGTGTGAGTTCTGAAAACAACAGCCACAAAATAAGGGGTAAAGCCAGCAAAAAAATCTGGCCTGTAAATTATTATAAGGGAAATAGAGATGGATTCTCCAATTTTTCTGTTAGACACCTCAATGCCTTGCTTTAGCACTGAGCCCTTGTCAAATCTTTGGATTATTGTAGAAGCATAGGCTCTACCCAGATCTCATTGCTGCTTCTGTTGACAAAAGCATTATGGACAGTCTAGGTTTTGAGGTGGTACAGTTTGGCACATGTCTTTTCCCTAGAATATGTGACTGGTTAAAATTTCAGCCAAGAAATTTTGGTGTTGAATATAAAAAGAAAGAATAAATAAATATTCCAACAAAACCAAATGAAAACAACATACAAACAGACTTTGAAGTAGAGAAGTAAATCTTGTTACTTAGATGAAACTTTAACAGGCCTTCAAACAATTCATAAAATAGCATTCTGATAAGTCAGACACAGCTCAAAATAAACTCAGAAAAGTATTGTGTAATAATTCTTGAAAACGTTTCTTCTACTTCCCGGCCTTAGTTAAATTATCATTGACACAAACAACTGTATAACTTATGGGTGAAATTGTCTTCTTTTGTAGCTAGTGTGCTCAGGAAAAAATAATGTATTTAATCTTTGGCTTCACAGGTGGCTAATACTGGGACAATATTTCTGTGATGAGACTGCCTTTAATAGTGTGTTCTGTTCCCTTGTTTGCATTATATACTTGTGATATTATTAGTGTAGTTTTTGTATCTGTGTATTGAATATGTCAGAGTATATGCACAGCAAAATCAATGTAGATGGTGTTAATAAAGTCAGGCACAAGGTGCTTGCATATGTGACATACTCACTGGGTTATGTTTCAACACTCGTGTTTCATGTCAGTGGCCAAGGCAATAAACTTGACACAAATTTTGTTTGTTCTTTATATCTACTCACACTAATGATTGAAAAATACTGCAGTTAACAACTATATGCATTTTCTGTTTGTTTTATTTATGTGAAGTGAGGTTTAAGGTTTACTTAACTTATCCATCAGACAGGAAATGTTCTTTTTTGATTCTGGGTACTTCTAAAATTGAGATAAAATTGATGAAGTCTAGAACCTGTCTTGCCTTTGTAATATAGTAAACTAGATGTAAATTAGAATAAATGGGTGACACAGAAATGCAAACAGTTTCTACTAATCACATGCCTTGATATCCCTCCTGTATCCTGTTCTGTATGATATTCTGACACCTATACATTTTAGAGATCCTTCTCCAAGGAGCATGTTAACAAGTATGCAGCTCAGATTAAACTGGGCAGTACTCAGACCTGTGTTCTGGCACTATTTATTTCATGTAGAGAGATGCAAAAATTGTAAGTTGGGTTGGGTTTTCCCAGGCCCAGCGGTGGGGTAGTTTCAGAAGGACTAGGAAGACTGCATTTCTCATGGGTCCAGGATGATTAACTAAAGGGCAGAGCTGTAGGATGGAGAAAGCTACATTTCAAGCAATGTGCAACCTTCCTTCCCACTGGATACACACTGGAGGTCTTGATGGTTCCTCCTGGTCAGCCTGTCCTTCCAAGAGCTTAGGAACAAGGACAGATAGTGATGATTGCAAGTGAGCCTGATATATTTTCAGGTGAAAATATTTCTCAATTTAAAAATAGCCTGAGAAAGGTTGGATGGCCCAGTGGGAGATCACCAGCAGTCCATATGACAATATTTACAAGTTAAGATATATGAGGGGCTTTTTTGCAGTTGGGAAAATTTACCAAGGTCACCATGTCTCTTGCATGATGGGCAGTACCAGTTTATTTCCAGCAAAGTGTATGAAATCTGTAGACAACATTTTGCTGCTTTAATTTTTTGATTATTTATTATTGGATTTTCTTTGGGGATGGCATTAGCAGATGACTCAGAAGTGTGCTAAAGCCATATGGTCTTGTGTTTGTGTTTGAGGACAGGTACTCAAGGGATCCCCTGCTCTTCTACTACTGAGAATGAAGAATCTGCACTATGAGCACTTAAGTGTCCTGGTCAGCTACATCAGCTCTTGCAGCATCTGTGAAAATCTAGGAAAATTTCTATACTTTCCTTATGAGGTGAAATCATAAAAGTTCTAGGAAGAGAACAGAGCTGACCCATAGAAGGGACTGAACAGAGAAGTTTTCACTTTCCATACCATTTTCCTAACACTGAAATTCACACATTTTGAAATACCATTATATTGTTTTATCCACAGGAAAAAAAATACAATGTAGATTGATATGAGGTGAAAAGCATGTATAGCTGAAAATAACAGTTGGCTGCAATTAAATTGTGACATATGAATAGGTACTCCAGAGAACACTGTGGGATAAATGGCAGAGGATGGCCAAGGACTAATCACATCTTCTTCTAAAGGTGTGACCTCCCACATTAAAGAGTCTTTAACACCATGGTATGATATTATTAACCTAGGTGAGTGTCAGTGAATAAGAGCACTTTAGAGGGCTTTTATTTGGCTTTCTCTGCCATACAACAGCTGACCAGATTTATTCGATTAAGGAACCTGTGGCAAGAGGTGAGCCTTGGTAAGATGAACCTTGGAAAAATGTATGTCACAGAAAATAATATAAAATACGCCATGTAGATCACTGTCAGAAACTCTATTCTATTTTTATTTTGCATTTTGTCTTATGTTTAGTTACCAACATGTTGGTGTGCCCAACACACAAGGATCATTTCAAATTGTCTTTTTCCTCTTAGCACCAAATCATGCAAAAAACCCCCCAGAAAGCCACAGACCACCACTGCCAAAAAACAAACCCTGAAAGATATTTTCTTGAGCCTCTACTTTACCTCAGTTACAGAAATGAAGGTGCTAGACCCATAGCAAAAATCCTCCTCTCACTGCAGACTCAAATTTGAACAAGTATGGTGAGTCTTCCTTATGTCTGAGTCATTGTCAAATGAGACCTACAGAATGAAGTACAGGAATGAACTGTATGAGGTCTAGACTGCTTTCAATGTATGTGGAGTTTTCAAGTCCACAGCTTTCAATTCTCTTTTCTATCTGCAATCCACATCAGGTTTTAGCACCCTTCCTGGAGGAGGCAGAAATGGAAAAAAAAGAGGGAGGCAGCTTTCTGTATGAGTGGTTTTTGTTAGCACCTGTTTGCATTGCTGTTCACTGGAAACTGTGGAGGGAAAGTGTGAATTGAAGCCTCATCTCGATTTCTCCAGAAGAACTGGAAGAAAAGGCTATGAAGAAGTTGCAGTAGTTGCAATATCTGAAACGCAGAACACCAGAAAAGAAAATGAGAAATATTTGCTCTGTGGTATGAAATCTAGCTGCTGTGTGCTACAGTGCATAATACAAGCGTGCAAATCTTATTAGAAACAAATGAAGTCTAAAATATATATGGAAATGAAGTATAAAATATATATGGCTGAAGAACTTTAGGCATTTGGAGAAGCAGACAGTACTCTAGTTCTTGATTTAGGTTGTATTCAGATTTGTCTGCCCATTATGTGCAGATTTTTCCTTTTATTTTTCCCCCCAAATTTTCTTCCAGGGCTTTTTCTTTGTTTGTTAAAGCTTGGTGAATATGGACAGTTTGTTCTCTTACCTGCTTATTTACAGAATGGAGGAACTGCCCCAGTGAAAATCTTTTATCTTTCATGTGCTTACACTACTAAGCAAATCATTCTCCCCCAACAGAGAAATTTCTACTCCACCTTTCAGTTTCAAGATATCTGGAAATCCCGCCCTGCTGGGAAGTTAGGAAGGGCAAGTATAGACGACATAAAAATTTCCAATAGGAAGTTTTGCTAAAATCATGTTTAACTCCTTGCGTCATGTCTGACACCAATCTCAGATTCTTGAAAAAGGACTTCACAAGGGACAAAAAACCACAGGCAAAGTGATTCTGTTTGAATGAATTATAGGTGCCAAAGCTTTTCTCCCATCCTAAGATCCTGATCAGTCCAAGTACTTGTCTACATTGAAAGTACACAAGTGCATTCACACATTTACACATATCAAATGTGTTACTGGATAAAATTACCAGCCAACAGAGACCAGAGCTATAAAGAAGATCAGGGCTGAGAAGCAACCTGGGAATTCATGGACCTCCCCTCTACACACTGAGCAGGGAGACCAGATGTTTTCAGCCTCATTGGCCCACCCCCTTCAGCAAGGGTGAGGTCTCTGCAATAGGGCAGTGAGAGTGAAAAGGAAGAAAATGGAATAGTTGACTGTGGGGGAATGGGTGGAAGAAGCTGCTTAATGCAGGGACAAGCAGGCCAGTGTTTTTGGAAGTCTTTCAGTGTGAGCCACTTGTCTATGCCTGTCAATGAATAAATAAACTGCAACTTTTTAAAGGATGACTAACCTAGACTGAATATCTAAAAGCTACTTAAAATTTTAACTTTAATGAGCACTTTAAAAATGTATCTTTATGATACTAAAACTAATATACATGTTTTTAAGGGAAAAAAATTATAAGATGATGTTCTTTATATTTATGCTGTCACTCATGCTTTGACTCTGATCACTTATCTGGATAATTAAGCAGTATCACTGAGGAACCAGATACCAGAAATCTGATATTAATCCATCCCTCCTAATAGTAACGCAAAGCCACTGGGGTGGAAAGCAGCCTAGTCTTCCTAATCCCCTTTTACCAACATTTTGGCATCAGCATATCTCATTTATTTTCAAAAGTGGTTCAAGACACACTATCGCTGGCTTAAGTCTAATTTAGGCTTTAAATCAAAATATATTAAGAAATGCAAAAATAGTCAAGATTACCAAGATTTCTTGAGGGAATGATTCACAACCAGCTCATGTCCCTCTGACAGGAACTGGGGACAGCTAAATGATTGTTGCATGTCTGCATTGCTTTAAGGTACATCACTTTCCTTTGAATTAAAAGAAGGCAGGATTACAGTGGAGACCTTGAGATCCCACTGCCATACTTATCAGGTATATGTTAATGATAGTCTGAGCAACTTCTACAGACATAATTCACCTGCCAGCTCTGAAGAGTCCAAGGCTATTCTGTTCTCTCCCTTGTGTGCGTGTGTCAGTGTTTATGTGAGCCTTGTTGTCCCCTTCAGAGTATTCTTGGCTCCTCAGAGTATTTTCAGGTTCACTTTCAAGACTGTCTTAAAGCCCTTGTTAGTCACTGTTGCTCCCATTATCCCCTTGTGCATTTTGAGGCGGTTTGACTTGAACCCAGCACAAACACAATTTGACGTGTACCACAGCAGTAAAAGTGATGGGTAACTGTAAGAATAGGAAAGCTACACACCTGTCCCTTCCCTGCCTCCTCCATGCAAACCAACCTGAAACAGAGGAACAACACACATCCAGACTGAATATCATCCTCAGGCTGTGCTCATGGTGCAAAAGCACAACCCCAGCTTAAGTTTGGGCTCTGCTCCTGGCTTGTAGTGTGAGGCAGATCCAGCTGTCTCACTTTCTATGGCAACTTCATCCATTCAGCCCTAGTCTCAAGTGGCTGGAGTTGGTGCTGGGCACTTGCTTCTAAAGGCTGACAAGCTACAGATATTGGTGTGTTTGAATCATGAATGGCAACTTTGGTTTTGATAGTTATCTGACTCCAGGTTGTGTACTGTTTACTGTCGTATAATTTTATCAGCTACTGCTGACATCCCCCTGTGCATATGGAAGCTGTAATACTTTGAACTCACAGCTGAAAAACTAAATGTATTATGACAAAAACGGTAGAAACCAAGCTTAGCCGTCTACTTTAGCCCCAAGTTGATGCCTTCTAGTTCCTGAGGGTCTTAAGGAGGAACTGAGAAGACATATGAGTCCATTAAACTTGCCTACTAACAAAGTTTCCAAAGACAGTGTAATGGGGACAGAGTACATGTGTCATCATAGTGAAAGTATGAGGCACTTTCACCTTGTTTTTGTGGCTCTGCCATCAGAGACAGACACACTTCAGTGCAGGAGCCTTCAGGAAACTGCTGGTTTCCCATGTATATTTTATTAAGCGTTAGTGCCACCAAACACTGTACAGATGGGGGAATCTATCACTTTATAAAATAATTAGTCTGCTATTTCCATGACAAGAAGAAACAGCAGCATGTAGGCAGCAAACTGTGGTGCTGCTTTTACCTTCCTCGTCGTTTTTGTATTTTTACCAAAACAGGAAAATATTTTTACAGGATAGGCCAATAGTGCCACTGGAATTAAATTAGAGCATCCTTAATTAATATGTCAGAATATGAGAAATGATGAAAATATGCATAATTAAATTCTTGCAATAAAAACAGAATTATGTGACTAAAATAGATCAGGGCATTTTTTTTGTGTGTGTGCCTTTTTATTTTTTTCCTTATGTTTTTATTTTAATTAAAAAAAAATATGAGTTCTGGTATCTTTGCACTGTATCTTGATTAGCTATTATGTGCCTGGCTAAGAGTTGGGTCACCCCAAAAATTACAGACTATCTGTGAAAATGAAAAGAATTTTCCCAGTTCTATGAGTATAGTGTTATTTGCAGGCTAATATACAGTAGTAATAGCTTGGCACTGCGGCAACCTACATTGTCGATAATAAGAAGCTGTTTGAGACAGGTGCTTGAAAGAGCAAACTTCTTACATAAATTAAATACCTATTTTCAACTACATGGCTCCAATTTTCAAAGGCTTTGAGTGATTCTGGGTATTCTAGTTTTCCAGGGCTCAAAAATCAGACATATGCAGAGGGTCTGATTTTCTAATTTTCAGTGTTTGTGGAAGATCCAACTTCATTAAAATGTCTGAGCGCCTCTTTTCTTCTCCTGTCACTCAGGAGTTCAATCAAATAGGTCAGTTTGGATGCTAGGTCACACCTATGCAGTGAGTAACCTCACAGACTATTTTACATTAGACATTTTTACTCTGTTAATCTCTTCTTCATGTGCATGTGGCGTACTTTTTTTAATTTAAGGGAAATATTTTAAACTGAAAATTTCTTTTTGTCCCTACTTTACGGAAGATTTACAAACACTTATGTGAAAATTAATTGTAGACTAAAACTGATGTAAAAATATGTGGACATGCAACTGATCTGTGTGAAACAAACAGGAGACCTTCATTTAAAAATCCCATCTGGTACTGAACCAAATAAAATATTATTTATTCAATTATTTGATATATCAGTCATATAAATCTCCCACTTCTTTCACAATTTGTCTTAGCAAAAGTTGTCACTCTGCATTCCACTCAGATCCCCAAAAGATTTCAAAATCCTGAATCCCGCCTGGATACCAGCATTATAAGGGGAAATGTCCAGATGCATCCAGTGGCAAAAGAAAACCCATAAAATACATATAATGAAGAAGTAATTGTAGGAAATTGAGTTTTCTGTTCTTGTGCTTTCCTAGCATTCAGCTCTTCAAAGAGATAGCAAATATTCTATTGGTTAACATTTAACCCAATCTAATAGGTCCAATCTCACACACTCAAATAAATCATAATGTCATTTCAATTAGTTTGTGCTTTTGCTCACTGCTGTCCTGAATAATTAGGAAAACAATTCACATTTCGCTAGGAGATAATATGAAGTGTTATTCCTGTGATAATTACTAAGCTGCAGTTCAGTTTCCCTGACTCCCACCAGGTCACCAGGGCACAAAAGAGGACACCATGAGAGCATTAATGAGCTCTCATTGAAGATGTTAAAAAGCTTGTATTGATCTGTTTGTCCAAGAAGGAGATATTTAAGCCTTTCTGCTGAGGGCAGGAGAGACAGAGATTCATATCACAAAGCCTTTTATCCAACCCCTTCTGTTTCTAGCTTCAATATTGCCCAGTCTCAGCATGTCTGGTTCTGGAGGTCATACTTTTAAACTTTCACAACACTTTTTTTTCTTTTTCTCTTTCTTCTTTTTTTGTTAAAAAAAAAAAAAAAAGAAAGGAAAGAGAGATAATATACAGTGTACACTTAACCTTTACTACAGGGATCCCTTTACACAGCTAGCTATTTCTGAGAACAAGCTGCAGTGCAGTAAGATCTCCCTTCTCACTATATACCACTAACACACATCTCAATTAAAATAAGCACACTCCAGACAATGCAAAGCCTGACTCAGTGCAAAATTTTGTTCATATTTTGGAAGTGGATCAAATCAAATCACTTTTGGTGGAGGTTGATCAGACTTTTTTCTGCAACATCACTGCCTTTCTGTGAACTTCTGCGTTTGCTATTTCTGTCTGGAAGCAGAAGTGGAAGGACTGTAAGGCGACAAAATCACTGGTTCTTGTGGTATCTTCAGAGGAGATTTCTTTCTGCAGGCAGGGGAGGCAAATCTTGTCCTGCTTTCAACTCTATGCATTTTTTTGATATATTGCAGCTGTAAACTAGTTCTGGGTACGCTTTACTACTCATCAATTTTGTCTGCTTTCTTTAAAATGCCACAATGAACTGTCAGGGAGCATTTGCAGCTTGTCTGGGATAGAGTATGGGAAAAAAAATTAATGTAACTGTAAAAGCTGTATTTTCTTTGTTTATATTTGTCACCTGAACCAGCTGTTGTCTGGTTCAGCAAGGTTATATCTCTCTTTTCATTACGTCTTATTCACATTCATCTTGGTATGAGCAACTCAGTGAGGCCACTTGTGCGGGTCTATTGTAATTGGTTACTGAAGAGACACGTTGGGATCTTTCATGGATATTGTTAAGGAGGTGTTCAATATCTGCTTATTTCTTAACATACAGCAAAAGCCATTATAGCTGAAAATATTTCAGTGTTGGTTTTAAGCATCTAGATCAATGCAATGATAGGAGCCTGACAGAAGGGCTGGTAAGAAAGAGCTTCCCAGGAAAATAGACAAGGCCACTCCATCTTAAGGCTGTAATTAGGGTGTAAGTTCAGAGCTCCATCCTTCCTGACTTGCTATTCTCTTCAGTCTTGTTACTTGAATATCATGGGCAGTTCTAAGATGTATTTTTTCTGAGAATAGATTTCATAGTCTACTACTTCAGAAAGAATGAACATACAAATCACACTCCCAGTGGCCTGATGCAGTAATCACCACTTTAGGGATGGAGCTGGCAAGAGACCCTGTGCATCTCTACCGTGTGTGGTAACCACTTAATAAAGATATGAGGGAAAGATTCAGGAACAAATAAAATTGGACATGGATAGGAAGTAATGACCCTTGAGTGACAACTGAGGTGATGTGGATGAATATTAAATGTGAATGGTCTGAATTATTCATTGAAGGTTCAAGGTAAAAGGGTTAACCTGATAACATCCTCTTACTGACACCTCACTCAGGTTAAAAATCTCAATTCTGTGATGCTTTGCAAACTTGGAGTCCCTCAGTGCATAGAGAAAGTTATGCTGGTGGTCTTGCTCCTTCCTACTATTGGCAATTCATAGTGGACAAACGTCACCTTGTGAGTGAGTGCTGGTAACTTTGCCACAAGCTGTACAGCTGCAGTAATATTCAGCCTCTGGGCTGTCATGGAGGCAGGCTGGAAAATGTATCAGAAATAATGTGGCCAGCAGGATCGGGCAAAAGTTTGTGTCTCTGTACTTGGCACTGGTGAGGCTGCACCTTGAGCACTGTGTCCATTTCTGGGCCCATTGCTTGAAGAAAGGCATTGAGGTGCTGGAGCGTGTCTAGGGAAAGGGCAATGGAGCTGGTGAAGGGCCTAGAGAGTGTCATATAAGGAGCATCTGAGGGAGTTGTGGATGTTTAGCCTGGAGAAAAGGNACTCCATCTTAAGGCTGTAATTAGGGTGTAAGTTCAGAGCTCCATCCTTCCTGACTTGCTATTCTCTTCAGTCTTGTTACTTGAATATCATGGGCAGTTCTAAGATGTATTTTTTCTGAGAATAGATTTCATAGTCTACTACTTCAGAAAGAATGAACATACAAATCACACTCCCAGTGGCCTGATGCAGTAATCACCACTTTAGGGATGGAGCTGGCAAGAGACCCTGTGCATCTCTACCGTGTGTGGTAACCACTTAATAAAGATATGAGGGAAAGATTCAGGAACAAATAAAATTGGACATGGATAGGAAGTAATGACCCTTGAGTGACAACTGAGGTGATGTGGATGAATATTAAATGTGAATGGTCTGAATTATTCATTGAAGGTTCAAGGTAAAAGGGTTAACCTGATAACATCCTCTTACTGACACCTCACTCAGGTTAAAAATCTCAATTCTGTGATGCTTTGCAAACTTGGAGTCCCTCAGTGCATAGAGAAAGTTATGCTGGTGGTCTTGCTCCTTCCTACTATTGGCAATTCATAGTGGACAAACGTCACCTTGTGAGTGAGTGCTGGTAACTTTGCCACAAGCTGTACAGCTGCAGTAATATTCAGCCTCTGGGCTGTCATGGAGGCAGGCTGGAAAATGTATCAGAAATAATGTGGCCAGCAGGATCGGGCAAAAGTTTGTGTCTCTGTACTTGGCACTGGTGAGGCTGCACCTTGAGCACTGTGTCCATTTCTGGGCCCATTGCTTGAAGAAAGGCATTGAGGTGCTGGAGCGTGTCTAGGGAAAGGACAATGGAGCTGGTGAAGGGCCTAGAGAGTGTCATATAAGGAGCATCTGAGGGAGTTGTGGATGTTTAGCCTGGAGAAAAGGAGGCTCAGGGGGGACATTATCACGCTCTACAGCTACCTGAAATGAAGCAAGATGGGGACCGGTCTCTTCTCCCAGCCAGTCAGTGACAGGACAAGATGACATAGCCACAAGCTGCACCAGGGAGGTTCAGGCTGGACATTGGGATGAGCTTCTTCATGGAAAAGGTTGTTAAATATTGGAATTTACTGCCCAGGGAGATGATGGAGTCACCACCCCTGGAGATGTTCCAGTGATGAGTAGGCTTGGCACTTGGTGCCATGGTCTAGGTGACAAGGTAGTAATCACTTGAAGGTTGGACTCAATTTCAAGTGTCTTTTCCAACCTAAATGAGTCTGTGATTTTGTGGAGTTAATAGGCTCCTGGCCCTCCAGCTGTTATGACACATGTCCACACTTCCTGACACTATGTCTGTCATCTGCTCACCTGCCTGGCATGACAATCCCCTATTGTCCATCCTACTCCATTTACAATTACATGGCATTGGAGGGAGATGAAATAATTTCCAGCTTTTTCTGCCCTGTCTATGCTGTTTCTGGGAGGACCTCATGCAGAGTAGGATAAATAGCATGAAGTCCTGTATGGTCAGCTAACCTGATGTCCCCTGAAAACAAGCCAGGTAGGAAAAAGGGTGTGGGAGCATTCAGGAGGATGTCTGATCTGGGAAACAAACACAGAAATGTCAAGACTAGAACATTGTGAAATAAAAGGGTGCTCTGCAGTGGTTTCACTTGCAGCACCTTATCAAAACCAGAGATTGCAAGGAACACAGATGTCATATGAGATGACAGTTTGAGAGTGACTAGGAAGTTCCTCCTCACCTTTCTGTTCCTGCTGTTTTATAGTATTTCTTTCAAATAGGTATGGTCAAAGGAACTGAAGGAGAATTGTTTTGAAGGTCAGTTTCTGGCCATTTGGCTATATATATATATATATATATATATATCTAGACAGTTGCCTTGCTTCAAGGGTCTTTGGGTAAGGTGACACATCTTCAGGATGAAGCTGAGGCAAACACAGACTTCTTCTGAATAAAAGCATCCACACAGGAATCTGGCACAATAAACTAATGTGCCCTTTCTTAAGCCTTTCAGACATTTACTTTAACTTTCTTGGCAATCTCTTAACATGAAGAGAGTAGGATCCTCACCAACATGGAGAAGAACTGATATGTACTTCTCCAGTTCCTGCTACTGCAAACACCAAATTTAATCAGTTGATTTTTAAATATAAACCTCTCACTGGCAGATTCAGTTTCAATAACTCCTTTACTGCCTTTCCTCAAAAAGTTGCTCACTTTCATCATCACAGTTTTAAATTTCTGACTGAAACAAGGAGGACTGATCAAAAGTACGTTCCTGTTAAGTGGGGAAGGTCAGACCTCTCTGATGGTTCAGTGGACATACTAAGTGACTCTTACTGAGTTACTGCACTGAGATATTACCAACAGCTTCCTATAGACATCTTGGAGAGTAGTAATCTCAGACCTATTAAGAACTGGGAGGAAAAAATCATGGAGATGGAGAAATAAATGAAAAATAAAGAAAATCTGATCTGTGCTGGAAGAAGATAGTGAAAATAAGCTTAGTTTCTACATAATGAATGTGCTATAAACTGGTATGTGCACAGAGAGGCACTGACCTTAGGGACCTGTACAGATAAACATGTACTGTGGGAAAGTTAATCAAATTAACTGATCTTTAACCCAGCAATGTCAAAGTTTTCTTCTGACTTCAGTTTTCAGCTTCCTATTAACAGTTATTTATAAAAAAAAAAAAGGAAAGAGTAAAGTCAACTGTGGAAAGAATTGCAGCAGTGGCAGAAAACCCTTAGTCCCCTCAGTTTTAATGTCTGTCTACCAGACTGGTTTTCACATGACACCTCTCTATAAATGAATCCTTCTGTACACTTAGATCATCAAACAGACCAAGAAGACTGCAAGGTGCCTGACATGCTTTTCTCAGGATTCAAATTAAAACACTGACTTGAGATTTTATTTTAAATAGTGCCCTACTTGCTTATTTTGCTGAAATCAGATGGTTGGGAACTTGCAATCTATACACACTCTTACTTAATGCAAATCGTACACTTTTGTCATAAAGGTTAACAGAGAGGCAGGCATTTCTGATTCTAAGTTCTCATTTAAGTTTGAAATTAAAAGACTTCCCATTCTCCTGCACTTTGCAGGAACTACACACAGCATCACCTCTACTCCTCAAGCTGCAAAATTAGTACATCAGGGAATTGGGCTCTCTGCCTGACACTAATCAGTGAGTGTTTGGGTTTAACCATCCTTTCAAGGATGATTCTTGCAGTTGTAGCAGCCTAGGTTGTACTTGACAGCTCTCCTTCTGCAAAACAGCAGCACACAAATCCATGAGGCCAAGCACTCTTTAGTATCCCTTATTAGTTGAATAAGAACAATTCTCTGTTTTGGCACAAAGAGCAAAAATATTTGTTTAAACCTGATTACTGTTTGCCTAGTGGAAGGCTGTTTGGGGCACTCTAAATAAGATCTGTCCCATTACATGCTGCCTGCCAAAACTGTAATTAGCCATCGTATATAGAAAAAAAAAAAAAGGGAAAAACCCCCAAAACCAGGCCTTTTTTTCCCCCTTTCTTTCAGTAACTTTCTTCCTATAAAACAGGTACTATCCTTCACAGTCATTAACTACAGAAAACTTCCTCCAATGGCAAAAAGGTTGGAACTCCATAACTCAGAGGGACTGGGAAGGAAAAAACACAACTATGGTCAATTTCCATCCAAATAGCTATTATCACATTGCTACTATCAGTTATTAAAATCACAGCATACAATGTTTAATTTGCTCCCAACATTTGAAAACATGAGAAAATTAGGAGAAGAAATATAAGAGCTCTGTGTATCCTCTTAGTCTAAAGCTACCACCATGGAACTCATGTGCCTTGACAAAAACTAGCTCCTGTTAATCTCCCATTCACTGTAATCTGGAAAATAAGTCCATAAAGACAGTCTGAAAAGCATTAGACCATGTCTTGCTTGCATTGGAAATAGGAAAATGTCTAAATAAAGCAGAAATTAATTAATTGAGACAAAATACAGTCAGAATCACATAGTTGAACACTCATCATGTGTTATCTTTTAAATTTTCACTTTTTCCTGTTCAGTGACTTTTGACAAAAAACCAAAGTGATGAGAGCTATTTTAAAACACATATATCTGAGCTTTAAACTCAGTCATCTCAGGATTCAACCAATGAACTTTTTTTTTGTGTGACTTTGCATGATTTGCAGTGGTTATCCTTTGACTGTTGAGTGAGAATAGTGCTGTGTTTGGAGGGGTACTTTAATCTTTTCAGCCTTTGAAAGTGGAGCTGGTTAAGATTTCTTCAATATTCTCCTCTCTGCTATCTTCCAAAATACTGACTGGCCAAAAAAACATTTATCCCCTCTGGGACACAATTTTTGGGAGGAAGATTTCAGAGATTTGCCCTGCAATAATCTGTAACTCAGTGGTCATTCACTGAAGTGGAAGAGACTTAGATTAAAATCAGCACACCATATCAGACACTAAGAAGATCTGAATGTGAATCTTCAATATCCCAAGCGAGTTCTGTAATGGAAGAATATGATGGACTGTGGGGAGCATGTAAAGGAGTGTGGTAGTCACAGTGTGCTCTTATTCCTCCTTTCTTTTGATGAACAATATCTAGAAATTTTGGCTCAATTTGATGGAGATATTTTTCACAGATATTTTTTCATAACTGAACTTCTTTCTACCCTTCCCTGTCTTCCCTTGGCACTTTGGGTGGGGTCTTCTGAGATTATTTATATTTGGCACACGCATTTCTTTTTATCCAGAAAAGTATAAAAGGAAAAAGAAAGACCTTTGCTTCATCAGATCTAACAGGTCCACTAAAATAATAAACACTCCACTAAAATAATTGTGGCATAATGGAGGTCAGAAGCCAGGCCTCTATATGCAAAAAAAAAAAAAAAAAGGAATAACATTAGCTATTCCAGGGTGTGTGGGGAACACAACTTCATGTGCAATTGTAAGGTTATCAGGAGATCCTCAATCAAAATATGTTGTAATGTGTAGGTGAAAAATACACAAAGTCTTTCCACAGAAATGATCACAAGATGCTTAGATTCCTGACAGCATGTTTTCACTGTAAAGGACCTAGTGTGTGTATATGTTACTTTAAGACCACATTTCCTCTCTTATTAGGGCCAGTGATCTCAGGAATACCATTTCCTCTGTGCCACATGGTGCACAGATATTGCGGTTTCGAGTATTTGTTGTAATCTGGGTGTCTGATTCAATTGTTTGGCTATCTTTGGAGGGTGAATGTGATAAAGAGTGGGACCATAACCCAATCTTAAAAGCAATGGGAAATAAAGAACAGGCCCTGTTATAATATATTTTTGGACAGCTTTGGATGACTATTTCATAGAAAACTATCCTCCTACCTCCACTCCTCCTCTATCAGTGCAGATGTGCTATGGGTGACACTGAGGGTGTCTGTATCTACTGAGGTGTAAAAGAGCACAAGAGCAAATGTAGAAACACTAACCCATCTCATCCTCTCCCATGACTGTCTGCAGCCCAGCTCTACCTCTGACTCAAAGCATCTTGTCCCCACTCAGGAGAAACTCGTGTCTCCTGGACCGCATGGGTGAAATATTATTGTCATCTGGGTGCTGAGTGCTCCCCTCCCATGTCAGTGTGTGACATGTCTTGTGGACACCTTTGGTCTTGAGCACAGCTTTCACCCAACACTCAGCAAGCAATGGCTGAGTCCAAGTTATGAAGCAAGAAGAGCTTCCCTGCCATGCCCAGTGCACTCACTGATGCTCCCTCTGTGCACCTGCACTGCTCTTGGCTGGAGGGTAGTGAACACAGTGAAGGGAAAGCTGGGTGTATGCTGTATTGCATGTTCCTAAATTTCATTATTGGAAATTTATGCATAATGATCCTGATATACACTTGAGACCAACTATTATATATGCTGCAGAGAGGGTTTACATGCTGTGAGAGACTGAAATATTAATGATTAATCACTCAAAACCATCTCCCATTTGTGGAGCTGGCAGGGTGCTTTTCTGAGGCCAGGTTTGCACCCCCTGAAGGAGAAGAGGTGAGTTTTTGTGTGTGTGGTGGTGAAGCCTCTCTTCTGCATAAAACAGAGGGGGTTAATACCTACAACCAAAGCAGGGCTTTGAGCCAGATAAGGGGCAGATCTCACATGTGTGTCAGTGCTTTTTATCAAGCCACTTGTCCTCCCGCCATTCACCATCCCCAGGAAGTTCACATTCACATGAGACATTCAGGTTCACACATAGGCCTGAAGGTATTCATCCCTTCTGATGGGGCATCAGTGTTTAACCCAGCCCAGGTGATATTTTAATTAGAACCCGGGTTACCCTCACCTTCAGGGCCAGTTCCTAACATGCACCCACTATGTGGGTGCATATTTAATGTGTCAGGGACATGATGCATTGGACACAGACCATGTGCACTATGCTTATGCTCAGCAGCTATCAGCAGGGAGTTTTCAAGGAGGAAAAAGAAAGACACCTAGCAAAAAAAGGACATTACATAGCCTAATGATGAACATTTCTGTGGTTACAAAACATGGAAGCATCACATTCCCTCTTATGGGCTTTCTCCAGCATGGTCTTGGCAACCACTGATCGGTTTTCCTCTTTTTAAAGAATTAAATAAACACCAAGTAAGATATGGTAAATACCAAGGAACAATCTTCTGATACTATCCATATAAAAGACAGAAAAATAAAACAATTTTTTGCTGTCCTCAGTTAAAAACAGGGGAAAAAAGAGAGGTGACAGGCATGTTCCCAGTGAGATATAAAAGGAGGCTTTCAGGCCAGTCAGAGGCTGGGTTCACACAATACTGTCAAGGTCCCAGATTTATTCTTGACAGCATTAGTGCCAAGACCACTATTTATGTTGCTTTAATCAGTCACACTTTTAAAATCACCTATGCTCAGCATTTATATCAATGAGGTGATAATATTGCTGTCAGGCACCAATATCGATAGTTGTGTCATAATCTAAACTCTTTTAATCTTCTCCTATGCTTGCATTAATGAATCTGCAAGCCAACAACTACTACTACAACAACGAAAAAATAAGGATGGTTCTGATTATGACAAGTGACCAGGGAGGACAAAAAAAAAAAATCCAGACATTTTTTTTGCTCTTTGCAAACTATTTTAATTTGTCTTTAGCCTTCTCTTTTTCTGTCTGACTTTGAAGGCATTGTCAGCACATCCTACTGATTTTCTCACAGGCTACTTACATCTCTGAAAATATTTTTAGGGTCTATGAAACTGTAAGGCAGGTAACCTCTTCCCTAAGTGGCTGGGGAGAGGAAGATAGTGAGGAAGAGAGAGGAAAAAAAGAAACCTTGGTCTAATTCTGGTATGAGGAGGCACCATTGTGCTTTTCCTTTGTCCTTTTTTCTTTTTTTTTTTTTCATGAGCCCACCCTTATAGCTGTCAGCCTCAGTTCTTTTTCTATTGTAAATAAAGTCTTTCTTGGGTTATAGCTTTAAGCAATTTTTTTAATTAAAATTCAATTCAAATATGAAAGTCAAAGAAATTTTCAAAGCAAAATCTACAAACTGATTCACTCAAAGGGTCTGTTTTCATTGCCATAGCTACAGATTACTATAAAGAAACTCGAACCAGACCTTTGACACCCAAGAAGGTCAAAAGTCCTTTCTGCCTATGCTAGGACCCTTTTGACAACTTCCTGTATAATTTGACTGTTATTTGCGTGTCTGGTCACAGTCTGACCCTGAAGTCTGGAAAAAATTGAGAGGCAGCATATATCTCTCTTTCATATGGACCTCGAAAAGGGCACTTTTAATTACATTTTGGTGAGAAACCTATGCATACAGGCTGACTCAGGCAGCAGCTGGGGAAGGCCCTGGACTTGTAGGTTAAGGATCAGCTTGCCTCATGCTACTGTAGTTCAGTGCATATGAGCTGCTCTGTGCTGTTATCTCCACAGCAAAAATGGATGTGTTTCACAGGTTACACAGATTTCAAACTTTACAGCACTTGCCCCAGTGCTACAAACTAAAATTGGAATTACACTGCTTTGCCTTGAAATCTGTGCATCTCATATGTTTCCAATTTAAAGCCTGTTGTGCTTATGGGGCCTTAGTGTGCCTGAGACATTTTAAAGTTCCAACCCTGGCCCTTCATTGTAACTATCCATGACCTCACTCTGAAGAAAACCTAAAGTGATAGATCAAAGGGATCCACGGCAATCTTGCCATGTTTCCACACTGGGTATTTGGGGTTTGGGGCAAGTTGCAAGGCAACACAGCTTCGAAGCAGACAAAAGTTTAAGGCATCAAGATCAGGTACTATCAGGTTGTTCCTCCTTCCTCTTCTGTCCAGCACTGAGCACACCTGGTGAAAACAATGGAAGACTCCAACACCTCAATCACAGCATTCTGTAGCTTTTCCCGAAAGAGGGATGTTGCCTGTCCTACACTCTGCATCCTGAAATGGGACTTGCCAAAAGGAATCAAACAGTGGTCTGTCATGCTCGACATGGTGTTTCCAAGGGCTGCTTGCTGCCTTGGAAGATACAGGTACCTAAGCAGTGGCAGTCTATGGACTGCCTCTTCCCATGTGCAGGCAGTGCTGTGTGGGCAAGAAGGAGAACTAGGTATCCAGAGATATGGTGAGTGCTGTGAAGGTAACCATCCAAACAGCACAGACAACATGAGATGATTCTTGCAGGGATGTGAAAAGTTTGGCAAAAATAACAACAGGTAAACACTCGAAATAGCTTCAAGTTCGGGAACGTGTTTGTACCGTTTTGAGAAAAGTGATTTATTCTCTCATCCTGTGAAGACGCAGCGCTGACCCTTGTCTCTTTACCTTGAGCGGGCTGTTTATCACTGTATTTGAAGTTTTGGATCCTAAAGCTGTGAAAGACAACATAACAGACAAACACATTTTCATGAATAATGGCCTTTCTCATGCATTCCTTTGACCCTTTCACTTTCCATAGGGAGAGCTACTTTTTGTGTCAGAAAACTATGCAAATTGGATGCTGAGACTAGCTGTGTCAAGCCCCTAATGTGTCTCCTTATGGACAATATACGTATCCACAGAGGAGAGGGGTGTTTAAACATGCAGCTACTGGACAAAAGGAACAGACTCATCTTCTGTTGCAGGCACTGACACATCAAGCACCCCTGAAAACATTGTGAGGGGTATGATAGATCAGTGGTTTGATTTCTTGTGTCAAATCCCATCTCAGGGTGCAGACTGAAGAGAGGCAACATAGCCAGCCTTCTGCTCAAAAGATTGCTAAGGATAGAAAAGATATGTATGCATAAATTAAAGAGGGATGGAAGTGGAGAAAAATTCCAAAATAGTGCTTCTTTCATTAGTATTAACTACAAACCAGAGTGCTTAAAGCTGGTAAAATTACACAGGAAAGGAAAAAAAAAAAGAAAAGCTGTGCTTTTATGTGTTATTTTTTCATCCAGTTAATGATGCACTTCAGTTCACTCAGAAATAGACACGCTTGAATCAATAAAGAAGAACTAACTGAACACAATCTATCTAAAAGGCACTGTGTGTGCATCAATCCTGATGCATGATGGCACAGAGAGCTCCACGTCTCGATGCTGAGCTGAGGAGTCCAGGACATTGCTGTTATTTATTGATACCTGACCTCTCCAGATCAATGGGGCTGCAGGGGTTTTGCAAGGCAAGCAGCAGGAGCCAAGCCTTCAGTTCCTCACAGCAGGAGTATGGCTGGACAAAACAGTGCCAGTGTGGGCATTAGGCCCTTGCTTTGTGAGTAACATCATGGCATAATATGGGGAACAAAATGTCACAGGAGCCCCCGAAATCTGGCTATGCTGTGACGGGTGGTATCAAGACAGGACAAAGAGGGGAGGACCAGACCCATATTGAGATATTGCCTCTTATCAGGTAGGCTAAGATCATGGGGGTGTGCCTTTATTGGTAAAAGGTAGTGACATTTCTTTTGAGAAATGTGAAAAGGTTTGGTTTGTTTTGTTTTGGATTTTTTTTTTTAACTTTGAATAAAAAAAAACCTATCAGAGCAACTTTTGAGTGCAGCCCAAAGGGAGTGCCCCTCTATCCAGACTATGTATTAGTGGGGACATGAAGGTGTTTGTAGCTCTAATTCCCTGCCTGACCATTCCTTTGGGTGCAACTGGCCTCGAGCAAGAAGAAAAAGGAGAAAAATTAGAGAAATGTAAATAAGGAAGATAACTTGCCATTTGTCACTTGAAAGTCCTTATTTCATGGCCTGTTCCCTGTACTCCTGGAATTTTGTGTCATTATCTCCTGTTAAAAGGATTCAAATGACATTATTTGCATGGAAACTTGCATACAAATGATGTCGTCTGTGCCACAAAGTTGCATTACAATGAAGGGAATGATGACTGTGTCACATGTACGTGACATTCTTTGTGTCATTAAATTTAAAGTCAATGCTGGCAGTTATAAACCACTCACGTCTCAAGCAAATACATCACTTCTGATCTGAAATGAATATTTTAAAATGCCAACTCCAACTGCATCAAACAGCAATAACCTGCAATGTCATCTTAAAAAAAAGGAGGCAAAGACTCTAAACAAAGGTGGACTTATGAGATTGTATGATACACCACAAAGGAAAATATTTAAATAAGCTATAATAATTTCCAGACAAACAGAACTCTTTGCTTCATGGTTAGACACTAGAAACATTTTTAAAGTCCATTCAATATCATGTGTGTTTTTAGGAACATTTATGCTCCTAGAAAGCTTCGGGAGTGTTAATTTTCAGGCAGAGTACATGAATTGTGGAGCATGTTCCACAGCACAGACCTCTCTGTATGTTGTTACCTTCCATTTCGTCGCCACAGTCTGACACTGACAACAGGCCAAGCCTTTGAAAGATCTCCAAACTCTCCCAAAGAGTCAAGGGCAAATGATGACAGGGAAGGCTCAAGCAGTTATCACTGTCAAGATGAATGAGAAAAGAGGAGGGACAGTAGGTGGATTAGGAAAGGTTTCGTACTACTGTGATGATCAGAGCCACACAGCAATGAGAGCCAGACAAGTAAGTACATAGACGGATCTGCTCTCTGATTGATGCATTGTTTGTGCAGGGCAGTGCAAGGTAAGGGATGGTCACCGTGTTTTTGCAGGAGCAGTGGTAATTGTGCCCGCAGCCACCTGCACTGACCCTGCTGGTTCAGAGCCAGCTGCTACCATTTTTCACGGATACAAAGAAAGGCTCTGTAACACTTCCTTTAGAAAGTTATTGTTTTAACAATAAAACACGCTGTGCGGTGCTCAAAAGGTTTAAAAAACTCAGTTAAATAGGGAAGATCAGTCACCTAAATACCTCAAAGGAGCTCAGTGTCTGGCTAAACTGCTGTGCAGTTTAACCTCTTCCTGCTCTCCCTCCAGCCCCCTGCTGACTGACACACAAACACACAAACACAGACCCCTCTGAAAGAAAAAAGTTTCTATGAAGAGTGTGTCTGCATAGGCCCAGCAAGGGAACAAGCAGAGAGGAAAATCTCTGTGCATGGGTTGCTTCTTTTCTCTTAGTGATACCATTTCAAATCTAATTGAAACATTCTTTGGAGAAAGCTGTGCTACCCACCCCTTCAGCTTTGATATGGCTTTTTAATCAGAGGACATTGTTATTTCATAATGAACATGGAAAACATTTAAAACATTTTCTAAATGGAGTACATTACTTCTGACCGCAGCCAAAAGACCACATTAAAAGGAGTTCAGTGGAATTCACTGTTTACAATCCTGGTTTGAAACATTGGTGCACATGTGGGATATGCTAAGATGGGCCTAGTCGTTGCAAAGATTTAAGCAATGAGCTGACTTAAAAACTGAACAAGTTCAGCTGCATTCGCTGGTGAATCCCTGTCATGCTCCAGGGAGGCTTGATGCCACTGTTAGGCCTGCCCCACGGGTGACAGTATGACTGCTGCCATCCCATCAGATTGAGACTGGGCAGAGCTTGCACAGCTCTCATGGAAGCCAGACCAGAGAGAACACAGCAATCTGATCACAGCAGGGAGCTAAAATGTGGCAACCAGATTAATGCTCCATTGCCTGTCTCTTGGTTTAGGACCAGAGCAGTGGTTTGGGGCAGGGGTGGACTCCGAGCTCCTCCACTGCCTGCCCTTTCCCTGTTCCTCCAAGGCAAGGACTGATTTCACTCCCCACTGCCATCCTGCAAGCTGTCATGGTGCAAGTAAACCACGCACGGGAAGAAGGGCAAGTTTGCTTTTTTGTTGGTTGTGCACTGGGGATTGTAAATGAGCCCTTAATGTCTACCTCATTTTATATTTTAGGATGTATTTCTTTCTTGTAAGAGCACAGAATAAAAGATTAAAAGCAGGATGTGACTGAAATGATGCATTGGGTCAAAGTCCTTTCATCCTTTTGCCCTAGTCTGTCTAACATTTTCTTAAATCCCATTCTACCCAGGTACATTGAATTACAAAAGTGACCAGAAATAAATCATACTAAATTGCATATCTATCTATATATATATGTATATATAAGTGTGTGTGCATATATATATATA
>VXAX01004077.1:0-17129 GCA_013399835.1 Leptocoma aspasia | reverse complement strand
ATTTGAGGTGTCCAGCTGGGGTCTCAATATTAGAATGTTGTTGTCCTGATATGTAGATGAGAGGCCTTTATATACGAAAAAATGTAGTGTCCCATTAACACAGACAGCTAGGTCAGCATGCCCACAACATGTTACAGATATTTAAGTAATTTTACAAAATAATCGAAGTTAGAAAAGAAATCATAGCTGTCAAATCAAATAGAACCCAGGAGACCCCTGAACCGTGATAGTGCCCCAGACCACCAAACATTACTTTGAATGAGACGTGAGGAACAAAAAAGCCAGAAAATTTTGGGAACATAACATTTTGAAAAACACCAAGGAGGGATTGCTAGTTGCAGTAGCCTGTAAGAGGTACCAGCAGGAGAAGCACAGTGAGTATTACTATGCAAATGATCTTATCATGAAGTCCAGTGATTTCCCAAATTTCCACATTTTGCTATTGCTCCTCCTTGTTCCTCCAGCTTCTTATGCTGAAAGAGAGCCATGCATCACTAACTCTAAATAATAAAATGAGTTGAGACTATTTCTAAGTCCAGTCTAAGTGATTTGAAGCCAATGTAGTTATGAGTACGATTTCTGCTGGCTATTCCTTAACTTTTTTTTTTTTTTGTGACTGATTCTTCTGCTTTTGAACATGGTAGTAGGTATGAAAACAAATTTATCACCATGTTAAGAATGGCACTAATTTCTATCCAAGCTAACCTACAAGTCAGGGCTGCTACAGAAAACCTTAACACTGGCTACATTGAACTTGGGCCAGGAATCACTAGAAAACAGGACGTTTCTCAGATCTCCTACATACCCAAATCAAAACAAAATGCAAGCCTCACTCTAGTTAAAAGAATTCTGACTGGAAATTCTCCATACAGCATGGATTTGCATGCTGGATGTAAATTTTCTAGGATGTTTTTCCAGAAATCTGCATTTAGATAGAAGTATTTTACAATGCTCTAAGATTTTATATGTATTTTGATCTTTATTTTCCATTTTCATTTGTCTGTGTGTGTGCTGCAAATACATAAAAAGAAAAAAGGTGGGGTTTATTTGACTTTTTTGGATAAACAAACCAAGAATCCAGAACAAATTCCAGTATATTAAAAAAAAGGGGAAAAAAATTCCTTTTTTAAATTCTGAGCCCAAATGAGCAAAATATTTGTGGTCCTTCAGCCAGAGTTGACAAGGTTTCTTGAGGACCCAATTCACTAAACCTTAAACAATTTAAACTTGGCTTTTTCTTTCATCCACAAGAGAAATAAAACTGAAAACAATTGCAAAACAGAATAGTTTGGGAGATGCTTAGTTAATGCACTTGTCTTTTATATTCAAACTCCTACTATTTGTTTCTTACACTTTTACACACATTTGGAAAGCTACCTACCCCTCTGTAGCAACACATTTTTTAATGCAGCAACACATTTTTTAATTCAGAAAAAAAAATTAACCTTGGCAGATTTTTTAAAGTATTAACTCTATTTCCTTGCAATTAGGTTTTCCATGATATTATAAATATTTATCTTGCATTTTTATTCCAGGCCATTCTTCTTCCCCAGACACTATATCTCTTTAGCCTGCTCCACACAAATTTCCTGTTGCCAGAGAAGCCTCAGAATTTATTTTTAATTCTGGAACTCCTTCTGTCCTCTTCCATCTTTAGCTATCAATCTTTTGAGGTGCTGTGTAGTTTATGATACGACAATGATTTTAAACCCCGTGAGTGGCACAACTGATTCACATCACAGCTTGTATCTCTGCACAGTGTAATCAATAGGAGTGCATCAACTGTGGGAGCAGACACAGGCCTCCTCTGTACTGCCACAAACAAGGAACAAAATTCACCATGCTTTTTTCAGAGAGAAAAGCCATGGGCTGTCTATAAAGCCAGTGGTTTAGGTCCAGACTAGCAGCCATGTACCCTGACCTCTACACAAAGAGAACATTCCCAGAGACTTGTACCACTTTCTAGCAAAGCAAAAGATAAGTTTTTCATAAAGGAAGTGGATATACTATACATTTTCCTTGAGGGAAAAAATCAAATCAGCCTATTGAGTGGTTTTGTAGGTCAAAAAATATGCACCTTCTCTTTCAAAATTATTTGTATATTTCTTCTTGGAAATAAATATTCCCCTCTTTTCTTCTAGCATTCATGACTTCATAGAACAGTCTATGGATATCTCTGAGCATATCAGAACTATCTGACCACTCAAACAACATTTTTTACATGCTAAAGGTGAGGGCTCAGAGTGGGAAGTTGTGTATAGAGATCTGTTCTGTTTTGCCATAGTCTCGATTTCCAACCTCAGTCATTGACAGCAGTTTTGCAATGCAAGCTGAACAAGATAATTTATTCATTATAAAGCACTGTAAATCTGTATTGAATATATTCCTGGAAAGTCTAGGCACATATATTCCTCTGTGTGTGGCAAGTGAAAGCATTTTTAATAGCATTAGGGGCTCTAACCTGGAAGGTGCTAAGTATTTTCAGCAATGTGTTTTGAGCCCTTCAATCTCAGGGTGATTGATGGCTCTTAGGATCAGGCCCTCAGTTTTCACCTAATAAATGAAATAATACAACAGTTTAATTTGAAATTACTTTGCCATAAACTTATTTCTCTTTCATTATCGGTTGGATATCAGTAGGATTAAATGTTCCGACTATTGAAAAGAAATTCCCCCGAATGTAAGCTTTTAAATGCCCCTTCAAACAACGATCAGATGTGGAAAGTTGAGATCTGTTTTCAGTGTGTGGCAGACTGGCAGCAACTGGACCTGGCTTAGAATTTCTGCCTTCACTAACAGAATTTTGTTAGTAAGTCTGCCAAAACCAGGAAATTGCTGGCAGCTTTGGTGGAAAGTGGAGAATTCAGTGGGTTTTTGTCATCCCGAAAGGTTTGCACTTATGAAGCGGTCTCTTGTATAATAAAGCCCATTTGTCTGATGTAAGAGATTTCAACAGCTTGTCAGTGTTCCACAAGAAGCAGGAGAAATTTTTCATTTGATGCTCTATGTAGAGGTGATGAAGATGCTGAAATGCCATGCTTTGTGTTCGCTTGTTTGTTTGGTGTATCAAGGATATGTAAGCAGAGTGAGAATGTAATTTAATTTGAGGTCAGCCACAGATGTTATGTGAGGCCTCATAGAATGAACAAATGAATAATAAACAAAATTAAAAGTATCTGTGACTGTCTTTATAGTCTGTTTGTTTGTTTGGCACAGTGCACTGTGGAAAGTGCTATAAATTACAGTTTGGTATGTCAGGTTCTTTGCATGTTATTTTGTTTATTGATACTACTTGGTAGTGGGGAGACGAGAGATGAACCTAAGGATAAGAAGGTTTAGAGTTAGTATCAGAAAGCTTTTTTTTCGTAGAAAAGTCTATTCATCTCCCAAAGGAGGAGACAGAAATCTGGTTGCATGATTCAAGTTAAACTTGAAGTGGACAAAGCACCTAATGTATAGATAGAACTGGGACATTTGTGCCCTTGAATCTTTTCTAGCTCTACTTGCCATAGGTTATCATTTATGAGTCCTTGCCACTTGTGTTTGGGAGGGTAGAATTTAACCTGATAGTTGTATGCAAACATTTTAAAAAACTCCATTCATTTATTTTGCCAAGAATGATACTGGTGTGTCCTAAAAAAAGAGAAACCTATAAAAAAATCCAGGTTACAAGACTTGATTTATTTTTCATTTGGAAGTAGTGTCAAATGGCTCACTAAAGTTTCTGAAGAGTTCTGTGGGCTGCTGTGCCTCCTGTTCATAAATATTATCAGACAAAGCTCATGTGTATAAACATTCTCAGACTTGGACTCATTGCCAATTCAAATCCTTTTATATTGCTCTTTTCCTTATGTAGATCTAATATTCCCACTGCATTTCAGCAAAACAGCAATTTCTATTTATAGTTTCTCTAGTCTATATTTGTTATAATGAATATGGATAATATATGCTCACAGAAGTTATTAATACTGCTGCTATTACATGCATAGCAGTTGCATGGTCCTGTTCTCTCAGGCGTTCAGATGGAAAGAATAGGAGAAAAATGTTTATGTTTCTCTACTTCATGAAAATATAACAGCAGCAGGACACCCGAAGTGATGATGCCTGGATTGCTGTGAGTTGTATGTAGAAAATCTCTTTTTTTTTTTTCCACTGGAACACACTGTATATCACTAGTGTTCCCAACATGTATCAGGGGCTTCTTGAACATTTCATGTTACACCTATGAATGAATATTGACTAACAGCACTATATCAACATTGTCAAACTACAATCCAAATATTTGACAACATCAAAGGGAGATAGAATTCATTTGCTCTGATGGAGCTTGGACATGAGGGATGATGTGTAGAAAGAAGGAGTTGAAGAAAAGAAGCCTTGATATCAAAAGACTAACATTCAATGTTCTTAAAATATCCAACATGAACTATTAGTGAAGTTGATTTAAGCAAAGCTGAAATGTTCAGCATAGCACATTCCTAAATGTGCCTGCTTAACTGAGCCAGTTTGTGTTATTGTTGAGCTACTGTATGCAATGAACAAATAAGGCTGTTTGTTTTGGGGCTTTTTCCCTTCTTTTTTTTTTTTTTTTTTTTTTTTCTCCTGAAAGAGTTGCAGAAAGCCAGGCTGGATGGTCTTTCTTAATGTAAGTCACTGATTAATAAAATGTGTTATAATAGGTGTGACATGCACTTCAAGACTTTCAAAGCTATGTAGTCTCCCATTAATTCAAGTGCAAATTGGAATATGGTTACATTCTGTTGAAATAAAGTGACTGAGACTTCAAGGGTCCCATTTCACTTACATTTATGAAGTTTGTGATAATTCACCACAGCAGCAAAAACTGGCAAGAACAGAGAGATTCAATTTGGTCTCTCTCTTTCTCTCTCCCCTGTTTCCTAATGCTTAATAAATTTTCCAGAAGACAGATACACGTACTAGCTTCTCAGGACTGTTAGTCTAAGAAATGTACTGTTTGCTTTTTTCTTTTATAAATTAATTACAGTTGAACTTTCTTCTAAATCCAGAGAAAATATTTCTGTTTGTAAAAAGGTTTTTCATACATTATGGCCTAATCCCGTATGATTTAACTGTGGTCATGATCTTTTTCTCACACTGTGGAAAACATGATATCACTACTAAACCTTTTTTTTTTCCCTGATATGCAGTGTCTTTCTGGAATTATACAAGTTGTTTTTCTAGGAAAAATAATACTTGTGTGGGCAGAATCATGAGGAAGAGCTCAGCTTAGTCCTACTCAGCCTAGGAGCCTTTTAATCCACCCATTCTAGGTAATGGATTTGTGCCACTCGTGGATTTCCTGTCTGTAGTTGTATCTTTTCCTCATACTTTTCTGGATGCAATCCAATCAATGTCTAATTTCTGAAACTGACTCACTAAGAAGATTTATTTCATTATGTCTGTCCTGCAAACAATATTCATTCAGAAGTTTCAGGGCAGTTTATCAACATACTTCACAAAATGAGCACTAGAAGAGAAGAGGTTTCCTTGAGCATTCATTTGAACATGCATTTTAAGAACATCTTGAGGTCCTGGGACAGGCTGAGATTTCAAAGAGCAGAAGAATGTTTACTGAGAGTGTTCACAAGATAGCTGTTGTTTATAGAGTGGTTGTCTCACAAATAAGAAAGAAAAACATTTAGGAGGAGAAATGGGCACAAATCAGTGACCAGCTGTGGATTTACTTGTGTATTTACTTGAAATCAGAAAGAAAGGTAAATCAATCCATATTTTAGAGGTAATATTTGTTCCTAAAATGAGTGAAAGTGTTAAAAATTGTGCGTGACAGACCTTCCTTAATCTTTTACATTTAATTTAATATGTTGATCTCATTACACTGTACCTGTCATACCTGGTATTTGTAGATCAGGGAAGTAAAAAATGGTCAAGGCATCCAATAAAAAACAGCCTTAAAGCCCTATTTTGCTTCTTATTCATGCCCTTGCTAAGAGTACTTGCTTAACTTTTCCAGAGGGGATCTCAGACACTGCACAGCTTCCCAGAGTGTTGGTGAAATAGCAGGTGATACTTTCCCCATCTCTTCCTTGAGAAAGCAAAGGAAGTTGCATGCCTTTTTTGACAACAGGAAGCTTGTGAAATGAACCCTGGAGAATGCCACTGCAAACTAATTACCTTACAATTTTGGTCAAAGGCTGGAATATCTAAAAGGTCCTCATATTTTTAGAAATCAAAATATTTTAACCTATTACAACTGATATAATTCATGGAAGAACTGTGAGTCTGGGTGCAGCACTCGAGGCTGCTGCTCTCGTTCTGCAAAAGATGTGTAATCCTGCCTTTATATCAAATGTGTGAGTGAAATGAGGAGAGCAAGGTGATCCTGCTGGGCTATATCATACTGCTTTTCAGCATGTATGGAAGGTACAACAGAGGCAGAGGTTATGCCACTGTTAGAGAAATCTGTTTTCAAAAAGGGCTGCGTTTCATAATGAGACAGTAAACTGGAACAGAGAAAAATGTCCGTGCCTCCTTCATTTAGTAGGAAGTACTTTGAGCAGCCTGCAAGCAATTATTTTATTTGGTGGGTAGATATGTAATTGCACTATATAGTTTTTAAACGTGAAGGCAAAATAGCCCCACATGAAAAGCAAAAAGTCCTTTTTAGTGGTTATGAAAATAAACTGTAAAGCACCCAGCAGTGAAAGGGTCAAAATGGTTGTATTAACTGAACTCTCCTGAGGACATATGTTGTTTACAGTATACGTTTAAAATAATATTCCTGGCTAGTCAGGCTTTCCCCCAGGATAATGCAATTACAACAGTAACAGAGGATTAATTAAAGACTCTCCCATAGGTGTTGCTAGAGATCTTGAATCGACCAAAGGGGGATACATTACCAACTCAGCACAGAGGTGAACAGACCAGAGCTGTTCAAAATAATTAGTTAGGCACAAGGGCAGGGTTGAGCTTTTTGCCTCATTTATCTGATTTTGATTAATATTGTAATTTCTTTTTTTTATGCAGAAGAGGCATATTGGTTCCCATTTGTGTATGAGAAATGAGTAAGGAAGATCAAGCTTTTGAATAAGGAAATCAATAGCAAATGAATTTATTCTGGTCCAGTGTCAAGTAGGATATAATTTTCTTTTCTTTTTTTCTTTGACACCTGGTTTAAATGCTTGGCACCAAGGGGTAATTTTTCTGCCGTGAAGGGAACAACAGTCCTGTTCATGCACAGTGCAGGGAGTAATGCAGCTGCATGACAAGCAACAACAGTGACATGAGAGAGTGTTAGAGCTGGAGGCTCCCCATTTTTTTTTGCCTTCATAATTATCCATGCATGTGCTTACAAAGTCCTGATAGAAGCTGAGTTGTAGTACTTAATCTGGCAAGGCCACTAATTTGAAATTATGCAGGAAAGTTGAAAAAAGTGAAGGTAGTCCCTCTCTCCAAAGACCTTTTAAGACAGAAAAAAATTATAGCAATCTACAATGTGTTATTTTTGAATAAACAGTTATTTTTGGTTCATTTCTGTCTTGAAGTTCCTGTTCTGGATGAACATTCAACAGAAAAGATAGTGATCAAAGTTTAGATGAAGTGTACAGAAATCTGCATTAGAAATGAATGAACACCTCTCTCCAAGGAGTTACCGGGGAGATTCCGGCTAGATCCCTCATGCATTATAACTTGTCAGCAGACCTACTCTGGGCTGTAAAGCTAATATTAAAATTCCTTGGGCTGTTCTGGACATATATGCCTGAGGTGTGTCAAGGCATTCTCCTATTCTGATGTTATATATTTGTCACATTTTTTCCACACAAAATCTGTACAACAATCTGAAAAGAGAATATTTAAATAAATCACAGAATAATTTATTTAGAACCTACATGAAAAAAAAATCTCATTAAGAAAGTGATGACTTCATTATAGTGAATGTTTTATTCTCAAATCTAGAGATCAGATTCTCATATGGGGCATATTATGCCTATCTAAGAATCTGATCCATTTTAAATATGTGGGAAATCGCTTTTGACTAGCAAGGCTCATTTTGTCATAAGCAAGTACTTTGTCTGAAAGGAAGTAGAGTAAGATGAAATGAAAATTAATTTATGTAATTTAAGTATTTGTTGTTTATGACGTTTTCTTTCAGATAAGATAAATATGAAGATTAGAATAATATAATATATTTCACTTATTTAGCCATAAATGTGGGGGAAACAATGATGTTCCAATTTTTCTTAAGTGGTAGGGACACTGAGCCTTTTACTTCCTGAAGTAACATGAGAGAAAGAACAGAATTCTAAAATGATATAAGGATACTTTTCAATTTTAACTCAAAATGGAAGAAGAATTGTAGCCTAGAGGAGAAGTTGGGTTTATTTTTGAAGGAAGTCTGAGGAAAGTGTTGCCTATTTCACTGTGTGATAAACGTCCTCTTTATTGATACCAAGGCAGGTTTAGTTAAGAGTATTCAAGAGAATACTGCACAGAGAAAATAAAGGAATTGCCATGAAAAATATTAACATTTATTCTACCCATAATTTTCAGAGGCAACAGTTAGCAACACGACCCTGGTGGATTTTTATGTGCCATCATGTCTCACAATTCCCCCTTGATAAAAGAGAGACATTTCACTGACAATCAAGAATCCTGTGTGTTCATATAATCACACTTTTTAGTGATCTAAGAAAGCACAGTATCCTGTAAGAACACAGCTGTGTCCAGCTGATGGAGTTGGGGTTTGCTCACATTTCTGTACGTGTGTGAATGGCAGATTTGCCTGCCTATGGCATCTGTGCCTCGGAGGTTTTCTTCTCTCTCTATTTCAGATCTTGTCTTTGTATTGTACATTTGCACACACCTATCAGTGCCTCCAGGACTGATTGCACTGCTCAACTTGTGAGCAGTGTGCATGGCAAGTTTGACCTGCCTGCTAATATTGGAAGCACACGTCAGCTGTGTGCTTGTGGAGAGATTTGTAGATCACATGTGATCACAACCTTACGTCTCCAGAAGACGTACACAAAGCTGCGTATGTGGAACTTGTTTTGATAAAGGTAGGACAGTGCAGGCAAAAAAATGTTTTCTTTTTTGCAAACTTCTGCATTTCTGTTCGTTTCATAGTCACGTAGGTTCTCATGCTCTTGCCTACTGGAGGTCCCTTTGGCAGCTGTCACTAGATGGTGCTAGCTGTATAAAAGAGGTGTCCCCCTCTTTTCCTTCTCTGATTCAGACCTTGCTCTCTCAAGGACAGTGAGTGCTTTGGCTCTGTACAAGAGATGTATTTCCACTGAGCCCTGGGAATCCAGAGAAACTGCTTTCTCCCTAGCAGCTAATAGGTCAATAGGGATTAATTAGGGAATTGTCAGAGGTTTGGGTTTACCTTGCATGTGAGTTTCTTGTGAACACAAAGGGGATTTGTTGTTCTGCCAGCATTTTCAAAGGAGCTTAAGTAGAAGACCACTAGTTTTATTTTGGCATTGTCTCATCTTTGCCCAGAATGAGGTTTGTCCTTTATCAAGTCTGCTGGAAACTAAACTTCTTTCTCACAAAATGCAGAGATCTCCTATAATTCAAAAACTAGCCTGGCAGTGGACTGGGAGGGCCTGAGAGCGACTGGCTGTTGGAGAGGTGGAAAGGGGAGCACTGCATCTCAGAGAAATGAGCTTTGCCCATATTTTTTTGCAGGGTATTAGGGGTATTTGAACAGTCCCTTTGAATCCTAGCAAATATAGAACCAGACCTTAAAAAATTTTCTTTTACTCAGAAAATATTTGGAGTAGGCCCTGGATTAAGCATGGTGGAAAGGATATGAAGGATGGAAGTGGAAGGACTAGACAGACAACAGTGTAAATTGAGTTTTCCCTCCTGTAGGTTTTCCTCACTGTTTTTAATGGTATCTGGGTGAAAGACAAAACCTTCCTGAGACCAAACCTTCATGTCCTTGGCCTCAGGAAGAGCTGAGCTAAAGAAGGCACCAGTCAAAGACATCAGGTTTTTCACCCTTAGTAATAAAAACCTTTTCCTTCTTGTAAGAGCAGGGCACATTGCACTCAAATGGGGAGAGATGCTAAGTGCAGTGACAATTGTTTCCCAGGGAGAATGTTTCGGCAGGAAGCCAGTATTTAATCACATAGCCACATCACATCATTACAGAGCGTCACTCAGTGCAACCACTTGATGCAGTGCACCGCACCTCCGCAGCATAATGCTGGCTCCCCGCCAACAATTTAGAGAAAACAGCTATCAGCTTTTATAATTGCTTTCCTTGATGAAACAGCCCGGTGAAATGGCAGGGCTAGAATGGGGACGAAAGGGACAGTTATGAGACCACAAAATTCCCAGACTTCCAAGTGGCACCTGTTAGCCACCAATTAATTTACTGGCCAACTTCAAAAGTCCACCACAACTGGTACTAATTGTCAGCCTTGCTGGCAGTCTCCTCACAGAAACCAAGGAGTAAATATACATAAAAATAGAGCAGCTCACTTTACCTCAAAAATGATGCTGGCATTGGCCAATATTTGACCATCCTACATGCATCCTGTAGCTGAGCTGGCTGTTTAGCATAGCATGCCATGCCATGCATGTTTACATTATTATTCGAAAACATTATTGGCCATACATAGAAAGTGAAAGCCCACTAGAATGATTATGACAATGTGTGCTCTCCTGCATGCTATCTACATCTTTTTACACACGAATCAGCAATGTCATCTCTACCCAAAGCAGGCTACAGGTATCCTGGACTGTATTAGACAAAGTATTTCCAAAGAAGGGTGAACTTCTCCTCTACTCAGCACTGGTGAGGCCACTCCTGGAGCACTGTGTCCAGTTCTGGGCTCCCCAGTAGCAGAAAAATATCCCAGTAAAAGAGAGACATGGAGCTATTGGAGAAAGTCCTTAAGTGGCATGAAGATGGTTAAGGGACTGGAACATTTCTCGTAAGGAAACACAGAAAGCTGGGGCTGTTCAGCCTGGAGAAGAGAAGGCTCGGGGGGATCTTATCAATGTGTACAGATATCTGAAGACACTGTGTAAAGAAGATGGAGTCAGACTCTTATCAGTGGTTTCCAGTGACAGCACCAGAGACAGCAAACTGAAAGACAAGACTTTCTTTCTGAACATCAGGATATGGGGTTTTTGCACAGTGAGGGTGACCAATCACTGGCACAAGTTGTACAGAGAACTTGTGGAGTTTCCACCCTTGGAGATACTGAAAAGCTGTCTGGACATAGTCCTGGGCAGCTGGCTCTAGCTGGCCCTATTACAGAAGGAAGGGTGGACAAGGTGACTTCCAGTTCTGAAATAGATAAACAGGTGTGAAAAAAAAAACCCACCAAGACCATTACTGAAATAGGTAAGTAAAATCCACAATAATCCACAAATAATCCAATAAATAATCCACAATAAATATTGTGGATTTAAAATCCAGTTTTAAATCCACAATACCTTTTCTTGGTCCTGTCTGGCCAAATCTTGAGCACATGCAGTTAACTCTATAAGAACACATATTGACTCAGGCTGAAGTCTGAACATTAGTTTGTTAGGACTACTCTTCTGTCTATATCTCTTCACTCTCATGACCAGTGACATGAAATGAGGAAATAACATGAAGTGGAGTCAGGGAAGGTTTAGTCCACACATCAGGAAAAGGTTTTTCATGCAGAGAGTGGGTGAGCACTGGAACAGACTCCCCAGGGAAGTGACCACAGCACCAAACCTGTGTGAGTTCAAGAAGCACCTGAGCGATGCTCTCAGGCACATTGTGTGATTCTTGGGGTGTCCTGTGCAGAGTCAGGACCTGACCTCAATGATCCTCATGGATCCCTTCCAACACAGCACATTCTGTGATATAGCAGTGGTGAGTAGATGATACACAGAAAGTGAAAAAGGACAGGGTTTACACAAAGGGATACTCCCAAGGCATTCCTGCCCAGCTTCTCACTTACATAATCTGAAGCATTTAGTGAACCTGGACTTGCATCTACCCCACTGGGCTTAATAGACACCAATGGTCCTACCATCCATAAATTTATCTAATCCATTCTTAACTGTCTTTTTACTTTTAGCTATCTTTACTTGACATGACAATGAGTTTCACAATTTTCTTTTTTTTTTTTTTTTGCTGTATGGAAACAAACTTTCTTTTTTGTGCATTTTAAGCCTGCAGGCTTAGAGTTTTCTCTCTTCATTGTACCATTCTCATTCAAATCAAGAGGAAGGAAAATGACTCAGCGCCACATGGTTTTGGATCTTTCTGTGTTTTAATTATGTCCATATAGTGTCACTGTTGTCAGCCTTGGTGTCAGCAGAGATAACACTGTACTAGACACCCAGTGGGCCTAACACTGTACCCCACTGTCCTTATACTAAGCAATGTGCATACATGGATCACATTCTCCAACCCCACTTCTTCCCTTAAAGCTTGCAGTCCAAATAAAAGACGCAGTAAAACAGACTGATAGAAGGAAGTGTGGAAAACAACAGCCCAGTGTGAGTCAGCATGACTGACAGTATGCCCACCTATTTTTCCTGGATGTTGCTGGTTGTTTCAGGACAAGCCCAGAACCATGAATGCAAATCCTCTGTGGTAAAATCATTTCCGCCCACCTTTCAATATTCCTCTCTAGAGAAAAAAGTAAAAAAAATTCACCTTGCATTCCTGAAGTATTGCCTCTGGGCTCACACTGCTCTGTTGCCAGATTTGGAAGGAATCAGCAGTTTCACCGCTCTTGTGGCCAAAAAGGAATAATAGTATAATCCTAAGGAATCCTGATTAGGATTCAAGCAAGCATCCACATGACCAAGAAGATGTGCCCCACTGCCTTCTGCTCTCTAAAGGCTGACCTATTAGTTTGAAAAGTGTATACGTGCACAACAGAGTTTGAGCCAGACACAAAATAGATCATCTCCTTTGCCAATGCAATAAAGTGACCTCTCTCAAGTCTGGACACTCACAACCACATCCTGTTTTAGATTACATAAGCAATTTGTAAAAATGAGCATGACCATCTAGAACTAAGATTTTTCCAGGTTTCTTTTTATTGGCATATATTAATTGGGTTTTGGTTTAGTCCTGCCTTAATATATGATAACTTTTAGTTTTACAGCACAGTGAATTGCAAATCCTGAATATGTCTTAAAGAATAATATAGGCAAAAAACTTTAGACAGCTCAATATCTTTTTTGTTCCTTTTCTTCCAAGTGTAAAAATGCAATTGCCTGCAGACAGAAGCAGTCTTGACAAAGGAATGCATATGTCCTAATGTTAGTCTTGATTAAAACAAAGCTTGCAATATTGTTTTATGACTGTATTTGTATAATATATGACTTTGCATAGAAGACAGCCCTAACCATTACCTGTTTATCTATTTAAAGCAGGGCAGTCTGTTATTCATGGCACTCAAACAATACATGAATACATGGGCATATTTATTGTTAAGGTCAACACAATGATAGGATTTGATCCCCTTTTCTTTGTTGTTTAGAAAAGAAAATAAAATTCTTATGAAGTCTGTGCTGTTTTTTCTTTGCACCTGACTCTAGTAGGTTATGCTTTAAGTATGTATTCTCTAGTGGGCAAGGCCATCAAATACATAAATTACTTTAGGGCAAGGAAGACAGTATCAAGGTCTGATTTTATACAGATCTCAACATGATTCTCAATTTGTAAAGCTAATCAACCACTTTTCTTAGATATCTTTACCACAGAAATGCTTGTCTAACCAGCAGCTTTCAAATGTAATTAGCCAGTGTGCCCTTTCAGCTACCATTCTGTGATAACCTGTGAGATGGTTTTGGTGTCTTTAGAAACATTTATATAATATAGACATTCTGTTCTAGGCTTATAGGCTATTTCCTAGGAAAACACCTGAGAATCATTTTAAAGTGAATGTTTTAATTTATGTAAATGCTTAGTTTTTAACATCAATGGGGATAATTGTAAGTTGATATGTATGTGCCTTCCTGATACAGTCTGATGCTTTCATGTTTTGTATGGCCTTTTAGAAGAAAGGTAGTATGCTGAGGACCCTGTGTTACCACTTAAAACAAAATGTATATGTCCATGGGATAAATGTAATACTATAAATTATCAGGAAAGTCCAGCTGGGTTGATTCTCTTTTCTAACTGTTTGAAAAGATCATCTCTTGATTTGATCAGCCTCTGAAAGGCACTGCTAGGCTACATCTCAGTCCATGCCTCAGTAGTCCTTCTCTCTTACATTATGAGGCTGCACGACTTCCCCCTAAAATCAATGGAAATCTGAGCATTTGCCACCTGGCAGTGACTGCAAACCACCACTGTTGAATTGGGTGAGATTAAAGTATGTACCAGTCCTTATATTTCTGGAAAATTCTGACATGATGTGTTGGCATCCTGCTTCCACAGCTAGTGATGATGGGATGAGGGAAGAGAATGAGCTCACAAGATGTAATTGCCTGTAGGAATCCTTTAGTAGCTTCTTGTGCAGATGTACATGGAACAACCTTATTGCCATCAGGATGAAGAATTTGTGCCAATATACTTAGGAAGGCCGGAGTTACAGATTTTTTTGGGAAATCTGAAGTAATTTGATTCAATAAAATGTATTTGGCTGACCCAAACAGACTTTATGCATATCCTTTATTGGCTGCCATAAATATGTGTCTTCCATTCTGCCCCAGGGGAACTGTGAGTTAGCAAGAAACCGAAGCTTTCTGTCTGAAAAGGCTGTGTCTCTTACCAGCAGGTGCTGTTGGTGTGCTAAGCAGAGATAACAAACCTGGGAATGTAATGAAATCCCATCCCAGTGCCTGCTGCTTCCACAAGAGTCTCCTCCATCTTCCAGATTTTCTTTTACCATGAAGAAGGGCAGTGATATAAATCTCGAGAAAAAAACCTTGCATACCCGCCTAGAGTTGCTTGGGATTTGGCTGAAAGTGGCCAGCACACAGAAGGCACACATGAGGCCGTGAGTCTGGTTGAACCTCATTTGAGTTTCTCTGTTCTCGTTATTAGTCTTTGTAATTATTGTTAGTTTCACTTAATGTCTTCCATCTGTATCCCTTTAGCACTTGCTTCTAAATTATTGCATTGTACTTACCACTAATAGATATCAGGTGGACCTTCATCTTTTGCACCACTTTATATAATCCCTTCTGTATCTGAGACTTGGCTGTTTGTTGAGCTGTACTGATGTCAATTAAAAATATGATTTTAAGTTCATTTGGTTAAGATAGTACAGAAGGTTCTGTGTGGACCCTCATATTTTGGGTTATTTGTAAGTCACTTAAAATAGGCTTAAACTAAACCAACTAAAACAGAAGGATGTCCAAATGGAGGTTGGCACCAGTTTAATTAAACTGCAGCAACTATGTATATAAACAAGGCTTAAATCTACAGACTGTAAATTACTTTTGACTGTAACATTACTCATTTTATTTTACAGCATCACAGAAAAAGTTCAGTTGTCTTGTATTCAGCCAAAATGTGGATCAGTCACTCCATGCTAGATTTTGATGAGCCCCATATGGATGTACAGAGAACCTACCCTAAACCGAGGAAATACCAGAGCACTGTCATTAAGTAACCTTGAATATATGATAATACAGTTTCTTATGCAAAGCACTGGTGAAAATTCAATGCTTCTAGCCACTCAAGTACACTATTTCACAGAATGAGTATGTACTGAATCTATCCTGTCATCTTTAATGTCAATTGATTATTCATGAAAATGTAGCATTATTAAAAATATTGTAAATATGTTTTGGTAAGCATATTTCATACTCTTCTGAACAAATACTTGTTTTATGTCTTGAATATATGACTATTATATAAACTCATTTCCAGTTAAATGTTCCCTGTAGCAGTGGTCAGGTGTCATATGGAAGTTAAGAAAAAAAAGCTATAATTTTTATTCTTAGCTTTAGTAATATGATATTCTATTAATTAAAGACACTGTGGCTTTGCCATGTGAGATTAATGACAGCCTGGTGTGCCAGGCAAACCTGAATTTCAATATTTTTCTTTCTTACATTGCATCACAAATTGAAGTTTTGGAAACGAGCTGTCTTATTCAGCAGAGTGTATTGAATTTAATAGAAACACAGATGCAGTGAAAGTTAAACAAGTGCTTAAGTTTCTCACTGAAGCAGTGCCTCTAGACTGGGCAACAGACTAATTTTCTTTCATTCTTTCTCCCTTCTCCTTTTCTTTCTTCCTTTTCTTTCATAACTATTCCATGAAGGTTGTCATATTAATTTTAAGAAGATCAGAAGTAGCAGTATTGATGCAATCTTTTCCACTATATGAAGCATAGAAAGAAATTTGTGGAAAATAGAGCACATTGTTTAATTCAGATTTCAGCCACAGCACTAAGCTCTAATGCCCTGGATTTTGTTTGGTACTGCTGTTACCAGTTAACTGATAGAATTGATATTTATAACCTCTTTTTGTTAAGCTTGACCTTACTGTGTGTATTCAAAGACGTGCCTCATACAAATTCTATCCTTCATGCATGGAAGCATTAGTGCACCTAAAAGTTAAAGGGAAAGTAATTTGACTCTGTAAGAGTTTATCCATGATATTTCACTAAAGATTCCCAATTCTTTTAATTCTGTTTCACAAGAAAAATTATCTCAAGGATGAAAAAGGCCTGTAATAATACTACTGCACCTTGGCCGCAGAAGAATTTGATTTAGTCTCAAAGAAAAAGTATTCTTAATTAAAATTTATAGAATGAAAAAATCACAGTATATCTTGGATTGGAAGGAACCTTAAAGATTCCTTAATGTTCCTTAAGATTGTCTAGTTAAAGATTGTCTAGTTCCAACCCCTCCAGTGTGGGCAGGGTTGTCTTTTGCTAGACCAGTTTGCTCAAGCTCCATTCAAAATGGCCAACTTTAAAGCGGTATATTAAAAACGGGCATTTTTCTGTTTGATTCCTTGCTCTCCCTCTTTTCCCTGCTGATTGTTACTTGTTACAACTACAAAATAACTTCTTAATTTAGCATGATATTTAATAATTTAACATTATATTTAGCTGGAGAGAACATTCGTGAGTTCAAGGCCAAGAATCTGCTAACATAGCTGGTTCCAGTGGGGTTTGATCACCTTAGTCCCCTGTAGGGAAGCCAGGCATTGTATTAGGCAAAGTTAAAGATTA